>JARFIW010001311.1:627500-1164443 GCA_036346225.1 Platerodrilus igneus
GTTGAAATTTTAAACTTTCTAATTAAAAGGTTAAGTGAAATTATTTTAATTTAAGACGAAATAAATTTTTGTCAAATTAATTAAAGTACTATCTTATTTAATTTTAAACAATTTAAATAATGATTAAAAAAAAATTTTTAATTGCGAAACTTTTTAAAGTTTTTAACCGTTTATTTTATTTTCGTAAATTAATAATTTTCCCTGGCTATGGAAAAATTAAATAAAAATTATTTTTTAGCATTTAATAACAGGGATTACCCGATTAGGCACGTTTTAGTCCCGATTACAAATTCAAAAATCAAATCATTATTTTAATGTGATTTAAAAGGGTAAATCCGAAAGAAAAAAAATTGAAAAACCTTGCCAAAAAAATTTAAGTAAAATTAAACCAAAAAGTTAAAAGTTTTAAAACCCGGCAATGAACAGGAAATCAAATACCAATTAACCCTTTAATACCAACCAATTAACCCTTGAACTTAAATTTGAAATTGGTGTTTGTGAAATTAATAAACTTTAGTTCCAAAATAAGTTTAAAAGTTTTTGTTCGAATGTTACAAAAATTTTAGTGCGAGGTACGTGTTGGGTTTCGCCCCTAGCGCTTTTTACACCTTTTAGACTTTAATCCACATGTTAGGAACGACTTAAACGAATTTTAACTTAAGAAGGTTGAGGAATTAAATAATTTTAGGGATGGTTTATAACGTTTAAAAAATTATGAAAAAATTATCCCCAAAACAGTATTACAGAACAAAGGAAAATTTATTTGGTAATTTCGGAAAATAATAGGAAGTTATTTTCAAAGATCCAAAACGGCCAAAATTTTAAAGTTTTATGGGATTTAAAAGGGCAAAGTTAAATCATAATTTTTGTTTAAAATAATCTCTTACCTGGTCTAAGATCATTGCCCCAAATTCCAAAATACCAAAAGGAAAAAAGAAAAATTTAAATTTAAATATTTAATTTTTCTATTATTTTAAAAATTGCTCTTAAATATTCAAAATTTAAAAATCTGAAATGATTTATTAACGAAATTAAATTAAAATTTATAAGGTTAAATAACGAGTTTAATACTTATGAAAAGGATTTTTCCGTGATAAAAATTCGCAAACAAGTATTCATTTACAATACAAGAAGAACGCGAGCAAAATTAGTTTGCACCGGGTAGAATTCCTTTTAAAAATTATTTCCGTTTAAAATTGGTTTTAAAAAAACCTTATTTAAAAATTTTGTTATTAATAAATAAAATATTTATAAATTGTTTTAAAACCATTATTTACCTAATGAATAAAATATCAAAGTGGGATATTAAAAGCCATAAAAATTAATAAGAATTTAAATTTAATTTACGAGTTAATGCCTTTTTGGCGATTAGAAAAGTAAAGCTTTACTAAACATAAATATGTTTACCAATTAGAAACCAATTCTATAAAATTAATATTAAGGGAAATTTTGAAATAAATCGGAAAATTGGAACAGCATTGTTTTTTTTCTAATTAAAAGAACTAATTAGAAATTGGTTATTGAACATTATTAGTATTATTATTTTTTTGTAAATGGTAAATTAAAGCCGGGTTGTGTTTAATTTTTATGAAGAAAAAACGTTTTAAAGATTTGTAATAATCTAGGTTTCCAAAAACAATAAAATACCGAAAATGAAATTAAAGGGATTTAAAAGAAAAATGGAAAATTTAAAATAAACTATGGTTTTCAATTGATTTGAAAGTATTTTAACTAATTTAAAAAACCAAAAAACATATAGAAGTTTTTAAACCTTATGGCAAAATAAGGTGTTGGAAGAGCATTTTGCAAAAAAAATTTGGCTCGTTTTAAGATAAGAAATTTTAAAATTTGAACTAAATTAGAAAAGTTCTTTTTTTATAAAAAATTTTTGAAGGTTTAAGAAATTTTAGGTAGAGGAAGATTTTGACATAAAAATTGGAGACATTGCCTAATAAAAAGGGAATAAGAAGTGGAAATTATAGGTAAAATTAAGTGAATTTTGGAAATTAAGAAAAATTGAGGAATTGTTAAAAAAATTAGTAAGAAATAGAAAATTTGAGAAATAATTTTCTTAGAATTAAGCAAATGTTTAAAAATTTTTTATAAAAGAAAAATTTTTGAATAATGCTTTGAATTTGAATTTTGAAATTTGAAATTTTGTTGATAGAGGGGAAAAAGGAAAAGGACATAAATATTAGGATTTTCTTGCGAATAAGCCAAGCTAAAATAAGGGGCCTCCTATCATAGGCTTTAAGCAATATTGGATAACAGAAGTAGGCCAACTTAATTTAAATTTTAAATTTTAAAAATTAAGGGTGTCCCAAAAGAAAGGTAAATTAAAGAGATAGTGAGTAAACCATTAAATAACATAAAGTTTTATAATTTTATGGTTTAAAGCAAAAATTTTGAGTTCAAAACTGCGAACTTGAAATTAATTTAATAAAAAAAATGACCTTTTAAGGACTTTTTGCGTTGGGAATTTGGTGATAAAAAGGACCTTTTCAAACAACTTAATCCGGAAAATTAAATTTTTAAATTTTGGTTTATGAAAAAGTTCTTTTCAAACAAAAACCAAAAAGAACCACGAAAATAACCTTCCAAAAATTCATTAATTAGCACTTTGTTTAAAACATGGAAGAAGTTTGAAGAAATTTTTGGGTTTTGTGGCAACCCGCCATTTTATTAAAAACAAAAATGACCTTTAATTTTGAAAATAGTAAAAAACAAATGATTTAAAATTGTTTCGCAAAGTTTGAATTCCTGCCAAGATAATAAACACCCTTTTAAAAATTTGTTTTAAAAATTGAAGAGCAGTTTTCAACTTTAAAGGGATTTTTTAAAACCTATGTTTTTAGTTTTTATACAAATTTTTTTAATTAACCCCAAAGAAGTAATGGGGTTAGGCAAACCGGTCCAAAACCCCTTCCCTACCCAAAGGGTTAAAGATTTATGTGCCCAAATTAGATTCGGTGTAGGATGTTTCCTTCTTTTTTAATGGCCAGGAAGGTATAAGGCCGAAACAGTTTTTTAAAGGAAAATTTGTTTTCGAATTCGTTAAAGAAGGTAGGGACTTTAAGTCTAACAACCTCCCAGGATATTTTACCTTCTTCAACGAGGGGTTATTTTTGTGAAAATGTGAACTTTTTCAACACCGTTCATTCAACCTGGGACCCTGGGGTTAGCAACCAACCATACCACGGGGCCCATGTGTTAAAAACCCTTTACCCTATTTCTAGAAAATATTTTTGAAATTCTTAATTGTTCAAAAATGGGACCGGTATTATTTTTAACAAATCCCAATAAGTGCTTACATCCCAGAACTTAATGTAAAATTGAAACGAATGCGAAGTTCTGGGTTTTAATTCTGGGTTTGGAAATTAAATATTCCAATTGGAAAACATTAATACTCCATAAAGTTTTAAAAATTTTAGTGGGGCGGGATCCAAAACCCCTTTAAGCCGTTGGTGATAACTTCACCGGTTGGTTAATAAATTGTTTCGGTTCATGTACCATTCGGGAAAAGCCTAATTCCCTAAATCGGCAAAAAGCCATCAACGACTTCTTTTCACCCAACAACCTTCCCTGTTGTTAAACCCAGAACTTTCACCTGGAAATAAATTTTTTAAACCCTGGGTGGGAAAATTGGTCTTAAAAAAATTCGCTGGAACTTTCCGTATTGATTAATTATAAACCAAATCATTTTACTATACAGCAGTAAATGTAAATTTTAAACTAAACCAAAAAAACTAATACAAAACAGAAATCCACTATATAAAAGATCAACAGTAATAATTTAAATTAAAAAAATTTTAAAAAGGAAGATTACTCTTAAAAACTTTTACAAATTTCCAAGAATTTTTAGCCTCTTGTTTGAGGAAAAGAAGGACACCAACCAATTTAATAAAATGTTAATTATTATTAAAGAAGTGATTAATTTTAGGCATCAAAGTAATTTTAAATACGTTTGATTTTTAAAATTTTAAAAATTATAAGGGTATTAACCAAATTTTTAATAAAATCTGCTTATTGACTAAAATTACCCAAAATTTTCTAGATTTAATTTAATAAGAATTTAAAAAATATAATTAAGGTTTTTATCGGACTTTTCATGGTAATATTTTTAATAAATTTAAAAAAAAATTTTTATGAACCAAAATTTGGAAAATTTAATTTTTTTGAATAATAATAAAGTTTGAGAAAGTTTTTTTAAAAGCCTTACGACAAAGAAAATTAACTATTCAAAAGGCCATTTTTTACAAAAAATTTGAAGGCAATTTTCAAAAAGAATGGTTTTAAATTTAAAATCCAATTGGTCAAATTTAAGTTTTTGAAATTTAATAATTTCAAATTTTTGGACTTTACGAGACACCCTTATATATATATATATATTTTTATATATATTTGTAAATTTGGTTAAGGGGTTTAGGTTGTAAAATTTTTAAACAATGGTTTAAGGAAATAGGGACATTTAAAGCCAAAAATCATTTAGTATGAAAAAGAGGTTATTAAAATATTTTTGTTTTAAATAGAGGGTTAAAATTGATAAGGGTAAAAGTTTAGGGATGCAACCTCAAGGAACGCATAATTAGTTGAATATTTTAATCAAGCCATATAAGAAACGGATTTAATTGAAAATAAAATTTAAAGTATTTATTTAAATAAACGAAATTCGTTAACAAATCCTAAAAGTTAAAACCAGAATTTAAATTTTAAACACAAATTCAAAAAAATCATAGTTAAATGTAATTCAAAGAATTAAAATATTGGGAAAAATTTAAGAATTTTTCAACCGGGCAAAGCTGATAAAACAAAGCTTTGAAACAAAAAATAAAAACAAATGTAAAACAACAGAAACACTTAATAAAATTGGACTCTTAAAATGCGGCGTTTGGAGGCCAACCACAAACATTTTGTACGAAATTTAAAAGGACAATAAAATGGGTAAAACGAAAAAGGAGTCTTTGGACTTTAAAGGGGAAAGAAATAATTAAGGAAATTTTAAAGTCGCGGGTTAATTTTGTTGGCAAATTTTAGGTAAAAGGGGAAATTGGAATTTTTAACTTAACACAAAAAATTTGGGTGGTTTTGGAAAATAAGTTTTCGATCGGGGGTTTAGGGGTATTCAAAAGCGTTAAATAACTGGGAGGGTATTAAAGTTTCTTAATTCCTTTGAGCATTAGTCTTTAGGATATTGGTTATTGTTGAAATTTTTCAAATCCATTTAAAATTGTAAAAGGGTAAGACTATTTTAAAAGGGTGTTTTCCAAAGGGGTGTAGCTTTCAAAATCGTTATAAATTAAATAAGAATAATGGTAATGGGTAATGAATGAAATTTAAACTAGTATGCTGAATTTGTTTAAGAAGGAAATTACGAGAAAACCGGTAGAAATTAAAGGTAAAATTTTATTATAATGATGGATTGGTAAATAGGAGTTTGGAAAACGCAGGTTTTTAACATTTGATAAAAAAAAGCTTATATAAAGAAAAAATTTTTCTTTTGCTTGAAAGTGTATTTTTTTTATTTTGACTTATTATTTTTTATTAATAAAATATTTAAATATTTAAAAATTAATATTGAATTTTAAAATTTATTTGATTAAAATGATTTTAAGGAGAAAGAGTCAGTTTATTTTAAACCCAAAAAATAAAAAAGCTTTAATAATGGGTTATTGACCAAAATGCCAGAAAAAAATTTTAGGTTCAGGGGCCCATTACCTTAAAATAAAATTGAAAAATTTAAAAAATAAATTTTAAAAGATTTAAAATTAATGGAAATTTTTCAAACTGCCGTAAATTTTTCTGAGGAAACTGGAAATTTAAAAAAAACTTTATTCTTTTGCTTTTTATTAATTAATTTAATTTTTAAAAAATAACTTAATTATAATCAAAAGAACGATTTCAAGCTATCCAGGGGTTCGAAATGGAGGGTTGGTATTTAAAATTTTTTATTAAATTTAGAAAATTTTAGTGGAATACCTCTCAATTGGTTAAAATTTTAATTTATTTTAATATTAATTAATAAAAACAAACACCCCCCAAACCAACTTAAAATTAATTAATAATAATATATAAAGGTTTTAAATAAAAACCCAAAAGAAAAATAAAAATTTCAATTTTTAATTTCTTAAATTCTTCTTTAAAAATTTTATTATTTTAAAAAAGAATACAAATTAAAAGTGGGAAAATAAAATATTTTGAAACAACCTTTTAAAATATTCATTAAAATTCGCCTTAAAATGCTAAAAATTTAATAACCGGTTGCTTGCAAACATTAAAGCATTCAATTTTTCGCATTTATCTTAAAATTGATTTATTTTCCAAAGACTCTTTCCTTTTTGGAAAGAAAATCCAATTTTCATTCACTTAAAAACAATAAATTAAATAAAACAATCAAACAAATTTCCTTTTTAAAGGCATCTTAACAAAAATAGAAAAAACGCCTTAAATTAGTAAAAAGAAAACATGAACACCAAATTAGTAAGAAACTGTAACAAACAATCCTGAATTTATTATTCTTGAACCAACCCTTAAGAAAATTAAAACTTAGGAGAAAACAAATTTTCGCAAATTAATCATTTTGATTAAGTAAAAATATAAGTTTTAAAGTTGGCTAAAAAATTTTATTAAGAAAAAAACATATGATAATGCCTCAAAGCATTTTTGGTATCTTTAACCATTTAAGAAACCCAACCTTTTTACAAAAAAGCAATTTTAAAAGAAAATAGAGTGTAAATTTTACATTTAAACATTCCCAAAATTACTAAAATTAAATTTTGTGAGGAATGATTCTTAGTGCAAAAATTTTTTTTGTAATGGTTTGTTAATCATTTTAATGAAAAATAAAGAAAGCAATTTAACAAAATTGTTATAAAATTCCTATTTTAAAAGGAAGAAAAATTAGGCAAAGTAGAAAAGAAGGGTTTTTGAAAAAAATTTAAATTAAATAAGACCATTCACCCACCATTATATAAAAATTAATTAATTGAAAAAAATTCAACTTTACAAATAATGTATAAAATTAGACAACCCATTCCCAAAATGTTAAATAAAATCCAAATTTGGGTAACTTTATTGCTAAAACCTTTTGAAAATTTGCTCCCTTACCCAAAGCCTAAAAATTATAATTAATATAAAATTTATAAAATAATAATTATATAAATGCCTAAAAAGATTTTGCAATAAAAAGAACAAATTCCTTTTAAATTTTAATTTAATCTTAAAAGTCTTGTCAATTTTGCAACTTATCGATAAAAATTGGTTTTCAAACTTTATTCATCCCAACATTTTTCCTTTTCCAGGAAGATTCTTTTTTATGACATAAATGAAAAATTTTTGGTTAACTTGTGTTTTGATTTAAAAAGGTGAACCCGTTTAACCTAAAAATTAAAAGCAATATTTTGCAAAAACCAATTAAATGTATTTGAAAATTTCTAATTGCCTGGAATAGATTTGAATCAGTTTGGAACTTTTAACGTAAAGCACGAAAAAGAATTTAAACAATGGATGCAGTTGAAAACGCGGTTCTGGAAACTTTCAAAACCGCAAAGATTTTAATTAGAGGACCAAAATTTTGGATCTTTAGCTTAAAAGTCTTTATTTACATTAAAAAACTCTATTTCTAATTTCGGATATTCTCATTATACATTTGTGTTCAAGTTTGACAAACTTTGTTGGAACAATTAACAAGAAAAATATTTGTTATTTAACATTGATGGGACCAAAAAGTTACCCAAGCTTAGATTATTTCGTTTATGGGGATGTCTTGCGTTTAATTTTTCAAGAAATTAACTTTTTAAAAGAACGCCCCACAAATGAAAACCTTTTTTTTGGAACAAATCACGTTAAAAAAACAAATTCCTGTCTTGAAAAATTTTGACATTAAGGAAAGAAATTTTTGCCATCCTGAAAAAAATTTGGGCATTTTGGGAACTTTAAAAATAAATTGGATTTCCTACTTTTTAAAGATAAATTGCCCCCCAGAAATTCTATGGAAATAGAAATATTTTTTGTATTAAAATTTTTAAAATATTTACCAAAAAATAAAAGGAAAAATTTTATATTAAGCCAAAGAGAAAAATTTTTGAAAGTCTCTTTTCAGGGCATGTTGAAATATTCAGTAAGACATTATATGCCTATTAATGGTTTTGTCATTAAATAAAGTGTGGTTAATTATGTGTTGGTGGGAAAATGGTAAAAAAAGGGAAAAGGTTCCTTTTACTTTCTCCCACTTTAATGAATTGTTTGTAAAAGGAAGTTTTTAAATTTATTGAACACCAGGAAGTTTAGACACACATTCAAGAAAAGGAAAAAAAATTTTTTGTTAAATTGGAAAACATTGTAATATTTTGGCATAACTATTTCCGTGAATTAAAAACCTTAATTTTACCATAAAATTTTGTTTTTGGGATTTCTTTCGTTTTATTTTGAAGATTAAACTTGTGGTAATTAAAAGTTTAAAAACCACATTTCTGAAAAAACTCAAAATTTTTCATTGCTTTAATTTTCCAAACTTCATCCCAGGGACCCTTAAAAATTTCCTTTTTGTTTGTCAAAACAAAATTTTTCAAAATTTCTAAAACCTTTAAAATTTTTTGAAAAATTTCTGTTTCAATATTTTTTAACCCAAAATTTCAAATTAAAGTGGAATGTTTTAAAATAGGGTAAGAGCATTTCCATTTAAAATAAATTAAAAGAGAATTGTGCTTAAAAAAAAAATTTTTATAAATTTTAAAATGCACCCAAAATAATGTTTAATTTTTCAAAAATTTTTTTAATTTGTTTTAGAAAGGTTCCTAAAGTTTCAAAGAAATCGGATATGGTAAAGTTGGCGGACTGATTGGTTTGGTATGCAATGACACAATCACAGTATGGGCGAGGTTGGTTTGTTGAATAAAATGATAAACCTACATAAGATTTTCATAAGATCAAGAAAATGAACTCTTCAGGTGATAAAGCACTTTGTTGATTTCACTCCTTCAAAAAGCCTACAAAGATTATCAATACAATCACAAATTTCATTGGGTAGTGCTCAGAAAGCTATGAAACAGTTAAAATTTCGTGCATATCGTGTTCGTAGTGTTCAGGAATTGAAAGATCCAAACAAAGAAAAGCATCTTGTTTACTGTAAATGGTTTCAGTCCATCGTCGACAACCATGGAATCGGAGAGCTAGACTGTGTTTTCTTCAGTGATGAAGCTTGGTTCCACCTTAATGGATATGTGAATAGCCAAAACACAACAATCTGGTCAACTGAAAATCCTCATGTTTTTCATGAAAATCCATTGCACTGTCTAAAAATTGGAGTGTGGTGTGCCGTATCACGTCGTCAAATAGTGGGGCTTATTATCTTTGAAACTACAGTGAACAGTGAAAAACAGTGTAAAAATAGGCCTCATACACTGAATGAACTGAAAATGAGTGGGGTCTTTAGTGAGGACCCAGATTAAAACAGGTCCCCAAAAGAGGGCAGCAGCTTTTTCGGTACAGAGACCATAAGGGTCTGTATGACATTCTAAGACACACTACTGCGATGTGGAACGCACGGAAAACCACTACATTACCTCCCAAGTACATTGCGTACAGAAATTGTTAGTAAACACGATGGCATCCTCTAGGGTAAAAAATTCCGGAGGTAAAATAGTCCCCAATTCGGATTTCCGGGAGGGGCCTACTTCGAGGTATGTGATCCGAAAGTATAGAAAAAGATACGTGAACATTCTGCGAGTCAGAGCGTAGAATGTCAGAAGTATGAAACAAGTAGGTAAGCTAGAGAACCTGAAACTCGAAATGGATAGGTTAGCACTAGACATAGTAGGAATCAGCGAAGTCCGCTGGCCAGAGGCGGGGGATTTTTGGAGTGGAGACTTCAGGGTAATTCATACAGGATCGGAGGAAGGAAATTCGGGTGTGAGGATAGTTATGCGAAAAAATATAGGACGGCACGCATAAAACTACTTACAAAAGAACGAAAGAGGACTCATGGTTAGATTTGAATCTAAACCAGTAAATACAGTAATAATACAAGTATACATGCCCACCTCTAGCTACAGTGAGGAAGAGATAGAGGCGATCTACAAAGACATTAGAGACATACTAAAATACGTAAAAGGACATGAAAATTTAATAATTACGGGGGATTTTAATGCAGTGGTAGGTGAAGGTAGGGAAGCAGCAAAAGTAGATTTATTTGGTTTAAACACAAGAAATGATAGAGGAAATAGACTGGTAGAATTTTGCGACAAGAACAACTTTGTAACGTATTTTTTTTCTAGTTACATTTAGTACAATAAAATAAAAATAAAACAGCTATAATTTAAAATATTTAATTTGTGAATTATCATCCAATAAAAATTAATATATAATATTCATAATAACGCATAGATTCTTATACGTTTATACTCTAAAGTTCGTTACCAAGCTCTGTCAAGTTGTCAGTCGGCACTTCATTCTCAGCGTTCGAAAGGGCAAGCTGCTTTGCAGAAGAGGTGAAGTCGAGATGGCCCTGTGTAAACACGTGGCTTCTAACAAAGTTAGAAAAAAGTAGAGGATTGGTAAATTCTTGGTGTCTGGAGGTCGAGCCTAACAGCAGTTGTGTGAGCATGATTTTCGATAAGCCTCGCTCCGAACAGTTTAGTTGATCCCGACAGGCCTAAGAAGATGAAACCCCCTTTGGACATCATTTAGACAGTTGGTATATATTAATTCAATAGATTATACTAATATTTTTCATCTTAGTGCAATATCTTAAGGACATATTTTAAATAATATCTCCGATAATAAATTAAAATAATTTCTGAAGGCATTATTTTAAAACAAGAATTTATGGTTTCGTTCTATTTAATATAACATGCAGTAACGTGGAAGCCTATTTCACATGTGGTCCTTATATTTCAACCTTACCGATGAACAATATTAAACAAGGAGATTATGATGGAAATTTCCGACAGCTGAGGTCAAGGTCCAGCACTTTTAGTTCATTTTCGATGCACGTGAGTGTTCTTTAGCATTTAATAACTATGAAAATACAGTAAATTATTATCTAACATTAAATATTTGAGTAACGTAAAGAGAAAATAGTTTTTGAGAAATCAGTAAACTAAATAATATGTTGCTTGTTTGTCAGAATGTTTGCACATGTACGCAAATATTGTATTTTATAAAGTTCCGAATGACAACCTATGTCAGATAAAAAAAATATATAGATTCAGTTTTCCTATCTAGACGCCATATGCTGTCTTGATTTAATTTACAATGTGTTTAAAGATTTTGAGGTCATGTACAGGCACTTTCATCGACATATGAAATTCGCGTATTTATTATAGAATATAAATAAATTAGAATAATTACATTTTACAAAGTCTGCACTTTGATCATTAATTTCGGTTGTAATGATCAAGGAAGTACTTCGCTGATTAAAAAAAAATTTTGTATGTATTATGAATAACTTATAAATTATACGTCTATCTAATTAAATTTTATAGAAAAGATCTATTCAGAGATCTTCTTACTTTTGAATGCAAAACTTCATTAGAATTATTATGAGAAAATTTGATAAAGATACAAACTTAAACATTGCAGTTGTACATATATAATCAGAAATTTATCCAAATAGAATCCTTTTTGTTTTTGAAAGACGTTTTATTATTTAACATTCAAAAATTGCAAGTCCTCCCGGAATAGAAAGAGTGAAATGAAAACAAATTCCCTCAGTATATTTTAGATGCCTAAATTCTATTATTTTATTTTTGGCAAATGTTTTTGAGGACACAAATGGTGTCCATGTTGTGCTTTTGTTTGTTCACAGGTAAAGCTGAGACATCTGTATGACATCTGGTGGTTGAGGTCTTGGTAAGTGTGTCCTAAAGAGTGAAATTCAGGTTTTATGGCTATGTTAGTGGTGTTAAGATAAGGTTTCCGCATTCCCCTTATACAAGCACAGTTAAATTTTGTTGGTTATTGTATTGAAAAATACGGTGGCGCTCATTAAAAATATTTTTGGTCTTTTATCCACCCATGACCCAAGCTCATGATCTACCCAGAGCTAACACTCGACTAGCCGTTTATATCTTAAGAGTTTTTCTTTGTCTCAAGCCATTCTCCATCCAACAGTACCTTGGGCTTACAAGAAAAAGAAGAAATTATCGACCTTGTGATATCAGATTAAGGGTTAGAAAATTGGAAGGTTTAATTTATAGCTGATAGTCACGAGGATAAAGCTTATAATGAATAATAAAGAAAGTATCTCATTATTAGAAAATATTTTTATATTACAACTTAACCATCACAAATACATTATTTCAATATCATGCTAGAACACGATATACGTGGAAGATGCCAGGAGATATAGGAAGATAGAAAATAGATTACATTATTGTTAGACAATGGTTTAGAAATCAAATAAAAGACTGTAGAAGCTACCTGGAAGCACAACATCGTAATTATGAAGGCAGCACTTAAATTTAGAAATCTGAAAAAGAGGAACGGAAAAAGACACTTTGACTTTGAAAAGCTAAAAAATAAAGATATCAACAAAAGATTTGAAAAAAAGTCAAATAAATTGCTAAAAGTTATCGGCAAAATTTCTAATACTAAGAAAATAGAAAAACAGAATGGAATAACATTAAATCCAGCTTAGACATGGCGGCCAGAGATATTCTGGGGTATACACAAAAAGAAAATAAGAAACCATGGATAACAAACAATATCCTGAATTTAATAAAAGAAAGACAAAAATACAAAAATAGATCAAACGAAACAAGAAAATAAAGAGGCAAAGCCATAAAATGGGAAATTATTCGCAAATGCAGGAAAGTTAAAGAACAATGGATTGATGCAAAGTGCAAAGAGGTACAAACTAAGATGGAAGTAGGAAAGACAGATGAAGCATACAAACTAATTAGAATCAATTTTAGGGATATAGAACCCTATAGCAAAAATATAAGGGACGCGGGAGGAAATGTCATTATAGAAAATGTAGAGAAAGTGGGTAGATGGCAAGAATATATAGGGAATTTATATGCAGGAGAAGAACTAACTGCATTAGAAAAGGAATCACACATTGAAAATGATGACTTGGGATATCCTATACTTAGAGATGAATTTGAAATAGCATTAAAGGGTCTGAAAAATGGAAAGGCGCCTGGTACAGATAAGGTGCAAGCGGAGACTCTAAAAGCTGCTGGGCAAGCAGTAACAGAACGTCTCTTCCAACTTGTAAGCTATATGTATGAGACAGGCGAGATACCCAAAGATTTCAAACGTAGCAGCATAGTAACTATACCAAAAAAGAAAGGTGCGGATAGATGTGAAAGTTTTCGAACAATAAATTTGACAGCACACGTATCAAAAATATTAACTAGAATTATACAAAGACAAATGGAAAGACGAGTTGAAGAAATACTAGGAGAAGATCGATTTGGGTTTAGGCGAAACAGTGGAACACGGGAGGCTATTTTAGCTCTGAGGGTGATAATGGAGAAAATAGAGAAGGAAGAAAGCGTATATATAGGGTTTGTAGATCTGGAAAAAGCATTCGACAATGTAAAATGGAAAAAAATGTTTAAAATATTTAAAAAGATTGGAATGAGTTTTAGGGATAGACGGATAGTACATTGCTTAAACAAAGAGCAAACAGCGGTAATAGAATTAGAGCAAAAATGTAGAGAAGTAAATATTAGGAAAGCGGTGAGACAGGAATGTCCCCTATTCCCATAATTTTTAACTTGTACATAGAAGAGGCAATAAATACTGTCAAATGCAGGAAGACATTTGGAATTACTATGCAAGGATAAAAGATTGATAGGCTTAGATTTGCAGATGATATAGCGGTATTAGCATCTAGCAAAGAAGAGTTAGAAGCTGCTCTTAATGAAATGGAGACAGTTCCAACAGAGAGATATGGCATGCAAATTAACAAAAATAAAACTAAAATTCTAGTATGCAAAAGAGCGAAAATAGATCAAAAACAAGAATACAAATAGGTAACGAGAACTTACAAGAGATTAAGGATTTCTGCTACTTAGGAAGTCAAATAACACAAGCTGGGAAAAGTGCAAAAGATATAAAACAAAGATTAGCACAAGGTCGTGCTACATTTAAAAAGCAAAACCAACTACAGTGTTCAAAGACCACAAACCTAGAAACAAGAGAAAGATTGCTTAAAACATATGTGTGAAGCACAGAACTGTACGGCCGTGAAGCCTGGACAGTAGGAGAAGCGGACAAGAAAAAGGTAGAAGCCTTTGAAATGTTTTGCTCCAGACGTATGATGAAGATACCATGGACAGACAAAGTTAAGAACAAAGAGGTACTAGAAATGGTAAGGAAAGAAAGAAATATGTGAAAAACAGTAAAAATAGGAGAGATAGAATGATAGGCCACATATTAAGACATGAGGGAATAATGCGGAATATATTAGAAGCTGAGATAAGAAAAAAAAGAGAAGTGGAGGTAGACCTAGGTTAGACTACTGCTCACAGATAGTGAAAGATATAGGCTGTGAGAATTTCAGGAAAATGTGTGGGCTAGCTCAGAATAGAAATCAATGGAGGTACGCTTCCAACCAGTCGCAAAGTGGAAAAACTAATGACAAAAATAATAACTGTACTTAAACATGGTGATTATTATAAACAACTACAGATATTGGTTTTGCAATACTCTCAACTAATGTTAAGTGTGCGAAAGGATTTACTGGAAAACTATTAATATGGCAAATGTCCAAGTGTTGGGAGATCCTTGGCAGCCACAGACTGCTTAACCCCCTTCACATACCACCGAATCTCAGTGGAATAGGGCATATAATTAGAAAACAATAGAAGAGAATCGAGCTGTATATAGGCTGCTGTGAGAATTGCAGGGAACTGTGTAGGTTAGTTCAGAACATAAATAAGCTGAGGTACAGGTCCAACCAGTTTCAAGATGTAAAATCCAATGACAAAAAATAAGTGCTCTTAAATTTGATGATTATTATAAACAACTACAGCTGTTGGTTGTGAAATATTTATAACTAATGTTGATTGTGCGAAAGGATAAATTGGAAAAACTATTAATTTGACAAAGGTTCAAGTGTTGGGAAACTTGGCAGCCAGAGGCTACTAACCCCCCTCACATACCTTACATGTGATTTTCCAATGCTCCACCCGCAGGTACTACATTGGCCAGGAAGCAAGTTTTTTTTACCTGGAAAATTTGGAATTTTGCCGAACCCTTGCTATTCCAAGCAAGGTAGGGATTTTTAATGTGCGTGACAACACTCACACACGGGACCTCCATTTTATCTCTCACCCGAATAAGGGTGTATTTTTGTGAAAAATGCGCTTAAAATTTTTCAAGCGGACCGTGTTGGGATTCGAGCCCGGGACCTTGGGCTTAGTAGTAACACACATACCACTACGCCACAGAGCCGCCTCCCCTTCACATACCACTGAATATCAGAGAAATAGGGTATATAACTGTAAAACAATAGAAGGTAACCGAACTGCATCAAACAAGAAAGAACAGCAGCTATGTTCAAAGACAACAAACATAGATACAAGAAGAAAACTGTTCAAAGCATAGTATGGTGCACAGCACAGTACATCTATGAAATAGGGGCAGTAGAAAAAGCAGAGAGAAAGAGATAGAACCCTTCTGGAATGTGTGCTTCAGATGTATGAGGATGGTAGCATGGACAGACAAAGTTAATAACAAATATGTTGCAGAAATAGTAGAGGAATAAAGATATCTGTGGAAAACAAAAAAAAATAGGAGAAATAGAACGACAAAATATGCTCTAAGACATTTCTGGGGAATAGTACGAGATATATTACAAGCAGAGATTGGAAAAGAGAGATAGAGTAGACCGAGATCAGATTTTCGCACACAGATAATGATAAATGCAGACTTTGCAAATTTCAGGGAAATGTGTAGGTTGGTTCAGAGTAGGAAACAATCAGAATATGCGTCTAACCAGTTCTCGCACTGAAGACCTAATGATGATGATGATATTTCTCTCAACAAACTTTACTCCTTTTTTACGGTTTACAATAATAATCTACAGAACATGTATATTGTAATATACAAATATACTTCGTACCATTGTACATTACAATGTAGATCTTGAAAAATATGCTGAAAATTAAAAATATATATATATATAAAATTCCTGATTAAATATTCTATTTAGTGCCATTTGTCCTGTACATTTTAAGCAACATTTAATGCTAAACGCTGGTTAAAAGTCAAAAATTGCTTTGTAGACTGAGATTTAATCCATCTAAAGCGAAGTTAAATTAAATGATCAATTATGGGGTTTAATAATTTAAGCCTAGTTTAAAGTCTAGTTTTATATTTAAAACCTTACTTTTTGTTTATCTTACTTTAATGATTGCAATTGATAAATTGATATAATCTTGTTCAGCAGCGATTTTCTGTATATCTTTTTTTTATTTAAAAAAAAGTTTTGTTGTAAATACCATTTGGCACAGGTGCATTTAAATTCTTTGCAATATTTAAGCAAGCTGCTGCAAATTTTTCTCTTGAGGTAACCTAATTGGATTTTGTATTTTCCAGAATGTCTTTGTACTTGGCACAAGTGGAAATAATTAAAATTTTTTCATCGTTTGTAAAATTTTAAGTTCTTAATCAATTTTTATTAATGTCTTCCATGTCCACTTAAATAGCTTCGTAAATAAATAAAATAGTAATATATAAAAATCTGACTGAACCTCCTCAAAATCGTATTTGATAATATGAATGAAGTTAGCAACCAGGTAACTTTTATAATGTTGTCAAATGTTGCCGGTGTCCTAAACTCCGTTTAGTTAACCAAGGATAAATCTAATACCTTACAAATCAACCAAACCTTAATGGTAATGTAAAATAAAACCTAGGTTAGTTAAACGTCGCGTAAAGTAAATACGCTGCAAATGGCCCTTATACATTCATTAATTCATATCATACAAATTAATTTTTTTACTCTTAATTAAATAATTCAGGTCTGAAGGAGTTAATGTCCTACTGTCAAATTCAACATCGCTATAAAGTTATATAAAAACTGTATTTCAACACAAGAAAAACAAAAATTTACATCCCATTACAGCTGATTATCAAATATTTGTTGCCAAAATTATCAACCAAGATTTATAAAGCCCGCTTTGTTAGCTAGTAAGACATTATGGTCTGGATACGTGCAATGTTGAAAAACCTATGCAGATATTTTGAGTATAATTCATAATTTCCAACGTAATATAACAATTGTTACAAGGAACTAGTGGATACACAATGGATAGATAGTTCACAATACATATATAAACTGTTAATTATATTCACCTACTAAAACAAATCGTCTCGATTTAGTAAGATATATTTTTGTGATATTTTGGTATTTAGGTTATGATATATTATAATAATGATGCAAAAAAAGAGCTGTCATCAATATATTCAGAGATGGTTATAAAAGTAAAAGAGCAAAGTTTTATAGTCGTCCTTGACTCATCTGTCCAATTAATCTACAAATATGAAGATGAATCGGAATTTGTACCTTACTACTGGCAATCAATCTTTATTTCTGAACACTTCAAAATTAAGCCTAATAACTTACATTAACTTTAGTTAAATACAGCTCAAGCTCGTCGAATGAATCAAATAAATGCATGTGAGAATTTCTTTCCAGGTCCATCTGCAACATTTAAAATAAATTATGTTTAGTGAAGAAACAGATACATACTTTGTACTACTCTTGCGCTTCCTGTATAAGATAACAATTTCGCAAAACGTTTTAAGAGCTTCTTATACATAAGTGTATATTTTTAATCAAATGTTTGTATTAAACAAACAATAATTAAAAATAAACAATTGAGTATTAAATATTTAAAAAGGATATGAAGCAACATTACACGAAACCCGATCGACGCCGACTTCTAATATTCCTCTCACTTTCATCTAAACCCAAAATATCGCGATAATGACGCAATTCAATTAGAATTACAACGTTCGTTTTTTGAATAAATCTACATAATCTAACCTCTAATTACTCCCACCTAATTAGTTGTTGTCAAAATTTCATTTTCTTGTTTAAAATCACTGTAACCAATAACATGAACCGTCTTCAAGGACAAAAATGTAGGATCTTCAAACAGCACGCTACAAGTTTTCTCATACTAATTTTAGATCTTGACCAACCAGCTTTCACATTATACCTTTACCCAATCAGATGAAAGACTAAAAACAGTATTATAGTATAATATAATCTATAAAATTAAATATTATACAACAAGACAAGTGCAAAAGAAAATACAATGCAGCATTAACGTGGAATGGAAATACTTCTTAACTCACTGCGAATTAACAAAAACCTATATGATACACGATATATGATAATACAAACTAAAATTATTGTGAAATTTGACAGGAACAATGTTGATCCATCCTATTTTAGATGTATTTATAGTAAATCATTTCTAATTCTTTTTAAGTATAATGATGTTTGCAAACGTCAATTAATAACAAGGCTTGTTAAGATATATGAAATAGGTCTAGACCCAATATTTTTGAGTTCACTAGGTCTATTTGAAATATAATGTCTAATATTTATTCTTGTTTGTTTCAGTTGCTAACCAAACAAATACTATTTACAGTTTCTCATAACAGTGCAATGTAGAAATAAACATTTCATTTATTTATTAATAATTAAACAAAGCATAAAACAAGTAAGTATGAAAACGAAGATATGGATGTTAGGTTTTAAATTTTAAAGTCTAGTTGAAAATAAGCTTTGTTCAAATCAGCACTAGTAACAAACGTCACTAATATAACACGGAGAGTGAAAGATGTAGGGTGTGGGAATTTCAGGGAAATGTGTAGGTTTGCTCAGAATAGAAATCAATGTAGGTATGTGTCCAAATAGTTCCAGTACGGATAACTTAAAGGTGAACAAAGTAATTGTATTTAAACCTGATGATTATCGTAAACAACTACAGGTGTTGGTTTTGCAATATTCTCAATAAATGTTGTTTGTGTGAAAGGAGTAATAAGAAAACTATTGAGTTGGTTAATGTCTAAGTGGTGAGGGACCTTGACAGTTGTCAGGTTGCGTAACCTTCTTCGCGTACCATTGAATATCGGTAAAATAGTGTATATTCTTTAGAAAACAATAGAAAGGAAAAGTGCAAAAGATAAAAAAAAGATTAGCATAAGGCCGTGCTATACTTAACAAGAGAGCAGTTCCTATGTTCGAAGACAGAAAACATAGTAACAAGTAAAGATTGCTGAAAGTATGTGTGTGGAGCATAGTACTATGGCTGTGAAACGTGAACAGTCGGGGAAGCAGACAGGAAAAATACTGAAACCTTTAAAATGTGGCGCTACAAACGTATGATAAAGATATCATGTACAGACAAATTTAAGCACAAAGAGGTATTGGAGATGGTAGGGGAAGAATGAAATATGTGGAAAACAGTACAAAATAGGAGATATAAAATGATAAAAAAACATACTAACGCACGAGGGATTAACGCGACATATATTAGAGTAATGAAAGGAAAAAGAGAGGTAGAGGTAGACCTAGATTAGTATATTGCACACAGATAGTGAAAGATGTAGGCCGTGTGAATTTCAGAGGAATGTGTAGGTTAGCTCATAATAGAAACCAATGGAGGCACACGTCCAAGCCTTTCTAAGACTGAATATCTAATTATGATGAAGGTAACATATTTGTAATTCTACAAAATGCACTTTTTGATTCTTATTTTTATTCAACTAAATTTTGTAGGAGTTTATTAAAGATTGTTTAGATTGTTTAAAGAATTCAGTTCGTTTAGTGAGTGATATAAAATATTTAATCAACTAAATTAGATTGAACCATTATGGAGTTGTAACACTTCGCTTTAAGAAGAATCTAAAGTCATTTAACAGATTGCTCAGAAATGTAATATCAGTGGCTCAGTTGACTCGTTACAGCGATGATTAGTAAGGTGCGTTCTATAAATACTCTCACACACAAAAGTTCGTTTTTATTAGTTCTAGATCAGAGTAGAATAATTGGCAGAATTTGGTGATATGATATGAAGTTATTGTATGCTGATGGTATAAATGAGCGATAATGACAAATTATGTTTTTGTCCCTTGATGTTGGTATTTTAAAAAATTTTTATTATATTTCTAATCACTTCAAAACCCTTATAACATATTTTTAAAATAAATATTAGAAATCTTTTCAATTTATTGTTTAAGGTACATTTCACTGTCAATTTTAACATTAAACAATACAAGCTTTTATTTCGTTCGTCTCTGTATACGGCAGCGACAAATACGATAACTTAAACTTCAATTTCACTTTTATATTACTTAACTTATATCTAACGCCAATTACAAATTATTAATTGCTAAGTACTAAGTCTTTCTTGAGCGCAAAACAGCGTCTTATATATACCTATTGCCTTTCTGTCCTTACAATTCGTGAAAGTGTAATCTTCCTAATGACTAATAGCGTTTACTCTTTGTATATAAGGTTCTTAATATACTTTAAAATATATTAGAAAAGCTTTCGTATTATTACTAATACACTTTATTACAATCTAATCAAACTGCATGGTGTCCAATTTCCACGTGAGTAGGGTACACTAGCATGCAGGTAACAAGTCTTTATTAGTATTATGTTATTCATAATAATTGCTAAACTGCAGCGAAGGCTTGTGCATACTTCATACATTGTAGATTTATGCTCTATATTAATTACAAACAATAGAAGTCTATTTCTTTTGTATGTGAGCGAAACTAACTTGATTGCAACTTTGAAATATCTTTGTTACCGTGGATTATTAACATAATTAATAAAATCTGTAATTTGTTGAGCTTTTCGTTCAAATTAACTATTTCTTAAAATTAAACATGTTTTTCTTACGCTAATTTTATTTATCTGTTATTGGAATACTTAATAACATAAATTAATATAAACTTAAAATTAATTTCTTTCTTAATGATCATTGATGTGCAATTTGAAAAGCATACTTTTGTAACACCTCTTAATTCTAATAGAGGGACTCCATAACTAGCGTTAGGGTCTAGACAAATGCAAGGTAATTTCTGATTGGTTGATCACAAAAGTCAACGTCACCAAAGCTTGAAAACTGAAACTAATTACATATAATAAATCCTTCCACACCGATTATGTTTTGTGCGCAAATGACGTGCGTTCTTCTCAAAGTGAAATACCTCTAATATAATTTATATAGTCTATTCCACTAAAGTACTATATGAGACGAGCAGTCCAGTCCGATCCGCTATTTTAGATCCCAAAGTAAGCGGGAAAATTTAAATATTTATACATAATTTTGGGGTTTTATCGCAAAAAAAAAACATACGAATAGAACATATACCTACTTACATAAAAAATATAATTATAAACAAAAACTTAATCGGAGTCAACTTCTTTCTACAAATTTGATGATTGATTATAGAGTAATTAACCTATATCGTTTAGATAGTTTAGCACTAAACTATAACTTACTAATAATCCACAAAACTTCAAGAAACTTGTAGCAAATCTATTTACAACATTAGCATCAATGTATTGTTTTTTCTACAATTAATGAATCCCCTTTTCCGGCGTTCTAAGTCGGTAGCAAATATATAAAACCTATACTCCCATGTCTTGAATGATTAGAACAAATTACAGCTGAATAACATACAATGTTTCACAAAAATGTGTTTCTAAACCATAACAGATCAATAAAACACGTAGCGTTTGGCAAATCAGAACTAAAATGGCGGGTAAGTCAGCTTGTATTATCTAATGTTCTACAGTATACGAATCAGTGTAGTGACGTCACACACAGTAATTTTTGTTGCCAAATGTAATCCAAAACTATGTGCGTGTAATATTCAGGAGAAAATAAATGCTATGGGTTGACATCACTTCGTGCTGTTGTCGTTAGCATTTTGTTAAATTTTATTTCATTTTGCACCCGTCGGCTGTCATTATCGACTTGTTGTTTTTAACAATATTATGAATTTTTTATGTTTATTTTGTATTAAAACTGTTCCCTTCAAGACCAATTTCGATTTCTGTATTGTTATTTCGGATAAATGGTGAACAATATGACAACAGCAGATGCTGGTCTATATGACGTCACTACACTGATTTGTAAAACGGACTATATAAAGAATTAAATCACTGTTTAATGTTGTATTCAAAACTGAATAAATTTATAATAATTCGTATTTATCCAATTAACAATTTTCAGCTAATAAAAGTGCTGCAGTATCCTTTCATAGTTTACAACTTTAATTTATGTTGCAAAGTTGATTGACGATTGCAAGTTGACCACATTTCTATCGGCATCTTCTTATGTATACAACCACACGTTCTTTAGTCTTCTTTATAGTCTTTGCAATTTCTAAATGGACCTCGCTATCCGCGATGTCACACGTGTACTAACTATTTAGGCATATGTTTGCCACTTTAATACCGTACAATATCTACTTTACAGCTTTGGTTTGAATAGTAGCGATATGTAACCTTGCCAAAAATTTCAAAACCGAATGTTTAAACGCCAGCTTAGTTCGCCACACGCTAAACGTTATTTGTTATAGACACCTTTTAAATAGTGTCGCCATCAATCATTCAATGTGATTGTCAAGTATATGATTTTCTCCCACTGCTTAAAATTTATAATGAAACATCAATATAAGATTGGGGTAATCAATTTGTAGTTTTAAACTTTAGAATTTAAGTGGACATTTATCAATAAAAAAAATTACTATTCTTATTTGGATTGGTTAAATAAAAATTTTTTTAAATTGTTTTTATTTGTAATTTCATTGTAAATTAAGAAATTATGAAAATAAAAAAAACTAGGATTTTTCAGTAGGTTTTAAAATTAAAAATTTACTTATTCAGGTATTAAGTTGGAAATAAAAACTATTCAATTCACAAAATTTTACCTTTATGTAAATGAATTAAATAAATCATTGGCTAATAAGATATGCAATTATAATAAAACAACGTAGATTTTTCATGTAGTTTTTAAAATTTTAATATTAAAGGGTTAAACCAAATTTAAAGTATTTGTTTTGAAACTTTGAAACTTCTCTAGATCTGCTCAATTATTTTTACGATTTAAGTAAATCATCGTACCAAAAATTCTTGTCTGAATATTTTTGTCAATACATTTTGACTATTGGTTCATAGTATTGTATGATCCCAGTTTTTTAATTATTTATTTATTAATTATTATTGAAAATTAAGGATATTTGGATTTGGGTTTCTTTGAATGTATAACCACTTGCGGTTTCTAAGTTTGACTCGGATTTACGTTTAAGGGCCATTAAGTAGGGGAGTGTTGGTCGACAATTAAAATTTGATTAATTTAAAGTGGAAGGTTGAAAGCTTCACTTGGCGGTTCTATTAAAGGTAATGGTTTTAAATTAATGAGTTGTATTTGTTAATCTAACATTTGCAATTTCAGTTTTTTGAATTTGTGTTAAGTCTTATAGTAAAAGTTATTTATTAAACATTAAAAAATATTTTTGGTTACCTTTTTTTGTTTTGAATTTTATTACAATGCTATTTCTTGTTTTACTTATATGTTTAATATAAATTTCTTGGATTTACGTTTTTTTGCCTGCTTTATGTATGGAGTTTTTTGGTTAAAACGCCATTTTTTATTTGAATTAATTTTATTTAGGTTTAAGGTTTGTCCAATTCATGATTATTGCAAATAATAGAAATGTACCTTTGTGATTTTACGCAATTAATGAAAAGTACTGATACTTGTTAATACTAAACCAAATTTTAGGCAGTTATTTCTTTTTTTTTTTAATTTGTGATAATTTGGCATTCTTAATGTGCAATTGTTTTATTTCAGCATATTAACCAATTTACAACGCATCATGTTCTTGGTTTAAACTTAAATAGTTGATTTGTGAATTTCTTATTGCCCTGTTTCTATAAATTCTATATAAACATTTGTATAATTGTTGGAGCAATTAAATTTAACTTTGGGCCGACTACTTGTTCCTTTGCATTTATACTATTTAGATGGCACATAATAAGGATTTTAACATCCCAAAATTCTTTCGCGATTTTGGTCTTGTCACAAGTCAGTGGTCCTTTTGAAATAAAGAAAGTCGGCTCCTTTGGAAATAGTCCGGGCTGGAAATGTTAAGTTATTAGCCGTGGATTGCCTTGGAATTCTAACTTTTATGTTGGGAGGAGGGAATTGGTAGTAAACAAAATTTATTTTTGGGTTTTCTTAACTTTAGGTAAACTTCCGACCCCGTTTCCCAGAAAAACGGAGGACTACCACTAACGTACCAGTATCTGGAACGGACTTCCTCTTCAGTTTGGTTCTGGGTACTTGGCATCACCTTCCTGCGTTGGAGTTGTAGGGTCTTAGTTCGCGCCGGGTTAATTAAAAATTCGCAACCCCGGAACAAATAACCTAAACAGTTGGCAGCACTAACAAAGATTTGGGGCGCGGTCAACTCAATGGTCCAATTTCGAATATAGTTTTCTAATTTTTAAAAAAGAAAAGGCACAAAAATAATAAAATTATTACATCAAAAATTCTTTGTGAAATTGGTGGATAGGCCTTAAAATAGTCGGGGTCCTTAGGAATTGAAAATGGTCGGCCTAAAGGTCAATAGCTGGCACTAAGGTAGTATAGCCACCTCGGCTGAAATCTGCGCCTATGGGGGTGTCTTCCTATGTGGGTTACGGGAAAATAAGGTAAGGGTGAAAACAAAAATTAATAGGTATCACTGGAAACCTAAGTAGTTCCAGAAAAAAAAGCCCAAGAGAACCCGGTAAAACCATTACCCGAGAAACCCGAAACTTTACTCTTTGCAGACTCTACCCCAGGGATGCGCATGGAAGTACACCTTGACTAGGAATCCGAGTTTTAAAAATTCCCCCACCCGATTTAAAATTTCCGGAAATTCCGAAAAAAAATAACCTAAAACAATTTTAATGGAATGGCAGTAACAAGGGTAGTTTGTGGCTCGGTGTTTTCCCAATGCCAAGTTGGGACGGCAGTTGGCGAAAAGGTTTTTAGCTTAAGGAAATAACGGAAAGGAAAGGAAAAATGGGAGTGTTTAAAAAAATTTAGGGCCCTCTTTTCCGGAAAAGGGACTAATGGGTTTGGCCCAAAATTTAAAAAGTTTTCAAGAAAATTTGCAAAAAAAACCCGTCCAAAATTTTTTTTAAAAAGGACGAAAAAAAATTGGGGTTTTCCTTAAAAAAGGGGGATAAATTTTTTAAAACCCAAAAAGGGAAAGGAAAAAAGTGTAAATTTGCCAACCTTTGAACGAAAATTTTTGCTTTGTAAAAAAAATAAAACAGCCCCAAAAAAAATTTTTGGGTAAAACCCCAATTTTTAAAACCTAAACAAATAAATTTTCAAATTGAAAGGAAAAATACTAAATCATTGGAAAAAGGGAGAAAGGGAATGGGGTTTTAGGGAAAAATTGGGGGAAAAGTCCCCAACGGGATTTTGGGGAGTTGGGTATTATCCGGAAAAGGAAAAAGGGGGTTTTGGAAATTTAGAAAAATTAAAGATAAAACATTAAAAAGAACAAAAAAATTGGAATTTAACTAACAAATTAAAAACAAAAAGGCCCCTTCAAAAATTTAAATAGACTTGGTATTTAAAAGGGAAAAATTTAATTAGTTTTAAAAAAAAGGAGGGGGTAATATTTTAAAAAAAAAAGGGATCGGGTTTTTGAAAAATTTTAACATAAATAATTTAAATAAAATTTTAAAAAAATAAAAAATTTTTAAAAAATTTTTGTTTTTTAAAAATAAAAATTTTAAAAGCATAAACTACAAAAAATTAAAAGGCCTTTGAAAATTTTAAAATTTTTCGGGGAAAAAAGGGTTTAAAAGGGGAAAAAAGGGAAAAAAAGTTTTTTGTTTTAAAAAAAGAAAAGGAAATTGGTTTTTGTTTTTGGGCAAAAAAAAATTTTTTGAAATTTTTTTTTATTTTTAAGCAAAAAAAAAATTTTAAAAAAAAATTTAAAAATTAATTTTAATAATAATTAAAATTTTTTAAAAATTTTTTTTAAAACCCTTTTTTAAAATTTTTAACAAATTTTTAAAAAATTTTTGGTTTATTTAAAAACTTTCAAATTTTAACCTAAAAATTTTTTTGGGTTTTTTCAAAAAGGGGGGTTTTTTAAAACAAAAATTTGTTTAAAATTTTGAAAGTGGGTGGAAAATTTTGGTTTTTGGGTGGTAAAAGGTTTTTAATAAAGAAAGTAAATTTTTAAAACCCAAAAATTTAAATTTTGGAAAATATTTAGAAACAGGGTAAAAATTTTTTTTAAAGTTTCCCAAATTTTAAAATTTTTAAAACAAAAAAGAAAAAATTTAATAATTATTATTAAAAAAATTTTTAAAAATTTTTAAAAAAAGAATTAAGGTTTTTTTTTCAAATAAAATAAATAATTGAAAAATTTACGGGTCCAATTTTTTAAAGATAAAAAATTAAAAGGGTTTAAAAAAATTTTGTAAATAAAACAAAAGTATTATAAAATTTTTAAAAAAAAAAAAAGAAATTTTTTTAAACAAAAATTAAAATTTTTAAAAAAAGTAAAAAAAATTTTAAAAATTAAATTTAAAAAATTTTTTTAAAGTTTTTAAAAAAGGAAAATTATTTAAATTTAAAATTCAAAAAAAAAATCTTTAAAAAATTTAATTTATTTTTAAAAAATTTAAAAAGAAAGGTTTTTTTTTCAAGGAAAAAGGGAAAATTAAAGCAAATTTTAAAATTTGGGAAAAGGTTTTTAAAGAATAAAAAAATTTTAGTAAATTTAATTTTAAATAATTTGATTTTTTAAAAAAAAGGGTTATTTTTGAAAAAAATTTTTAAAATATTTTGGTTTTTTAAAAAAGCCAAAATTAAAAAGTAACAAATTTTTCTTAAAATTTTTTTGAAAAAAATTTCCCCTTTGGGTTAAAAGAAAAAAAAATTTTGGGAAAAAAAAAATTGAATTTATTTAAAAAATTTAAAATAAACTTTTAAAAAAAGAAAGTTTTAAAAATTTTTAAAAATTCAAAATTAAAATTTCCCAAAATTAAAAATAAAAAAAAAATCCCAGGGAAATATTTGGGGAAAAAATTTTAAAATTTTTTTTGGGGAAATTAAAAAGGAAAAAGGAAAATTTGGGTTTTTGGCGGAAAAAGAAATCTGAAAAGGGGAAAAAATTTTTTATTTGGAAAATTTTTAAAGGTAAACAAAAAGGGGTTTTGGCAAAAGTTAGGGTTTTAAAAAATAAAAGGGAAAAACCCTTAAAGGGAATTTTTAAAAAAAATTTTTTGGTAAAATAGAAAAAAAAAGGGGGAAAAAAAAATAAAGGGGAAAAATAAAAATTTAAAGCAAATCAAAAGAAAAAGGGAATTTTGGGGAAAAAATTTAAGAAATTTTTGGGCCAAAAAAACTTTAAAAAAGGGATTAAAACAAAAAAAAAAAAAAAAAGAAAAAGGGGAAATTAAAAAAAATTGGGAAAATTTAAGGGAAAAAAAAAAAGGGTAATTAAAAAGAAAAAAAGTTTAAAAAAAAAAGAAAAAAAATTGAAAAATTTTTAAAAATTAACCAACCCCAAAAAAAATTTAACTTTGAAAGTTTTTTGGAAGGGAATAAAAGAAAAAAAGAAAAAATTTAAAAAAGGTGGGAAAAAAAAAGGAAACTAAATTGGAAGCAAAAAAATGTAATAAAAAACAAAAAAAAAAAAATCTGGAAAAAGGGACAAAAAAAACTTTTATTTGGGAAAATAAAATAAAAAAACAAAAAGGGTTTAAAAAAAAATTGGAAAAAATAAAAAAAAATTTTAAAATTTAAATGAAATTTTAAAAAAAAATATTTTTAAACCAAACAAATGGGAAAAGAAATTTTGGAAAAAAAAAAAAAAACCAAATTTTAACACAAACCAATTTAATAAAGAAAAAAAAAATTCAAAGAAAAAGAATAAAGGGAGGCAAAGTTAAAGGGTTTTAAACCAAAAAGGGAAAGTTTAAAGAAAAAAAAATTTAAAGAAATGAAAAAACAAAAAAATTTTTAAAAAAACAAAATAAAAAAAAAAAAAAATTTCAAAATTAAGGTTAAAGGGCAAAAAAACCAAAATAAAAATTAAAAAGGTTAAAAAAAAAAAAGGAAAAAAAGGGAAAAAATTTTAAATTGAAAAGAATAAAAAAAAAGGGACCCAAAATAAATTTGAAATTTTTGAAAAGGATTAAGGGCCTGGGAAAAAGGGAAAAAAACCCCTAAAAGGAAAAAAAAGGGGAAAAATTAAAAAAGGGGGAAGAAAAAAAAGGGAAAAAAAAAAATTTAAAGCTTAAGTAAGAAAAAAAAGGGGGAGGAACCCAAAAAGAAAACCCTGAATAGTTAAAATTCAAAAAAAGTTTCAAAAAATGGGAAAAAAGTTTAACAAAAAAAAATAAAAACAAAAAATAAATTTAAATTTAAAAAAAACCCAAATTGGGAAAAATAAGAAATTTCAAAGAAATTTATGGTTTAAAAAGGGGGGGGATTTACTAACATTGGTGATGGTGATGACTGTGCTACAGATTTTCAATTCAGTTAAAGAAACTTTTTAATTGATATATCTTTGATTTTATGTATAATAAACATGTATACCAACAATGCTTTGATGCTAAATTACAAGCTTTTAACCTCTTCTGCGACTTCTAGAAAAATATTTTATAAGTGAAATCATAATTACATACATCCATGTTTAATTAGTAGTTTACTTTATAATCCAATAGCATAACCTCTTGAGATCTAATTAATAAAATTGTGTTGTGATGGAGAATAAAGAACCTGAGTTATGATATGTGCAATTCCATAACCATATTTTGGATTATTTTTTTTTTCAAAATTAATAGTTGATAGCTTGGGAGTGAAAATTAGTGAAATAGGGGGTGATTAATCAGAACTGTTTAATAACAATCTTCAAGATATAGTTTACGAGATAGTCTATTAAAATCGAATGTGGTGAACTTAACCTAAAACGGTCCCATTGTGATAAATGGTAACAAAGGATTATAAGTTAATCAACAAATCAAGGGGTAAGACCAACCTGAAAAGGTGGAAATAATTTTGCACTATCTTGCACAGCTTAGATCCCAGTACCTATCCCTGCATGAACTAACACATATAGAATAGTAGAGAATAATGCTAGTATTAACTGGGGGGAGGTATTCCCCCCCCCCCCCAATAAACACCTTATTGGATATATTAACACCACAAGCAAGAATAATTATTGAGGGTGGAGATAGCAGTTCAACAATTAAGACTACAGAAAGAAATTGAAAGCTTAACAGAAATTGCTGCTACAAACAAAGACGCAGAATTTATAGAAGTAATTAACATATTAACGCAACAGGTAGGGAAAAGAACAGACATGGAAATGGACGGACTAGACAAAGACGAACGTCTAGCAAAGCCAAAGAAAACTAACACATCAGATAACATCCTATATTTGACCTCAGACTTAGGACCTTTTGTTGTTATGGTAGAGGCTACAGAGACGGCAGAAATATTGGAAAATGCCACCCCATGGCTATCGGAGAACAGTTAGCAAAGGCTAATGTAGCTGGTGTTAATAGGATTAAAAAACAAGGAGTAAATAGGATATCTGTCGAATTTAAGACGAGTGAAGATGCCAATGGATTCTTAAAAAATGATGAAATTACAAAGATGGGCTTTAAAATATATATTCCAGCCAACATGGTCACCTGTAAAGGGATAGCTAAAAGTGTGTATGAGGAAATATCGGAGGAGAAACTTCTTGATCAGACAAAATCTAAATATAAGATTCTAGCGGTTAGAAGATTCACTAGGAGAATGATAAATGAAAATGGAGAGGTGTTCTACGAGCCTACAGGGACAGTTTTATTCACCTTTAGGGGAAAAGTACTACCCCGAAGAATAGAGATTTTTACACCGAAATCGAGATACAGGCGAATATAAATCCATCGATTCTATGCTTGAAATGCTTGAGATACGGACACTCAAAGGATCAGTGCAGAAGCTCAAAGTACAAATGCCCCAGATGTGGAGAACATGAACGGAAGTATTGCACAAGTATACAACCCCAGTGCTGCTACTGTAAAGAAGAGCATGAGGCAACTGAGAAAACTTGTTCGGAATATAGACAGCAACAAAAATAAAAGAAATAATGAACTTGGAAAATCTATCATATTACGACGCAAGACAGAAATTGGGAGGAACGTTCTTCTCAACAAAAAATCCTAGAGACTTCCCGATGTTAAGAAAGATACCAAAACTGTTTGACGAAGACATTGCTATAAGTCAACGAAGCCAGAATTTTGGAACGCAACATAACAAAAAGAACAATACCACCTATGCGCAAGCAACAAGCAAAAGAAAAAGACAGAACTCGCCATCACCATTAGCATTTGACAAAGAGGCACATAGGGCATGTCTAATAAATACGTTCGTAAAACCGAGCTTACCAGCGATATACGCAGCTCACGAAAAAGTTTGGAACAAGAATAAAGACTGTGCAGAAAGAATGATTGAGATACTGAGTCTGGACAACATAACCAAAGAAGATAGAAACCTGATGATTAATATAATAAATGAAATTGTATCAATAGATTTAACCCAAACCCAAGCAATCACCGGGATAAACTAACAATACAAACAAGAAAGAAAAATAGAAATAAGGAGATTGCACCATAAAAGACAGATAACAACAAAAAGAACGCAGATTCACCAACTATCTATTTTTAAAACGGATATATTAGTGAACACACACACACACACACACACATATATATATATATTGCAGTGGATTTCTCTAAACCAATCTCAAGCTCGCCTTCGTTGTTCCGTCATAAAATTTTCTGAAAATAAAAATAAAAAAAATTTTTACTTTTTCTTTGGAACACCAGCCTTATTTCTGCACACCCTGGCTAGCTCAGAAATCTGCTTCTTCTTGAATATCTACCATCCTAAGTACATTCTTTTCTCACAAACACAGTCAAATGAAATTACCACTCAAATAATGCTACAAAACATGCAACCTTTTTATTTACACATATTAACAAGTTTCCATTAGTAAGAAAATATTTACACATTGGTACATACAGTTTGATAAAAACTGTTACCATCTCAATCTTTAAATCTTTCAAAATTTTATGATTTTAATTTATTTCAACCATTTTATTTTAGACGAGTAGATGGTCCCGTCGTGCAATCCTAAATTGATTTTTAATCTGGTCTATTTTGAGCTCAGTATAACCCAGTTACTCTAAATGCTTTTAAACCTCGCATTTTTATTTAAAATAAAGCTAAAGGCCCGTATTTTTATATCATCAATAACCATTTTTAAATAATCAATATTAATTGTCCTGCACATATACCCCTTTAAATGAGTTTTTATGGTAATAAAATACACCCCCACTAAGTCAAAACACTCAAACACAAAATATCCACAAATGTTCAAGCAAAAAGCAAGAAATTAATTTTCTTTACCTGGAGTAAGCTTTGTCGCTCGTTACCTCTGAAGATGTGTGCCAAAGACCCTCGTCGTTGTGTCCATACACTTCGTGATTATACCTGGATCCAACTGATGTTCACTAGCTATACAAATCTCTGCCACCACCTTTAGTAATTCTACCCGGATAATTGTCTTAAGCAAACTTAACCTTCCATGCCACTACACTTCACGCATACTAGTTAAGCTTTTCGATTCGCTTACCCAAGTACCATCCTATCATTAGATTGTATCGTGTAGTAACTGCACCTTTTGTAACGCTAGCACTCACTTGTGCAAATCACTTTTAATACATTCCGGTACGTTACTAACAGCTTTACACACTTTAAAATAGGATGTGGTATGCTACTTCAACGAATAAACAACCATCAATACAACGTAAGAGCACGTAATAGCAATTACGTTAGCGATCTAAGTGATATAAGATCTAGGAGCAAGAGAGCTTTAATAATTTTTCCCGTGTATTTATACGCTTTTCAATGCCCCTCACGGAACCTCTTTTCATCGAAGAGCTTAGTTTCTAACCGATTCTCAAAATTTTGATCGTAACAAACTTCATTTTTCTGAAAAGTTCCAAGTTTATCGTGCTGTTTCAATGAAATGCTGCTAGCTTTAGACCAATGATATTGCTTTCCCTCGTTATAACGTTCCACCTCTTAGCTACCTCTCTTTGTTTTACCCATATTTATTGTCTCTTTTAGAACCCCTCTCAAGCTACAGAAAACCGATATTGTTGTTGGCCTTCAAGTCTCCCGTGTATTTTAGACGTGTGTTGTCAGCAACGTTTTATTACACGTGTTCTCTATCTGTTTTACAGTATAGATCTTTCATTTCCCTTAGTCTTCAAAGCATTCCTTATATTAGCAGCTGGTAGGACCCACCGTTACAAACAATTCAAACGAATTCTGTCTCAACGTATATTTCAGTTCTTTGGAACTTGACATTTAACTAACAGGCGTTTCTTCGAAGCAACTTGTCCGTTTAAAATAATAATTCCGTGTTTAACACTTCTTAGGATTTGTATAACGAACGTTTCGTTTATTTAAATAGCAATATGCGTTTAAATTATTGATTTTCTATACTCAAAAGCTCCGTTTCTGATTCGATGCGCTTGATTCAAACTATTACAACTAATTATGCGTATCCTTGAGTTTTCATGTAATTTAAAGCTTCTACCCGTTATGCAATTTTAACATTCTAATTTAGTAATACAAAAATATCTTAATAACCATCCCTTTTCACTATCTAAATTGATTGATTTGGCGCGTAAATAAATTGTTCTTATTTCCTATATACACAGTTGTTAAAATTTTATTATCTAGACCTATTTAATCTATAATTTCCACGACAATATATATATATATATATATATATATATATATATATTATCGTGGAAATAATAGGTCAAGAGGGATAGAGAGGTCTAGATAATAAATTTTTAACAACTGTGTATATAGGAAATAGGAACAATTTATTTACGAGCCAAATTAAGTAATTGTGCCATTGAAAACGGACGAATAATAACATATTTTTGTATTTCTAAATCAGAATGTTAAATTTGCATAACGTGTAGAAGCTTTGAGGTACGTGGAAACTCAAGGCGACGCATAATTAGTTTTAATATTTTAAATCAAGCGCATGGGATAATAAACAGAGCTTTTGGGCATATTAATAAATAAGGTAAACGAATATTTTCAATTTAACTAAACTAAACGTTCGTTAAAATACAAATCCTAAGAAATGCTAAAACTTGGAATTATAATTTCAAACGGACGGTTGCTTCATAGAAAAACCTGACAGTTGAAAATAACAGGTTCAAGGAAACTTGAATGAACATTGGAACAGAATTCTGTGGAATTGTATGTAACGGTCAATGCATAAGCTACTAAAACAACAGATGGTTTGAAGGCAAAGTGAAATAGAATATCCGTAGTATAAATCAGACAGAGAGCATGTATAATAAGAGTTGGTTAAAATACTCGTTTAAAGTACGCGGTAGATTTGGAGGTCTACCACAATATCGATTTTCTGTTGCTTGAGTGTGATTTTAAAAGAGACAGCAAATATGTGTTAAACAAGGGAAGATAGCTAGAGGCTGGACGTAGAAATGGGGGATAGGAATCTGATTGGTTGAAGGCTAGAAATTTTCAAGAAGCTTGAAACGGTTATATGTTGTTGAACAGATTTCAGGTGAATAGCACGGTAGAACGAAAATTTTTCGGTAGTACTAGTCGGTTACGCGTAAAATTTTTAGAATCAATTAAGATAAAATAAACTTTTCGACTGAAATAGGGTCCGAGAGGGGTAGATGAGAGAATATAAATACACTAGGAGAGGTAGTATAGATCTCTTATCTCTTACTTTGGCTTATTATCGTACGTCGCTTATTCGTTTGACTTTGCTTTGCTAAAGCAACATCCTAATTTAAAAGTGTAAAGCGGTGTTAGTACAGCACGTCGGTAGTTTTTTTAAACGTGTGTCTTGCACAAGTGAGTGCTGGTTAATTGACGGTGCTGTTACCAAACTCACGGTGCTGTTACTACACTCAACAAACAGATGAAAGGATGGTACTAGGGTAAGCGAACTGAGAAGTGTTTGAAACAAGAATGCGTGAGGTTGAGTAATTACAGAAGGTGATTAGCTTCGTCTAGTCAAGTATCGAGGTAGAAACACTGAAGGCGGCTGCAGAGATTTAGATAGCGAGTGAAAATGCGTTGGATCTATGTATAACAGCGAAGTGTATGAACAACATCTTCAGAGGCGATGATAAAAGAAAGCTTACTCCAGGTAACGAAATTAATTTCTCTTGCTTTTTGCTTGAACATTTGTGCTGTACACATCATAATTAAATTTAAAAATAAAAATAATACTAATTATATCGTCAAAAGGAGTAAAAAATATTTTTTTTATCATGTATACTGTCTTTATATTTAATTTTTGTAAACAGTTGTTTATATGAGAATTTTTTTATTTGGGAAAGGTATCTTTATACGTATAAAATAAACGCATTAATTGTAATGACACTGTAGATATATTACATTTAAAAATATTTTTATCAATTTGTGTAGTTATCTTTATAATTTTTTATTTTTATTTTTAAATGGACGTATAATTGGACGTTTAACTGGAGCCCTAAATTATTAAATATTAGTATAAATTCAATTTATAGTTTACCTTACGTTTTAAGCTTAAAACGGCTATTTTTAGTTACATAAATTGGCACTTTTACTTTTCACAATTTTTAATAATTTATTGACTTTTACTAAATTTAACTTGTACGTAATCTTTCACTTTAAATTGACGTTGTTTGTGCCATGTTGAACAGATACTGCCTGTTTACGAGTTGTCTATGGTATTTATAGACTCCTCCTATCTACGTTCTAATTGGTGTGTTTGTTAATGAAGGCTTGTACTTTGCGCCTATCTCTGTAGAACTCGGTATTTCTCAAAATTCCCTGGTTTTCATTGTTGTACCGTCATTCAATCTCACACGTAGACGTTCAATATTTCGCCACATATTCTCAGAATTTCCAAGTATTCATTGCATTTTTGTCACGCCTTTTCTGTTTGTGTTGATTATAGTCCAAACCTTATCGTATCACGAGCCGCCTGTTATATTGTTTGTTTCTCCAAATATGTCGGATTTTTATGCAAATGTGATATTACTAGTCACGTACTAATCTTTCTAATAGTGATATATTTGAATGCGTTTGCTTATCTATGCGTTGACATTTTTAATGAAATTATTAAATAGCTAGAATGCCAGGTTGTTTATGTTTCCCGATTACGTGTTTATTTTTATGCAATCGGTTGCGTTTAAAACCTTATCTTTACTCGTGTGTAAATAAGCCCAGAAGGTATTTTTATAACAACCCTGTAGATAGGAAAATAATAAATTATTTATTACGCTTCAAATCAAGAGTTTGCATACTTTAGAATAAGACAAATAGGATCGATGACAAGGTTGACTATTGCATACAACCATGGAGAATACTAAAGCTTTGCGGTAGGTAAAAATCAATAATTTGTATACGTTAATACAAGGTTGACTATTGCAGACAAACGTGTAATATGAAAGCTTTGCGGTAAATAAAAATCAATAGTTGATGCAACGGATATTCATTTAGCATCATAAACTAAAAGGTACGTTAACTTAATTCGTAGAAGACTACAAAACAACATAATAGACGGTCGAGGAGTTCAGGGAATAGAAGCTTCAAATAAATAAATATTTCTTTGAAAGCTATAAGACGATGCGATAACATTTCGAGGTATTATACAGCGGAAAAGCCAGATTAACGAACAAATATGTTATTTTTGAAGCAAAAATTAATAATTTTAAAGGACAGAGAATAGTTAGAATGCAACCAAGGGAGACAGAGAATACATCAGCTGGTAGAAGGACAAGCGGTTTTCAAGCGTGTGACAGACAAGTATATTTTAAAAGACAAATGAGTGAAACAAAGATGCAAGGTGTTTGTCGACGATATCATTTTAAAGGCGCACATTTAGCAAGGAAATCGTAACCGTAGACAGCAGGGCAATAGTGGGAGCTCGATAAAAGTAAGGGAAACACGAGGGAGACAGAAAATAGTGGTTATGAACGCATGACTGCAAGAACAATAGAGACGCAGGCACTATGGGCGTGTTATGCAGGTGGTTAAGGTAAATGGAGAGGAAAGATTTTTTAGGTACGCGTCGACGGCTGCAACTGATAGCTAGTTTTTTGTGCTAAAGCCGTGGTGGAAGGAGTGGAATTCTGAGTTTGAAAAGTTCGTTGGGTTTTGAGTAGAGGAATTTGGAGAATTGTTTGTAACGAATGTGATAGTTCAGCGAAAAATATAGAAATACGTGACTAGAGAAGGGGTTTGAAGATTATAAAAGCTCTTGGCAGGGGTGGTTGGTCTCTCTTAATTTTCTAACTCGCTTCAAGTACATTAAGTAGCATCGAGAAGACATCCTAATTTAAAAATTAAAAACCGCGACATTGTGCAGTCCGCCGTAGATTTTTACAAGTGTTCTAAATGCACGAGTTGGTGCTAACAAATTAAACGGGCTGAAAATAAATTAGTATAAATAATTGTACGAGTGCAACAGGATGCTACTGAGGTAAGCGAACCAAGTATTTTTTGAACGAGAGTGCTGGTGGCACTTTAAATTGAGACGGAAGCATAATTTGGATTTGGATGGATGGTGGTATAAAAAGCATCCACTAATAACTGGGGTAACTGGATAAACGGGTTGAGATGGAGTTGCTGTCCATGTAGGAGTGAGAACGTGGGGAAAATCCAAGTACGTGAGTTTGGTGGAGGTCATCTAAGAAGGTAGTGCGTCCGAAAAACACACCAGGTAACGAATTTTGTTTTATTGTTGAACTGTGGTGCTGGCATTGTGTTATAAAGTTAGGTGTGTTTAGAATTATTTGATAAAAATTTTATGAACTGAAAATTAATTTGATTTCCGTATATAAAAGACAATTTTCTATTATTATTTGAGTAGGTAAAAACAGGAGTAATAATTTTTGATGTAAAGAATAAACGGATCTTTAGAGTAATTTAACCATGCAATATTTTATGCATATCAGGGAAAAAGGTTTATACTGAACTCACCATAGACCAAGTAAAGGTAAATTTAGGGTTTCACGATAGGCCCATCTGCTTTGAAAATAAAAAAGGTTGAATTGTAATAACTCATAAACAATATAGATTGAAAAAAAGGGTAAAATGTTTTATTGTAAATATAACTATGTAAATATTGGGATTGTCTGAATAATCATTTATGTCATATGAATAAAAGAGTGTATGTTTGTCCAAGGATTTTATTTTACTTTTGTATTTTGTTGTGTATAAAGGTGTTGAAAGAATGTGTAGTTGGGGTAAGTATATCATAGGAGGTAGTGTACATGAGTAGCCGTGTCAGATCAACTCGGAGAAGCAATTTTTTTAAATATCAAACTAGAACATATTATAATCAAACACGAAATTTGTATCAAAGTTTTATTTAGGTGCAAATTGCTGGAGTTATATTTCGATCACAAAAGGTGGAAGTAGGGATTTCAAATAGAAGACCACTGCATTTATATGTCAACTCAACGCTGGGGTTCGATTTTAGGGCTTCTTTCCAGGCAAAACCATTAAAATTTTATGGTCACCCAACATTGGGGCAAGAATTAGTGGGCCTATCTAGAGGATACACAGAGCATTTTTATGGCGACTCTAACGTGAAGGGCACGAGTTCCCAGATAAAATTAAAATTTTATTCCAGGAAACTGGCGAGCTGAGAGAGAGTTGGGTGAGTGAAAATTTTGTAGATATTTTTTTCGAGTATGTGGGTATTGTAAATATTTTGAGAAGGTGTAAGTGTGAGTTCAACGTATGCAGAGGAAAGAGTGGTTAAGGAGTCAAGGGGTTGAAATAGGAAGTAGCGACGGTGCCCTATTTGAGAAAACAACAAGAGAAATGCGTTCATAACCACTATTTTCTGTCTCCCTCGTGTTTCCCTTACTTTCATCAAACTCCCACTATTTCCGTGCTGTCTACGACTACGATTCCCTCGCTAAATGTGCGCCTTGAAAATCGATTTCGTCGGCAAACAGCTTGCATCTTTGTTTCACCCGTTTGTCTTTTAAAATATACTTGTTTGTCACACGCTTGAAAACCGCTTGTCCTTCTAACAGCTGATGTATTCTCTGTCTGTCTTGGTTGCCTTCTAACGATTTTCTGCCCCTTAAAATTATTGATTTTTGCTTCAAAAATAACATATTTGTTCGTTAACCTGGCTTTTCCGCTGTATAATACCTCGAAATGTTATCGCATCGTCTTCTAGCTTTCAAAGAAATATTTATTTATTTGAAGCTTCTGTTCCCTGAACTTTTCGACCGTTTATTATGTTGTTTTGTAGTCTTCTACGAATTAAGTTAACGTACCTTCGCTTCCGCCGGTAACTGATGATGTCAAAAAGGCCATGGATTATCAAAAACTAACTTTATTGATTTTATTAGATTTCAATGCAACCTTTAACAGTGTTGACTTTAACATCCTTTTAACTAAATTAAAATGTTTAAATAATTTTTCAGTCAGCAATCTCTTGGATGAAATCATACTTATCACAACGCATGCAGCAAGTTAAAGTGAAAATGGTCATATCTCACAATCTATTGACCTTGTCACAGGCGTACCTCAAGGCAGTGTACTCGGTCCTCTTTTGTTTATCTTGTACATTCAAGACCTTTCCACAACATTGAAGTTTTGTCGTTACCACTGCTATGCAGATGACGTCCAGATTTATTTCCATTTTTCTCCAACAGAAATAATTGAAGCGTTCCAGGCAGTTAATGATGATCTATCAAGGGTTGACGATTGGTGTAAAAATAATTTATTAACCGTAAATCCAGCCAAATGCCAGGCTTTGCTTCTGAAAACACAAACTTTAATTAGATTAGTTCAGTCGGTGGATCTTCCCACGTTAATACTTGGAAAATCAAACATAAACTTTTCACCTGTAATTAAAAATCTACGTATCCTGTTGGATCCAAACCTTAGATGAAAGGATCAGGTATCAAGCGTGTGTAGAAAAGTTCTATTTACTCTACATACTCTTAAGCGTCTAAAACGGTTTATACCGACTAAATTAAAGTTAAAGTTAGTACAATCATTAATTTTTCCACATTTCGATTATTGCGATGCATTATATACCAATCTTTCATCTAATTTAAGTTTACGTCAACAACGCTCGCAAAGTTGTTGTGTACGGTTTATTTTCGAACTAAAATATTGGGAAAGAGTCACCGCATTTTACACAAAAATGTCGTGGCTAAAACTAAACAATAGGCGAAAACTTTACTTGGCAGTGCTTGTCTATAAACTTATTTCTAACCAAAACCTGTTCTACCTAAACCAACATTTTTCTTTTCTTTCAAATCGTCGCTATAACACTAGGCGAATCGACTTGCTATCTATCCCCATACACCATACCCATACATTCCATTTGTCTTTTTTTGTTTCCGGTTTCCTCTTGTGCAATACTATTCCTCCTGATATTAGGCAGGCTCCGACCGTGCAACGTTTTCGTAAACTCTTGCAGGAACATCTTTTAAACTTTCAGGTGTAGAGGCAAGTGCATTTTCCTAAACTGATGCTCGATGAGTGTGTGCGTGGGTTTGTATGTGTGAAAGAGGGTTGTGTGTTTATGTGCGCGCGTGTGTGTGCGTGTGTTGTCAGTAAATGTGTGGGAGGAGGGTGCGTTCGTGTGAGAGTGTGTAGTGATTATTAATTATTTATTCAAGAGTACTGCTGCATGCAAGTTAGGTGTAAAACAGGGCCTAATGGCCCTAATCGCGCTTGATGTAGTTTGTATCAAAAGTTTATATCTCATAATGTATATTTAATTTAATAATAAAGACGTTTCAATTCAATTCAAGTTCAAGTATTAGATTTCATTCGCGTCGTTCGAATCCGCAAATTGGTTTGTTGCTGACAATTAGCATTCTGAAATTTGTTATGGTGTAAAACCCTTAGATTTTTATTGAGTTCCAAGCTATATTTAAAACCTCGTATACGAGAACAGTTTGTTGAATGATGTTCAACGTCTCCATTATCTTGGGGGGTCAGTTTATATGAAAACACAAGTCAGATTGTTAAACCAGTCATACAAATTGACATGAGGGGTCATCTGTCTTCGCTACTATTATCCACGTATGTTGGTGTATAACCGGTTCAAATCCATTATTGAGCTTGAACCACTTAACAAAGAGTAGGAAGCCATATCAAATGAATAATGTGCTATTAATCAGTTTATAATACTTAAATCATTGGCTTCAGATCTGCAGCTTTTGGAGTTCCTGATCATCTATATTGTTTCTAAAAAATTGACTCCCAAACCTTTCATGAATGAAAGGTATTAAAAAATTCTTATTCCGGGTCAGAACTACCCACAACTTTCGTAATGCAAAGGATTTCCAAACAAGACCTCTGCTTTTATACACACAAGTTGATAGAAAGTAGTGGAAGTATGTCAGTAGGTCAGTAGGTTACTAGGTCAACACCAATTAGAAGTAGATCAGTTTTACAATCTTATGAATACAGGTCAGTAGGTCAATAATTTAGGGAGCATGTCAGTAGGTGAGTAGGTTACTAGGTCAACACCAATTGGAAGTAGGTCAGTGACTAGATTAAGAACACTGTCCGGAGATGTAACTAAACACGGTTATTGTACCTCCGTCAAGTGCAATTAGTCATTCGATATAAGCGCCCAAAGGTCGATGACGCCAAACAAACGCTACTACGACTCATCCGTCATACACGCGGGAATCCAAAGGTCAACGAACCCACCAGTCACGACCGGAAGTAAGTCAGTAGGTTTACAATCGTCTACAAGTAGGTCAGTTTTACAATCTTCCGAAAACAGGTCAGTAGGCCAATGAGCTTAGGATGTATGACAGTAGGTCAGTAGGTTACTAGGTCAACACCAATTGGAAGTATGTCGGTGACTAGATTAAGAACACTGTCCGGAGATTTAACTGCAGGAATCCAAAGGTCAACGAACCCAACAATCACAACCGGAAGTAGGTCAGTAGGTTTACTATCTTCTACAGGCAAGTCAGTTTTACAATCTTCCGAAAACAAGTCAGTAGGTCAATGAGCTTAGGAAGTATGACAGTAGGTCGGTAGGTTACTAGGTCAACACCAATTGGAAGTAGGTGAGTTTTACAATCTTACGAAAACAGGTTAGTAGATCAATGATTATAGGAAGTGTCAGTAGGTCAGTAGGTTACCAAGTCAACACTACTTGGAAGTAGATCAGTATTACAATTTTATAAAAACATCAGTAGGTCAATGATTTTAGAAAGTATGTCAACACCAATTGGAAGTATGTCGATAACTATATTAAGAAGACTGTGCGGAGATTTAACTGCAGGAATCCAAAAGTCAATGAACTCACACTCACAACCGGAAGTAGGTCAGTAGGTTTACAATCTTCTACAAGTAGGTCAGTTTTACAATCTTCCAAAAATAGGTCAGTAGGACAATGAGCTTAGGAAGTATGACGGTTTCAAAGTTATTGTAATTTTTATATTTTTTGTAGAAATCGTGCAAAAATAATAATAATAGGTCTTTATTGAAAAGAAAAAAAGAAAAAAAATTTACAAAGAAATGTGGGTAAAGTTCAGATAATAGAAAATCTATCAGCTGTTCTGCCACTTAACCCACTAATAATGACAACATTTAAAATTAGCTATCGGTTATTTGCAATAAATTTATTACATTTTGATGATAATAAACCGGTTTACATTTCTGTTGTTTCTTGAAATGTACGATATTTTAAAACTCAAATTTTATAAACAGCATTACGAATAAGTAGAATAATATAAGAAATGGTACCAATCTCAAGGTTTTAAAGTTATCAGGTAAATTATTATAAAGTTTCGTGATGGTGTAAGTAAAAGAGCATTTGCACTTTCCAAATTTTGCCGTGGAATGATTATAACACCACGGACGGTGCCTAACATTGATGTGATGAACATCTGTGCAAAATCCCAATTTTAGAAAACAGGTGCTATGGTAAACCGTGCGGGTCAGGAAGAACCAAAGAAAACCCAATTACAGTAAAGAGTCGCACGAAATTACGTAGTCAAAGGAAGAGATGCTCGTTTTGATTGAGTTGAAAATTTTGTCTCGTCCAAAAAATGGAATTAAGTCGTAGACATTTTTGTGCGATAATCTTTTTACGATTTCCAATGTGGATTATCTCCACAACAGTGTCTGAATCAACTTATGTCGATTTTGGGGGAAAAAGCTCCAACCCAAAAGCACCGTATATTGTTGATATAGTGAATTCAATCGTGGTCGTAGTTCGCTAGCGGATGAATTTAAAGAAGGTCGTCCAAAATCGGCTGTTGTGCCAGAAAACATCGATGCTGTGCGTGAATTGATAATGCAAGATCGTTCGTCATGTGACTTATTGTGAAATTCAGGCATCCCTAGGTATTAGTATGACAAGTATACACTCGATATTACGTGAACATTTAGCTGTGAAAAAGCTATGTGCGCGCAGGATCCCACGTCATTTGACAATCGCTCAAAAAAAGAGACTCGTGTCGATTGGTGCAAAGAAATGTTCAAAAAATACGATTGCGGTGCATCAAACGCAGTGTATAACATCTACATAGGCGACAAATCTTGGATTTATTCGTATGAACCCGAAAGTAAACAGCAGTCTACTGTTTGGGTTTTCCGAGATAAACGAAATCCAACATAAGTTGTTTGCGCTCGAAGCACTTCGAAGAAAATGGTTGTTATTTTTCGGAATAAATGGACATATCGCGACCGTTGCTTTAGAGGCTTGTAGAACAGTTAATTCTGTTTGGTATACAACCATTTGTTTGCCACAAGTTTTCTCAGAAATAAGAAAAATAAACCATCTATCATGCCAACACGAGCTCTCACACATCGGCTCAAACAAGTGACTATTTGACCACTCAAAACATCGAATTAATGGGTCATCCGCCGTATAGTCCTAATTTGACACGTAATGGTTTCTTTTTGTTCCCACACGTGAAAAAAAACTGCGTGGACAACGATTTTCTACACCAGAAGAGGCTGTTGATGCGTTCAAAACTCATGTTTTGGAGATATCTCAATCGGAATAGAAAAATGCTATGAAAATTGGTTCCAACATATGAAAAAGTATATCAGTGATCGTGGAGGGTATTTTAAAAACAGTAAAGAAATTTTCACACCTTAAGTTTTGTTTTTGTTACTTATTCCCTATACATATCGAGCACCCCTCGTCACATCGTAACAGATGAGAAATTATGGATTTATTTATATGAGCTTGAAACTAAACAGAAATTAACTTCACTTCAAAATAAACCTAATCCAATAAAAGTGTGTGTTGTCGAAGTGTTTATAAAAAAAAGGTTGCTTGTTTCTTCATTAAAGCAGGTCATGTTGCAACTGTAGCATCGAAGGATAATTAATTCTAGAAGTCGCCAAAATTAGAAGAAACAACGCAAACCGGCGAATCAATGTTCATTATGATAATGCAACCGCGCACACCGTCGAGTTTATGACAAGTATCAACATCGAAATAATGACTCATTGTTTATATTCGCCGGATTTACCGCACAATGACTTCTTATTTTGATACATCACATGAAAGGGTCATTAAAACTTTTAATTCTCTTGTTTCGGAGGAAGCTCGTTCAGAGTGGTAAGGAAACGTTTTGAAAAGCAATTAAGCAATTTACCTAACGTCATGTGTGCTTTCATTTATATTTTCCGCGAGTTTCAGCAATTACCCTTGTAATGGACAGATTTATGTGTATAAACTAAATTCTTCATTGCACAAATGAAACCGCGAATAACTAATGTCTTATGTTTTCTATATGGTTGAAAACATGGAAATTTTAATAAAATTTATTTATTAAATTAACTAAACGAAATTAGTTTATTTTCAGTTGATAAATGAATGTTTTGGGTGGTTAAAAAGAAATATATACAGCTGTATTATTGATTATTGTTGCAAGGACATGTACACAAATCCTTTGTACTTGCTTTAAATGTATAGAAGCACCCTTCTTACAAGTAATATTGTAGTTAAAATCATTAGCTACTCACCCTTCATAACGCTTTGCTGTTCAGTATAAATCCAGTGCTAATTTTGAAAATGGTTGGTTGGTTTACATATTTTTTATTCGTTACTAAAAGCTTAAGGGCGCGATAGCATCTTTCTATTTTTATAACACGAACTGATTTTAAAATAGCCGTTTTTGTGGTATAGCTTTCGCATGATAGAGGGAACTACTTTATTTTAACTTTAGTAGTTAAGTGGTTTATTTCCAAGTTAAGCAAATAACGGTTGCTAGGAGAGGGGACGATGCTGGTTTATTTTCTCTATTCCTGTAACTATTCGTCGTAAATAACTTTCGGCGAACTCGAAGTTAGCAAGCAAAGCGTTAGGTATATGTGTATTCTAATAATAGGGTCGTTTTCCGAAACAAATTTGTATTGTATTTTTTTATTTATCTGCATATTGTATTCGCTAATTTTTATTTTTGAATGTGTAGCTAATTGTTCATAGAGTGACATTTCGTTATTATTATAAACACACATTTAGTGGTTTATTTAGTGTGGGTGTATTTGCGCTTTAAGGTGAGTATATTTTAAATTCTTATACTTTGTGGATAGACGGATAAAGTAATAGTGAAAAGAGAGAAACTGAGTACACTAACTTTGCTATGTCCTATATAAATTAGTTTAAAAACGAGATAAATCCGATTTATAATTTAAGCAGTCCAAATTTCAAATATTTATCTGAAATACGGAAAAAATTACAGTATACTCTCTGTAGTCGCCTGGTGTAGTTTCTTTTATTTACGTATTTACATTTTTCAGATGGGCAAACATAAGAAGGCGTATAACCAAAATCCAAGTGGTACCAAAAAACGATCGTCCAAGTCTAAAACAGCCCGCTTAAGGTGACAGAAAATGCAACAATTACCGCCGTAAGTTATAATACATTCAGTAGTGTAGCTAGGATATCTTTATGTGGCTGTTTATTTTGGAATATATAATTCAAAAACAACAAAAGTATATCTATTTAAATGTCGCATATCCACCCACAAGAATTATACATTCTTCAGATGCCTTGAGAATAAAAAACCCACAAATTACCCAACTCTCCACTTAAGACTATTTGGAATTTATAAATATGATAATGCAAACTAAAAATATTAGTGTTTTCACATTCTTCATAGAACTAAGTTAGTGTGATTACCCTGAAATTATAACGTAGAAAAAATTACTTAGTATTTTCTCAATGAATAGTTTTAAATGTACGTCAGAATAGCACATCTGTACTGTATTAGAACTACTCATCAAATTTGTAGGGCACATATATAACAATATAACATTTACGTTTTTACCTCGTTGAATTTTGATAGCCGTGTTTTAAAAAATTATTAATTTTTTTCTAAAATTCTATAGGATTTCATAAGCTTTAGATTGTTTTTTATGCAACAATGCGAAGAATTTTTGTGCTATTTTGAACGAAGTAAGCTCTCGGATGCGTCATATGATTTTTATATAATTATTAAGTACTGACACTAAAAATGAGTAATTTTGCCTCACCTGCAAACAATGGTTCAAGCCTTCTAACTACACTGGTTATGCCCGTGTTACATTATAATTTTACAAATATACATATTAATTAGATGTCATAATAAAACCCAAACTTTTTCAGTTTGAAATCCACGTCAGATAATTTAAACAAGCCTGGCCCATCAGGTTTGCAAAAATTACCTGAGGTAGTTAGTAATCCAAGTACTTTATCTGAAGAAACTTCCGACCCAGAAACAAGGAAGTCGCAGACTGGGAGAAAGTATGGAAATTTGTATAAATAATCCAAATTATTATATCAAAAATTAATTATAGATTTGTTTGGGGTACTCTGGCAACTGGCAATACATATGGCCATCCTCAGGAACTATTTGCAGTTATAGATATACCTCCCATGACACTGTACCAATTTAAAAAAAAGTTGAAGCTAAATTAGGCGCTGTAAAAAATCTAATTGTTTAATATCTTACTTGACAGTTTGTTTAGGTATGGAAGGACAATCTTATGAAAGACATGGAAGAAAATGGAAAAGTAGAGTTAGAATTGGCAAGACAAAACCTTGATGTCGATTCCATATATTACAGTATCTCTGGATGGAAGTTCGGAGCAAAAGGTCATATAGCCATAGTTATGATGCTGCTTCGGGAATGGTGAGTATCATTACTCTAACCTTTAATGCAATTATAATAAAATAATATTTTCTACTACATTTTGCAATACTTTACAGCATTTGTACTATAACAACATATTTAAGTATATCTGGACATTAGGGAATTAATCAGCAAACTCTTGTAAAGATCATTATATCACAGATTTATGTATGCATAATTATTATGACTTATATTAATTTAGCTATTAAATAAATAATCAAAATAAAACTTAATGTTGCTGGAACCAAAATGTTATATGCACCCTGTATATCAAAAGCGTTTATATTTTTGTTGTATAAAGTGTCAAATTGTCTTTGCATGAATATTATGAACTTTCAAGTGGTCGATGTTGTTATGTATAGAATGGGGAGAGTGCAATAGGGAGTCTTATGCCAGAGTTTGGCCCAAGCGGTTTTGCTCTATGTTGAGCAGTTGTTTACTATATTTAATAAAGGTTATTACAAACTGTGTTTTAAAATTAATTACGTTTAATTAATAATACAAGTAATAACAACAGATGTAAAACTCTATTTACAAAATAATAATTACATACAAAAATTTGCATTGCGTTGTTCGAATATTGCAGTAATGCTTTATATTTTTTAGGCAGCTATCATTGGAAGGCGCACCAAAAAGTTATTGTTTTTAGGGATTCGTGTCAAATACTGTTCGATTTGTGCTAGAGCCACCAACAAAAAACTTCCTCCAAGTAAACACAATTGATATCGAAACTGGTCTGAAAGTTCATCAGCAATGGAAACTGACATAATAACCGAAGGTTTTAAAACGTCAATCGAAATGCATAGACTTCGATACAAAACCTTCATTCCCGATAGAGATTCTAACGCGTTTGCTAGTATTAGACGAAATGTGGAATATGGTACGACTGTACAAAAAATAGAATGTGTCAACCATGTTTTAAAAAATTATGGAAAAGCATTAAGGTGCATCAAAAAGAATACTAGTGTAAATTTGAATAGCTAGTTTACACTAACGTTTTTTCAGTTGTCATGTATGGTATGTCTGGGTAACAGTTTACATCCCATTGAATTCAATGTTGGTGATCTGGGTACTTGTACGTTACCCATCCTTGTCGAGATGTGCCAAATGCAGTTGGAAGTGTGAGGGCAGTTTGGTGTTTTCTCTGCCATGCTCTTTCCCCAATCACCCAGGTTGAGTACGACACTGTTTGTTTTAAATGTCTTTTTTTTGTTTCATGCAAATGACCTTATTTGTGGTTATTGTTTTGATTAAAACTCAAGTTAGTAAATTCTGTAGTTTTATTTCAAACCTTCCCGCCTTAACACCATCTTCCCAATGTGTTTGGGACACATTATAACAACACAACGTAGGAGTCGTCAAGCCACTGCCACTAGATGTTAGATCATGGAGCCCGGTGTACTGTTTATTGAGGGCGTTTGGGTCAGCCTCTAGGTCAGTTACACTACAAGAGTTTGTATATAATAGTGAGTCGAGCGATGAATCTAGTTTCCCAAATAGCCATACCGAGGATTGCGAGCGTACTCTTAATGTCTCTGAAACTAATTTATCTATGAAATTAAGCAATTGGGTAACTGATCGTAACAAATCCCACTCAGCTACTACTAAGTTGTTGCGAATTTTGTCTGCATATCATTTATCCGACCTCTGGACTGTAAAACTTTGTTAAAAACTCATACTACTCAATAAATAAGGATATTGGGCAATAAGGAGTAGTAAATTTTTTTGCCGCACATGTCATTAAATAATGTATTTCCCGATAAAGAAATTAAACCGAGTTTCAATATTGATGGCATACCCTTATTTCCAAGTTCTCACATTCAAAAATTTGGTTCCCAATTAGCTAAATATTCACTTCTTACAGATTTTGTGAAACATTGTGAAATTTTTATGGTAAAGAATGTTTTGCGTACAATATCAACACATTGTGTCATTTGAGTAAAGATGTAGAAAAGTATGATCCATTAGATCATCAGTCTACAAAAAAAATTAGTAAAATGTCCACATAAGCCATTAAAACAGGTGTTCCGTAAAAGAAATTAATACTGCAAGTACTGCCAACTATTCATCTGACGATCATTCACAATTCATATATTCATTATTCTGGTCCATTACTACGTGAGAGGTCTACCTGCTCCCAATTCAAAAAAATTATTTGCAAAGGCTATACATTTACTAATTGTTCAAATTGTATTCTGACTCGTACTTTATGATGAACGATAATACTATCGTTCAAATACACAATATATTATTAATTCTGGAACTAATGCATTTGTGGTTGGAAGATATTAAATGAGTCATTTTGCAATATCGCGAGTATGTTGAAGCAGTAAGACGTGTGAATGTGCTGCTCTTGTAAACAAATCATTTGGATAAGCAGTAATATAGCCTAATTGTATATTTTTCAATTATTGTATAATTATTCATTTGCTTCACTAATTTTTCTTGTAGAGATATGTAGTGGTGTAAGAGTAGTCTATGACTAAACTTCGTCTGCATGGATCTACAAATATGTCTTATATACTAATGTTTAATATAATATTAACAACAATAAAGTCAATTTCAATTCGAAAGCTGTACGTATATTTATTACTAAACATTTATGTATTGACCTTAAAATGTGGGGTTTAACAAATATTATTTACAAATACCTGTTATTTCCTCTTTTCACCAATAGTTTTATATCATTTACATTGCTACATATTATGTAAAACAGTGTTCTTTTTAAGTTTTTGGTCGGTAGTGACACCGTTCAAAAATATTATATACACTTTATTGTAAATATTACAATTGAACCTATTTTTATTTTCTGTTATTCACTAAAAAATAAAACATGTGTAATAACTTTGTTTTAATAAAGCACACTTTACAGGTAACAAGTCAGTTTTTTGTATTGGAAATACTTTCTTCGATATTAGCATTTGATGAAAAATATTAAACCGAAGACCAAAAAAATATTCTATTAGTTTGAAATATTTATTGAAATAAATGTTTAGTCGTTTTTGAGAGTTAATTTAATGTAACAAAATAGCTACTTTTTCACAGAATAAACCAAAAAGGAATTCTTTTATGGTTTATTTCTAATCGCCTATAGATAGGTCTAGTTTCGTAAATTGTTTAATCCTAAACAAACTGTTACGCTTTTATTTTTAATTTAGCCAAATATATATTTCATAATTAGTGGGAGTTTTAAAGCTTATTGTTTATTATAATCATTTTTTGCAGGGAGCACAATTTGAGAAAATGTCGTCATTATCACATCTATTTTACGTTACATGTGAACTTTGTATGACCAAAAAATGACGTAAGTCTGCTACGTGCGGGTAAAGAATGAGAACACTAATAAGTTGCCTATATATTTAAAGCTGATTTTGACACTTTTCAAATTGAAAATATAATTACCATTGCAGACCCCTAGTAAAAATACACAAACAATGAACATCCCCAAAGTGAAGTGTAAAATGATGTAGGAATAATTATTGTTTTTTGACAATGTCCTCCCCCCAGATCGTTCAAATTTGTAAATCATTTTGCTGAGTATCAAACTCGCAATGTAATTTGTAACAAAAATGTATCCTAATTCCCTGTGATGGTTCCACTAAGATATTTTAATAAACACTCCGCTCTTGCTAATTGAAGCAATATTTTGCTTACATTGAATATTGTAGAATTTTTAGTTACGTTTTGGTATACGGCACACTACCTTTTTTTTAAAACTATTATAACATTAGAATAAGTTTCACAAAGTAACACTGGTGCAATAATTTACTTATCGCTTGTAAACATAAACATGGAAGTTTACAACAACCATGGATGTTGAGGTTATGTCATTTTTGGATTCATAAATATTCGCAATTAATCCAATCATTATTATATTACACTTATCAAAAGGTAATTCACCATATATTGTTAGTTTACTTCATTTCAATGCGCCAAAAACAAAGTTCAAAATAATTCAATTTGAACTATTCTGGTTTTAAACCTTATTCTACACATCATTAACAGTGCCATCTTCGGCGAAACTCGTGAACGATTTCTATTAAAATGGCGTAAAATTAATGTAATAATCAATAAAATCCATTCAGTACACTACGACTATCACGATCAATATTTTGAAATTTTTTCTGAACAGAATGATTATATATGTATTCTGCTATCCAACGAATGCTTTTTTTATATACAAATTGATTCTGTTAGATGTAGTAATTAAAATAAGGTTAGTGAATTTTAACATTACTTTTAACAGTAATTTCTTGCTTATTACTCCACTTTAGAAAAAAAAGCAAACCTTCGTTAGAAAGTACAGAGTTTTGTGAGTCTAATGGTGAAGTTACATTTTGCATATTTTCAATCCAACAAAAGTTATTTACCAAACAGAATAACCTGTTATTGATAGATTTTAGGCAGCCAACCATACATCCGATCGCGCCCTTACGACTTGTTTGAGGAACAGTTATAATGAAATGTTTATTAAACCAATATTTTCGTAATTTATATCCTATTGTAGATAACCGCATCGTAGAGACAAGGAATTTAATCAATATGTCGTTCAGCAATTTGCGAATAAATCATGGATGATGGTATAAATGTAAACCCAGCGCAAATAAATTTAGAGCTACTTGAAAATACCAGAATACCTCCTTTAATTTCTGCAATCCTGATACGAAAACACATGTTTTAGAAGTGCTCATTTTAGTTAGTAGAGTACTCTCGCGCTAAAATTCTATATTATTAAAGTATAGCTATTCCTAAAAAGAAGTCTGTATCAGTACAGATTATAAATACCAATAAATTGAGTAGTGTTTTGAAGTCGGTTTGTCTACTTACCGCTTGAATAATAAATACTAAAATTTATTGACTTTTCAGTGAACAGATCATTAATTAGATATTAAAATAATTTGACGTATTGAAAAAGCCCTCCAGACGCTAATGTATTTAATTTGGAGTTAAGGCAATAATCGTAGTATAGAGAAACGTTAATCGGTCTTAAGAATCAAATAACTGCTAAGTACATTTGTACTATTTAAAACTGATATAGTTATCGCCATTGATTGTGTATACGTTATCAGTTCAAGTCGAAACAATAGAATTTTATAGAATAATAGAGATCACACAATATATCTAACCGTTTTTATTTATTTTTCCTATTTTGTATGCTGTATAACCAGCGTGAAGTTAGCAGCCTAAACTAAGTAGTCACTTTAACAAAACAATACGAATGTAGGTGCCATAAAAATAAATTAATAGGGAATTTGATAATATTGTAACGTGACATTTTTCTTGTGCAGTAATGTCAAGTTACAGCTCCGTGAATCACGTGGATTCACTCTCCAGATTCCCATTTTTATGTAAATTTTATCTCACAAGTTACTTGATCTTTTATCTGGATGTTATTAAAGTTGCCTATATGCGTTTAGTTCGCTCTTGTAATATACGCTTTATTTAAATAAAGTGTTATGCTTGTAATTCTAATACATTTCCTTTGTATTGCGTTATTAATTTTAGAAAATATTTTCCTTTAATTCATTGGCAGTTAAATCTTACCCATACACAACTGAAGTGCATATAAACTTTTGGAATAAAAATCAATATTGACAGTTGCTTTTTTCTCTCTCTCTCTCTCCCCCTCTCTCTCTTTCTCTCTCTCTCTCTCTTTCTCTCTCTCTTCATTAAAATTCTCTCCTTTGCTAGTGTTAGTAGATCATTTTCTAGTTGAACCTCCTAGGAAGAATATCTTATCTGTCCTGAACGGTATGTAATATATTATAAATCTTTAGTGCTTTTTAAAAATATTCCTATAGGGATAATGGCGAATGGACAAATTTTGTATCGTTACCTGAAGGCCCATTATTAAAACAAATCATAGTAAAATATTTGTAGATATAATTTTAGTTTTTGTAAACACGTGGACATATCTTTCTAACACAAACTGGTTTTACGGTCTTTCTTTCTATTAATTGTTTCTCTGGTCTTCTCTAATATGCTGTTCGTTAGAAGGACTATTATTTGGTGTGATGGAATAAATACAAATATCTTTTGTAGAATGGAGTTTATACATAACCTCTTTGCTGCACCCGGACGTGACCTGCATGGGTTTAAAGTAGTTTTTCTGCTGGTGGTTTTGGAAAAGCTGTACCTTTTTGGTCGAAGAACCGTACGTGACTCTGTAGACCATATGCCTGTGAATGCAGATAAGTAACAAACTTTATTATGTAGTTATCTTTAATGTAAAAGGGATGGTTTTGATTCACCGGTTTTATAAATGGAGAAAAGTAAATTAGTGACTTTTCAAATTAGTTGTGCTGAAAGTTACCTTATTAAAATAATTCAAGTTTTTCGTTACATATATCTCTGAAAAATTTTCTAAATAAAGTTAACAGACTGTTTGTCAGGCCAAAGGTTTCATGAAACAATTGGTTATTGAGGTAATATAAAAAGAATTAGATATACCTAACATTTTGCAAACGTTTGCCGGTTCAGGATTATCTTAAAATTAATACCATTATTATCTTTATACAAAATATGCTCACAACTCACTTTATCTGTTAAACGTGTGTTTTTCTATGAAAAATGTAGATTTAACTTTAAGAATGAAAGAACATATAACCTTAAGCCAACAAGTATTTAATCTAAAAATATCAGACAAAAACTTTGTGATTTGCTACTATATTTGACTTATGCTCAAAGGCTTAAGTTAATTTTTTTGTCTTGTTAATAAATTATTAAAAGTAAAATTTTTTGTAATATAATACTAAAATATTTCTATTCCACAAATCTGCGTTTTAATATTTTTTTTGTAATAACTTCTTCATAAGGTCAGAGCTTTTCAACGTTTCCTTATTTTTTTCCCTGAGATTCTAAGTCTCTTGCAGTCTCCGCAACCAAAACGGTCGAGTCTAGCTTTGCCATGGTAATTTATTTATACCCTGTTGTGCATCTACCATTTTCAATACACCTGGAAAACGGTAGGGTACAATATATTAAACATTCCAATTCCTATTTCAATATAAAAATGAAACATAGGAATACCAAGAAAAAGCTGGAATATTACAAAGCTATTACGATTGTAGTACAATTGTAGTTTTGGTGTTTTGTATGTATTTCAGTATTTCATACACCACAGAATCCCGCGTCAATTTGAAACATTGTCAGTAGTTAAACAGAGATAGTTGTTTGCATGTTCTTTTACGAGTATCTCAAAGCAGGAACACTACCTTGGAAAAGATTGCAGAAGAATCTGAGATAATATGCGCATGTGCAAGATAGCTGTAGCGGTTAATCTAAAAGTGCAAATAAATAGCTATATAGTTTAGCTAATGACGGCTAATTTAAAATAATTAACTATTTCATATTAATTGTAGTCAATTGCATTTGCATCCAATTGAAAACTAAAGTTAATGGATATTTGTCTTCTAATTATTGAAATAAATGCACCAGGATTCATATGCTTACTGAGAAAGGATACCATCATTCGTGGGATCGTTGGTGTACATGATTATCATAGACCAGTTAATTAACTGGTCTGGTGACTATACAACATTTTTTTGGTATTTTTAAAGCACTGAAAAAAATCTGTATAATGCTTGAAGGAAACCAAGGTTCCGTTGATCCTAGAGAATTACAGCAATCGAGTATTTTCCTACACAAGTAGCAGTCTCTGAATCCACTTATGGGTCTTTTAAGATATTTTAACACTTTGCATGTATGACAATTATTTAGTAAAAATTATCCAGCACAAACAATTGCTTTAAAGGAAGTGACTTTAGTCAATTGTATCCAATTCTATCACTATTTGACTGCCTTCCCCAGTATTCAAAGCAGGAACAGTTCAGGTAATTTGATGTAAGTGGTTTTAATGGTAGCTAAGCTGTTAAAATTGTTTTATGCGTTAAAAGATATTTTAGTCACTTATTGATTTTAAGTAAAAGGTGCAGTACAAGTCCCTCAAGTTATATGTATCACATCTTCCTTACTATAAAGCAGAGATGCACGATTACACTTGGTATATTGTATAAAAATACTACGTACACAAAAACAATTATGCCAAGAGTTCAAGATAGTCTTGTGCAACTAAAAACCCAAAATATAAGCTTACAGCAGTATGTTCATACTGATTAAAAAAGATTAAAAGAGGTTACTTAATTGTAGGTAATCTTTTTTTCGTTACATGTATCAACAATATTTTGTCCCTTTACTTATACATTAGTTTAAAATTCTTTAATTTGCAATAAGTGTGTGACTACATATCAAATAGATTAATGTAATAAAATTTTATATAGTCCATTGAAAATAACTTTAGGATGACACCAAATGTAGTAATACACTGTGGATTACTGTATGCAAATAAATATCTAGAATTACGCTTGAAGAATATTGTCATTTAAGACAATAAAGGTTGGTAGTTTTGTACGGTGTTGCCACCAATTTTTTTGCAAATCCAAACATTTGTCATTCGACATCTTGTCATTTTGTTGTCCTGCTGGTTCTTGTGTATTTTTGTTTTTATCATTTATGTTCTTGGATATTTTATAAAACTTCTTTTCAGAACTAAAATATATTATTTGAATTGTGAATACATATTACATATATATTAAGTTTTCACAATGTCTAAACCGTTGGATACGCGTGCTCAAGAAATGGTAGCTTTACTAATAGACTATTTTGAAAAAGAACTTGATAATAATGAGGCTCTTCTACCATTCACTTCTGTAAGAGACATAAGCAATTTCTGTATTTATGTGTTTGATTCCACTCGAATAATTTCGAATTTGATGAGGTTAAGTAAACTAAACAGTTTGATTAAAAGTTATTTGTTTTAGCGAGTCGCGCGTCATCATTAAATATTAGTATAGGCACTGTAAACAGCATTGGAACTAGGTCCAATAAGGATGAAGCGCTAACAGGCCAAAAAAAAAAGTCCACGCAAGAAACCTGTCATCGATATAGATGGTTTTGACAAAGATGCAATTAGAAATGTAATCTACCAGGTGTATAAAAACAGTTAGTAATTTTCAAACACTTTGAAAAGCGAATAATTTTTTTGTATTTCAAAGGAGCGCATTACTGTAAAAACGCTACAAGAAAACCCTTGTGAACGAGACATATTTAAAGGAAGTAGAACTTCTTTGTGGACAATTTTAAAGGATATCGGATTTCAATATAACAGGGATGATCCTCGTCGTGGATTGATAGATGCGCATAATCTTCTTTCAAAAAGAGTAATATATTTAAGACAATATGTTCCAACTAAAACATAGGAGCTAAGGCAGTTTGTATTTGTTGATAAATCTGGATTTTTAAAAACGGCAGTATTGGATATTCGTGGCAGGATTCTAACGCAGAAGTGTTAAGAAGTTTACTGTTGGTGGTGAACGGTAATACTAATAATTATAAAAATATAAAATTTTGCTAAGTCTGCATTTGTTTAATATGTATATAGTTCTTCTCGCTGGGTGTGGAGAGGGATTTATTTCTAATGCCGAACTAGTCTTTGTTTTAAAAACCACGGAGGGTGACTACCATGGCTGCAAGAAAATAATATTTATTTCGATAGCACAATGCTAAAATGTGAATTAATAACATTAATGAAACAGTAAGTTACATTATTATACATAGCCTTTTTCTTATTGTTTGTATTTTTAGGAATAAGCCTAAAGGTAAATATATAGGCGATCAAATGGCGGAATGCTTCGGTCATACGGTTTTGAGACTTCCACCATACCACTCTATTTTTAATTCCATAGAACATATTTGGGGTATAGCAAAAGGTTATTATAGGGATCACGTTGGATACAGTAGTACCTCAGTTGAGAAGTCACTAGCTACATAGAAGGAAGCTCTTGTGACTGCAACACCTGATGTGTGGGCAAAGACAATCCATCATATAGAAAAAGAAATACAATTATGGTGGAATAGGGAAGTAGCATTTGATTATGAAGACGCACTATCGTTGATTATCAATGTAGATAGTGAAGATGACGACGGCTATCTGTGGAATTATGAAGCATAATTTAAAGTTACTCTACAGCTTTGGCACCATAATAATATACATATTTGTTATTTTAATTTATTAACGAATTCAATACATTTTTGAGTATTACCTAATTTTGGTTTAGTAGCTTTACGTAAAGCATGAAAAACATTTTTAATAATATGTTAAAATGTATTGATTAAATTAATATCTTTATCCTAAAGGCTTTGTTACAAATTTTAAAGCTGTAATCAAGGCATCAGTTCGACTAAAATTCAAACTTTGTGTATATTTTATATGGAACGTTTTTACATACGTGTTAAAGTTAATAAAATTCTCGTAAATATTTTGTTTATTTGAAACTATCAACAGTTCATGACCTCAAATACTTCATAAAGTGTTGTAAATTTTAAGAACCTCACTTTTTAGTACTACTACTATAAATTTGGGTGTCAAGCTCCTTGTATATTATCCAAAATTGTGTGATGCAAGATGAAGTATGACTACGTTATCATAGAATAATAACACCCCCAAAGAAGTGACACTCGGCGTTTTTAGGAGAACCAAATTTCTTTGCGCATGTTTGAAATCCGCCATTACTTTGTAGGTTTATGCTTCAACCTCACTTTTTGCGATTTAAAATTAAATGTTTATAGTGTTTGTAAATAAGTAATACTTTATTGTTAGGGACTGAATATTATTAGTATTATAATCTTATATTATTAAATTTTTGTTTGAAAGTTCATACACTGTGTATAATGAATAGAAGAGGTGGAACTGTTTGTGCAGTGCGTGAGTGTTCAAGCAGAACAATTACAAAAGACATTATTGTATTCAGATTTCCAAAAGATTTTGAAAGGTAAGTTATTCTGAAAATGTTATGAATTAGGCATCAAATAATAATATGCATGGTATTGTTATTCTATGGTATAAGTAGAGTGTTTTGGAATCCAAATATCAAAGTACTTCCTGGGTACCTTTTCAATAATTAGTTATAGTTGTTTAATTGTAGCTAAGACTATGTAAGTTTTCCGTTTTGCAAATACATAAATTAGTTATGTTTTAGAGCAAAACAATGGATAGAAGCTTGCAATCGTAAAGGTTTAATTGATAGAACTCCTACTGCATTGTATAATAACTACAAGGTATGTGCTCAACACTTTGACCGTAAAATGTTCACAAACCATCTAGCAAATAGACTGCTACTCTGAGCATATCCAGTTCTGTTTATTCAAAAATTACCATCTGCAGGAATAGAAAGAGAACTGGTGCCCGCTGCAGATGAAAAAGTGCCTGCTAAAAAAATTCACATGTCTGGTAAGAAAATAAATAAAGGTATATACAGGGTGTCCTCATTTCGAATGGACCTGCACCTTGCCGAAGTTCTAAATTACTAGAACAGGTGAAATGGCTTGTGTGTTCTAATGAGCTAAAGAGCCAAACTACAGGTCCAACCAAAGTAGTAGGGTCGTTAGTGAGGAACCAGACTAAGACAGGTCCCGAAAGAGGGCAGAGGCTCTATCGGTACTTAGATTGGCAGAGACTATAGGGGTCGGTATGGCAGTCTAAGACACACTACCGCGATGTGGAAGGCAACGGGAAACCACCACACTATCTCCCAAGTACACAGCGTACTTAAATTGTAACAAACATGATGACATTCTCTGGGGTAAAAGATTTCGGAGTTAAAATAGTCCCCCAGTCGGATCTCCGAAAGGGGACTACTTTGGAGGATGCGCTCGGAAAGTTAAAAATAGGAGTCGGGAACATTTTGCGAGTCGGAGCGTGGAATGTTAGAAGTATGAAGCAAGTAGGTAAGCTAGAGAACTTAAAAATCGAAATGAATAGGTTATCACTAAACATAGTAGGGATCAGCGAAGTTCGGTGGCCAAAGGCGGGGGATTTTTGGAGTGGAGACTTCAGGGTAATTTATACAGGAGCAGAGGAAGGAAATTTGGGTGTGGGGATAGTTATGCGGAAAAAGATAGGATACTGTGTAGGAAATTAGTTACAAAAGACCGAAAGAGTACTCATGGTTAGATTAGAATCTAAACCGGTAAACACAGTAATAATACAAGTATACATGCCAACCTCTAGCTACAGTGACGAAGAGGTAGAAGCCATCTACAAAGATATCGAAGACATATTTAGATACGTAAAAGGGCATGAAAATTTAATAATTACGAGGGATTTTAATGCCGTGGTAGGTGAGGGTAGAGAAGGAGCGGTAGTAGGTTTATTTGGTTTAGGCACGAGAAACGACAGGGGAAATAGGCTGGTAGAATTTTGCGATAAGAACAATTTAAGCATCACAAACACGTTATTTCAACATCATGCTAGAAGACGATATACGTGGAAGATGCCACGTGACATAGGAAGATATCAAATAGATTACATTCTTGTTAGACAACGGTTTAGGAACCAAGTTGACTGTAGAAGCTACCCAGAAGCAGATATAGATACTGACCACAACATCGTAATTATGAAGGCGGCACTTAAATTTAAGAATGTGAAAAAAAGAAACGGAAAAAGACACTAAAAGATAAAGATATTTAAGAAACATTCGAAAAAAAGTCAAATGAATTGCTCAAAGATATCGAGAAAATATCGGATACTAAGGAAGTAGAAACAGAATGGAATAACATTAAATCTAGCCTAGACATGGCGGCCAGAGATATTCTGGGGTATACACAAAAAGAAAATAAGAAACCACGGATAACAAAGGATATCCTGAATTTAATAGAAGAAAGACGAAAATACAAAAATAAATCAGACGAAACAGGAAAACAGAGATACAAAGCCATAAAATGGCAAATTATTCGAAAATGCAGAAAAGCTAAAGAACAATGGATTGATGAAAAGTGCAAAGAGGTACAAACGAAGATGGAAATAGGAAAGACAGACGAAGCATACAAATTAATTAGAATGAATTTTAGGGATATAAAACCGTATAGCAAAAATATAAGGGACGCACAAGGAAACGTCATTATAGAAAACGTAGAGAAAGCGTGTAGATGGCAAGAATATATAGGAAATATTTATTCAGGAGAGGAACTAACTGCATTAGAACAGGAATCAGACATTGAAAATGATGACTTTGGATATCCTATACTTCGAGACGAGTTTGAATTAGCATTAAAGAGTCTGAAAAATGATAAGGCGCCGGGTACAGATAAGGTGCAAGCAGAAACTTTAAAAGCCGCTGGACAAACAGTAACAGAACGTCTTTTCCAACTTGTAAGCTATATGTATGAGACAGGCGAGATACCCAAAGATTTCAAACGTAGCATCATAGTAACTATACCAAAAAAGAAAGGCGCGGATAGATGTGAAAATTTTCGAACAATAAGTTTGACAGCACACGTGTCAAAAATATTAACTAGAATTGTACAAAGACGAATGGAAAAACGAGCTGAAGAAATACTAGGAGAAGACCAATTTGGGTTTAGACGAAACAGGGGAACACGGAAGGCTATTTTAGCTCTGAGAGTGATAATGGACAAAACAATAAAAAAAAGGGGAAAGCATGTATATAGGGTTTGTAGATCTGGAAAAAGCATTCGACAATGTAAATTGGAAAAAATGTTTGAAATACTCAAAAAGATTGGAATGAGTTATAGGGATAGACGAATAGTACATAGCTTATACAAAGAGCAAACAGCAGTAATAGAATTAGAGCAGGAACGTAGAGAAGTAAACATTAGGAAAGGGGTGAGACAGGGATGTGCCCTATCCCCATTGATTTTTAACTTGTACATAGAAGAGACAATGAATACTGTCAAATGCAGGAAGACATTTGGAATTACTATGCAGGGACAAAAAATTGATATGCTTAGATTTGCAGATGATATAGCAGTATTAGAGTCTAACAAGGAAGAATTAGAAACTGCTCTTAATGAAATGGAAACAGTTCTAACAGAGAGATACGGTATGAAAATTAACAAAACTAAAACTAAAGTTCTAGTTTGCAAAGGTGGGGAAAATAAATCAAAAATAAGAATACAAGTGTGTAACACGAACTTACAAGAGGTTAAGGATTTCTGCTACCTAGGAAGCCAAATAACGCAAGATGGGAAAAGCACAAAAGATATAAAACAAAGATTAGCACAAGGTCGTGCTACATTTAACAAGAAAAAGCAACTACTGTGCTCAAAGACCACAAACATCGAAACAAGGAAAAGATTGCTTAAAACATATGTGTGGAGCACGGCACTGTACGGCTGTGAAGCCTGGACAGTAAAAGAAGCGGACAAGAAAAAGGTAGAAGCCTTTGAAATGTGGTGCTACAGATGTATGATGAAGATATCATGGACAGACAAAGTTAAAAATGGTAGGGGAAGAAAGAAATATGTGGAAAACGGTAAAAAATAGGAGAGATAGGATGATAGGCCACATACTACGGCATGAGAGAATAGTGCGGAATATATTAGAAGCAGAGATAGGAAAAAAGAGAAGAAGAGGCAGACCTAGATTAGACTACTGCACACAGATAGTAAAAGATGTAAGCTGTTGAGGTTTCGGGGAGATGTGTAGGCTAGTCCAGAATAGAAATCAATGGAGGTACGCATCCAACCAATCCCAAGATGGATAAACTAATGACGAAAAGATAACTGTGCTTAAACATGATGATTATTATAAGTAACTACAAGAATTGGTTGGGCAATATTCTCGAATAATGTTAAGTGTGTGAAAGGACTTACTGAAAAACCATTATTTAGGCAAATGTCTAAGTGTTGGGGGATCTTGGTAGCCACAGGTTGCTTTAACCTCCTTCACTGAATCTCGGTAAAATAGGGTATAAAATTAGAAAACAATAGAAAGGGAACGAGCTGAATACACATGCTGTGTGAGAATTTCAGGAAATTATGTAGGCTAGCTCAGAATATAAATAAGTGCAGGTACGTGTCCAACCAGTTTTGAGACGGAAAGCCTAATGACGAAAAAATAAGCGTAAATAAATCTGATGATTAGTATAAACAACTAGTTGTTGGTTGCGAAATATCTGCAACTAATGTTGACTGTGCGGAAAGATATATTGGAAAATATATTAAATCGGTAAATGGTTAAGTGTTTAGGAACTTGGCAGCCACAGGCTGCTTACCTCCCTTCACAACCACTGAAGGTCGGAGAAATAGGGTATATAACTGTAAAACAATAGAAGGTGACCGAACTGCATCTAACAAAAAAGAACAGCGCCTATGAGGAAAAACAACAAACATAGAACAAGAAGAAAATTGCTGAAAGCATATGTGTGGAGCACAGCACAGTATGCCTATGAAATACGGGCAGTCTGAAACACAGACAGAAAAACGGTAGCAGCCTTTTGAAATGCTGTGCTTAAGATGTATGAGGACGATAGCATGGACAGACAAAGATAATAACAAATAGGTTATAGAAATAGTAGGAGAACAAGGAAATTTGGGGAAAAAGAGAAACAGAAGGGCGAAATACGTTCTAAGGCATTTTTGAGGAATAGTATGGGATATATTACAAGCAGAGATAGGAAAAAAGAGGAAGATGTAAACCTAGATCAGATAGTGATAGTTGCAGGCTGTGCAAATTTCAGGGAAATCTGTAGGTTAGTTCAGAATAGGAAACAATGATGGTACGCGTCTAACCAGTTCCAGGACTGAAGACCTAATGATGATGATAGGGTGTCCTGAAAATACGTGTGCGACGTAAGAACAGAGATTCTTTGGCTCGAAATAGATCGATTTGAGCCAACTTACCTATTATACAAGTTGCTTCATTTAGCCGCTAGAGGGCTGCAAAAATCGTGAAAAAATATTTGATATTTTAAAATAACTCGAAAAAGCGTCGATGATTTTGACCATTTTTGGGGTGCGAGTTTCTACTTTCAATTGACATCTTTTGGTGGTGTACGCGATAATTTTAAAAGCATACGAGTGTACCAAAAATGATGTATTGTATAAATATCCGACCATTACCTTTTTCCTGTTTATGCAACGACTACCAATTTTTTTTATGAGTAGCCGACTTAATTTGGAAACTTTTTTGTCTCTTGTAAAATTTTGATTTAAATAAATATTATTACATTTCGAATGGACCTGCACCTTGCCGAAGTTCTAAATTACTAGAACAGGTGAAATGGCTTGCGTGTTCTAATGAGCTAAAGAGCCAAACTACAGGTCCAACCAAAGTAGTAGGGTCGTTAGTGAGGAACCAGACTAAGACAGGTCCCCGAAAGAGGGCAGCGGCTCTTTCGGTACTTAGATTGGCAGAGACCATAGGGGTCGGTATGGCAGTCTAAGACACACTACCGCGATGTGGAAGGCAACGGGAAACCACCACATTATCTCTCAAGTACACAGCGTACTTAAATTGTTATTAGAATGAATTTTAGGGATATAAAACCGTATAGCAAAAATATAAGGCACGCACAAGGAAACGTCATTATAGAAAACGCAGAGAAAGCGTGTAGATGGCAAGAATATATAGGAAATATATATGCAGGAGAGGAACTAACTGCATTAGAACAGGAATTAGACATTGAAAATGATAACTTGGGATATCCTATACTTCGAGACGAGTTTGAATTAGCATTAAAGGGTCTGAAAAATGGTAAGGCGCCGGGTACAGATAAGGTGCAAGCAGAAACTCTAAAAGCCGCTGGACAAGCAGTAACAGAACATCTATTCCAACTTGTAAGCTATATGTATGAAACAGGCGAGATACCCAAAGATTTCAAACGTAGCCTCATAGTAACTATACCAAAAAGAAAGGCGCGGATAGATGTGAAAATTTTTGAACAATAAGTTTGACAGCACACGTGTCAAAAATATTAACTAGAATTGTACAAAGACGAATGGAAAAACGAGCTGAAGAAATACTAGGAGAAGACCAATTTGGGTTTAGGCGAAACAGGGGAACACGGAAGGCTATTTTAGCTATGAGAGTTATAATGGAGAAAACAATAAAAAAAGGGGAAAGCATGTATATAGGGTTTGTAGATCTGGAAAAAGCATTCGACAATGTAAATTGGAAAAAAATGTTTGAAATACTCAAAAAGATTGGAATGAGTTATAGGGATAGACGAATAGTACATAGATTATACAAAGAGCAAACAGCAGTAATAGAATTAGAGCAGGAACGTAGAGAAGTAAACAGTAGGAAAGGGGTGAGACAGGGATGTGCCCTATCCCCATTGATTTTTAACTTGTACATAGAAGAGACAATGAATACTGTCAAATGCAGGAAGACATTTGGAATTACTATGCAGGGACAAAAATTGATATGCTTAGATTTGCAGATGATATTGTTGTGAGCTACTATTAGGCAACCCGTCAAACACACAAGCGTTGTAGGGTCTGCATAGTTTCCAGGATTCTAGAATGCTTCTAGCAATCAAACACACAAAACCCCGCCAGTACTGTTCATTCTCGCATGGACCGGGAAGCTTCTAGTAAGTACCAGAGGATGAATCATATCTTTAACTCAGAGTATATATAAGGCCGCTAAGAAATGCAGGAGTCAGTCTATACTAGAATGTCTAATATAAATTATAACGTTGTAAAGTAATAGTAGTTTAAGCTTTTCGAAGTAAACATAAATGTTATATGCTGTGTCTAATGTACATGCAGCTTGTAGTATACATAAATAAATAGAAGTGTATAAACAAATAGTTGTGTTAGTGTTGTTAATGGACCTATGGTAAAGAAGTTAGTTTAAGAAGAAATTAGTGCTTGTAAATTCATTAGTGTAATAGTGCTTCATTGTTAAGTGGACTAAAAACATCTATAAATAAGGCATATACTGTTAATTAGACTTATGAACAGTGAGTAATAAAGACCTTTATTATTACTTGTTTTAAATTAAAGAAACGCGGTAGTAGTAGTCCGTTACAATATAGCAGTATTAGCGTCTAACAAGGAAGACTTAGAAACTGCTCTTAATGAAATGGAAACGGTTCTAACAGAGAGATACGGTATGAAAATTAACAAAACTAAAACTAAAGTTCTAGTATGCAAAGGTGGGGAAAATAAATCAAAAACAAGAATACAAGTGTGTAACACGAACTTACAAGAGGTTAAGGATTTCTGCTACCTAGGAAGCCAAATAACGCAAGATGGGAAAAGCACAAAAGATATAAAACAAAGATTAGCACAAGGTCGTGCTACATTTAACAAGAAAAAGCAACTACTGTGCTCAAAGACCACAAACATCAAAACAAGGAAAAGATTGCTTAAAACATATGTGTGGAGCACAGCACTGTACGGCTGTGAAGCCTGGAGAGTAGGAGAAGCGGACAAGAAAAAGGTAGAAGCCTTTGAAATGTGGTGCTACAGACGTATGATGAAGATATCATAGACAGACAAAGTTAAGAACGAAGAGGTACTAAAAATGGTAGGGGAAGAAAGAAATATGTGGAAAACGGTAAAAAATAGGAGAGATATTATGATAGGCCACATACTACGGCATGAGGGAATAGTGCGGAATATATTAGAAGCAGAGATAGGAAAAAAGAAAAGAAGAGGCAGACCTAGATTAGACTACTGCACACAGATAGTAAAAGATGTAGGCTGTAGAGGTTTCAGGGAGATGTGTAGGCTAGTCCAGAATAGAAATCAATGGAGGTACGCATCCAACCAATCCCAAGATGGATAAACTAATGACGAAAAGAGAACTGTGCTTAAACATGATGATTATTATAAGTAACTACAAGAATTGGTTGAGCAATATTCTCGAATAATGTTAAGTGTGTGAAAGGATTTACTGGAAAACCATTATTTAGGCAAATGTTTAAGTGTTGGGGGATCTTGGTAGCCACAGGTTGCTTAACCTCTTTCACTAAATCTCGGTAAAATAGGGTATAAAATTTGAAAACAATAGAAAGGGAACGAGCTGAATACACATGCTGTGTGAGAATTTCAGGGAATTATGTAGGCTAGCTCAGAATATAAATAAGTGCAGGTACGTGTCCAACCAGTTTTGAGACGGAAAACCTAATGACGAAAAAATAAGCGCAGATAAATCTGATGATTAGTATAAACAACTAGTTGTTGGTTGCGAAATACCTGCAACTAATGTTGACTGTGCGAAAAGATAAATTGGAAAATATATTAAATCGCCAAATGGTTAAGTGTTGGGGGAACTTAGCAGCCACAGGCTGCTTACCTCCCTTCACAACCATTGAAGGTTGGAGAAATAGGGCATATAACTGTAAAACAATAGAAAGACAACAAACATAGAATAAGAAGAAAATTGTTGAAAGCATATGTGTGGAGCACAGCACAGTATGCCTATGAAATACGGCAATCTGAAACGCAGACAGAAAAACGGTAGTAGCCTTTTGAAATGCTGTACTTCAGATGTATGAGGACGATAGCATAGACAGACAAAGATAATAACAAATAAGTTACAGAAATAGTAGGGAACAAAGATATCTGGGGAAAAAGAGAAATAGTAGTGCGGAATACGTTCTAAGGCATTTTTGGGGAATAGTATGTGATATATTACAAGCACAGATAGGAAAAAAGAGGTAGATGTAGACCTAGATCAGACAGTTATAGATGCAAACTGTGCATATTTCAGGGAAATCTGTAGGGTAGTTCAGAATAAGGAACAATGATGGTACGCGTCTAACCAGTTCTAGGACTGAAGACCTAATGATGATGATGATGATGATGTTACTGTTTTGCCCAAGACTGATAACACCACAACCCTAGCTGATGCCCCATTTGCCTCTGAGGGTTTTGCAAACGTCTTAAACGAACATTTAACTACAGTGGAAAATGTAGCACCTTCTACATCAGCACAATTAGGTAAACTAAAAGATATTTATATTATAATAATGCATACATTTGTAGATATAACTGTTACCACATCAACATTTCCCATCTCTCGATCACCTTTGAGACCAACAACATCTACACAAACATCAATTGTCTTAAGTAGTCATACTCCTCGTAAATTGAAATTAAAAAAGAAAATTAGACGATTGAGACAGACAGGGCCGCGCCAAGGCTATATAGCGCCCTGGGGCAAAAACAGTAATGCGCCTTTTTATTGTAAGAGAATTTTTTTAATGGAGTAAAGTAGGAGTGTGTTGCTTGCATCTTAGCTTCTCTTACATTATTTAATTTTTTTTAAAAATTGTGCCTTTGTAACAAAGGCTTTGTTCTTTACTCTGTACATTATTTTCAAAAATTTATAAAATTGCCTGGCTAGAGACAAATATAAATAAGTACCTATACTCCATTCCAGTTAAGAAGGTAGTAGATGGCGCTTGTGCTCGAGTCAGATTTACACAGATCAAAAATTTATTAGTTGCTGTATTTGAAAAGTTGCCGGCGTCGGTTGTATATTTACTATTTTGTGATTATAGTTTTTCAAAAATAACAATGCAAATGGCTGACTTTATTAGTTAATTTTTAAGTATTATTGCATTCCGTAATTGCAATTTGGTGTTCTTCTTAAGGAATAAGACCACATTGCTTTTTGAAAATGATTTTATTGACGTTTCGATCCTTCTCCTAGGATAGTTGTCTAAATAATAACAAGGAGTATTTGTAATTTGGCATTAAATTTCAGAAGATAAAATTGGACTTGGAACTACATTAAGTTTAAGACGGACGAAACTTAGGGGCAAATTCATAAAGCACACTTATGCTACACTCATACTTAATCAATGTTCCATCTCAACTTTTAGTATTTTTCCGAATACCAAAAATTGAGATAGAGCATTACTTACGTATGAGTGTGGCTTAAGTGTGCTTTATGAATTTGCCCCTTAGTCTTTACTTAACAATTATGGTAGAAACAAACATTCACCTGGAGTTATAGAATGCTTTAATAAAATTGTGTCAGTTTCATTGTTTCGAAAGGTTGTAAGTTTATACAGATTTTTATTTATATTTTTTGCAAGATTGAGGTTTTTGAATAAATACATCCAAGAAACACGGTTTTAAAACATATCAAGCATTATTGAACTTTATTTTCTACCTGTTTGGTTAAAGTTTAAATAAAATATTAATATAGAACAGTATATAAGCTATTTTTAATTAAACACATCATAAAATATCAAAACAATGATATCACAAATTTATATTTAATCTACGTCCATATCATCCCCAGAGGTATCTTCGTCGTCTGTTGTACTTTCATATCCAACATTTATTACAATTTGTTCGACAAGTTCTTCGACAATGCCATCCAATTTCCACATTTTTTCTTCTTTAATTATATGGCTAATACAATTAACCCAATGTTCTTTATCTATGGCTGCAATTCCTTCATCCAGAAGCACCTTCACGTCGTTAACTTTAAAAGTAGAATTGTTGGTAGCTACATGCTGCTTTACTCGAGCCCAAATCAGCTCAATTGGATTTTGATTGCAGTGGTATGGGGGTAACCTTAATACAGTTCTGCCAGAGCGTTTTACAATTTCGTCAACAACATAAGGTGTCGGGTGAGCTAGAGAGTGCTGCTTTACTAAGGCTAATAATTCAACTTTTAATAGCTCTTTGGTAACTTCAATGTGTTTTGCGTTTAACCAATTATAAATTTGTTCTTTCCGCCAACTTTGATTTGGAACCTTATCGGCTTTGACGCTGTGATAAGGAGCATTATCAAGCACGATTACACTATCATTATCAAGAAGAGGTAATACACCTTTCAACCAAGTTGTAAACGCTTTACCGTTCATGTCTTCGTGATAATCTCCTAAAACGATAATTATGAACTCAGGGTCCTAAGTTGTTTATAGTGTTAATACGCTACCTGTTTTTTTAGATTGAAAGTTTAAATATGCACCATTGACAAATCCCATATCACTACCCATGTGCGCAACAATTAATCTCTTGCCCTTGCCAAAGGGATCTCGTATACCAGTCGATAAACCTTCGATTAATGCCTGCCTTGCTGTTTTTACAGTGGTGTCTTGCCATACCTTGTTCTTTACATGTCCAGCATTCACCCACGTTTCATCAGTATAATAAATTCTTTTGCCTTCAGCTCTATACTTTTTAATTGCAGTTAAATATTTCCTTCGCCACAACACAATTTCAGGTTTTTCAATTAAAATTGTTTTTCGGCTACGCTTTCCATATTTAAAACCCAATTTCATCATTACCCGATAAAGTGATGTGCGACTGAAGTTTGGTAAAGAGTCATCATTGTTTATTGCATGTAATACTTTCTCTAAATTTGGTAATTCATTTCTAAAGTAAAATGCATGAACATGCCGTCGAATCGCAGATCTTTCAAATTCTTCAAGTTCGTCGTAGATTGTTGTACGCACTCTTGTAGTCTTTGGCGAGGAAGCAGTACCAGTAGTTTCCATTTCTTTTACAATATTCCACATTGATCGAACACCTAAACCCACTTCTAACGCAGTTTACTTCACAGATTGCGTTTTGGATGCATTTGTGGAATTTTTCAAATATATATTATGGGCAATAAGCTTTTGCCCGCTCATAACATGTTTGCCCTTCGGATTTTTAATAGGTTGGTGATCCATAATTAAATAAAAGTCTGAAAAGAATTCATTGTTAGTATTATATGCTTATCTTTAATGAGACATGCTTACCTTATTATGAAGACACTGGTGTTTTATAGCTCTGACAAGAACTGTTTTGATACTAAATATAAAATTAACACAAATTAATAAGGCCGAGCAAAATTTCAAAGGCAAACTAATAACAAAATACAATAAAAAACAAAAACCAAAATATGAAAGGGCAATAGCAAATGTCAAAATGCCAATTGACAATCTGTCTTATAATAAAAATGTTCAAACAACCAACACAAACATACGGGATATTTATACTTGTGTACACTTGGCTCATCCATCCACCAATGAGAATCGCTAAAATTCAGTCCTATCTTTTTCTTCAGTACCTTCTTAACTGGAATGGAGTATAGAACTAAAATTTTTTCATAATTTGAAATAAAGATCGTATATCGTTTTATACTATACATAAACTTTATAATAAGATAAACGCTAAAAGTGTATTATCACAAAAAATATTTTTTAAGTAGTACCACCAAAAAAGTAACGATACGATATATTAAAAAAAACAAAATATAATCTTATAAACATTTTAATCAAAAAGTATATCTTACATTTTTACAATAATTTTTAAATTATACATAGCTAGAGTGTATATATAATAGCATAGTAGTAGTAGCATTGCATTAAACTAAACGAACTTGACTTTGCGTGCTTTATTTTTTGCAAATTCATTTATCAATTCTTCAGTTTCTAAATCTTTTAGTAGTTCAGATTCAATTGAAATAATAGCAAGATTTGCCAGTCTTTCCTGAGTCATACTGGATCTTAGATAGCTTTTTATCATTTTTAATTTTGAAAACGAACGTTCTGCTGTGGCGACAGATACTGGCATAGTTAACAAAATTCATAAAGCCACATAAGTGTTTGGAAAGGATTGTTTCAAATTATTATTAATAATGTAATTTAAAGTTTCTGTAGGAGTGGAAGTGTTCACTTCACCTAAACTAATAAACTGTAATTCGTTTAGGAGTTCTACACCACTTATGTCACGTTCATTGAGATTTAGATCAGTTAATACTATTTCAAGGTCTGTACATAACTTTAACTGCTCCTGTTTAGAATATTTCGAAAAATTGGAAATGTCCCACAAAAAGTTAAAATGATTTGAATAAGCTGATAATAATTGAAATCTTTCATTTACAGATTCTATAGCTATATCTAACATATTAAAAAAAGAATTTACTTTAAACTTTAATTTTTCATCTTCAGTGGGTTCATCATCGTGTTCGTATCTGAATTGTTTCTTAACTTTTCTCACCCTCAAGCCATCTTTTTTTTTAAATTCAAAATCAACGTCTAATGAATCAGCTATTTCACGAGCATCGACTAACAAGTCGTTGAATCCTTTATCTGATCTGTATTCTGTTAACCAATTAACTAAAGTTTTAAATTAGCACAGGCCTCTGCTATATTAAAATCCTCAGTTTGTAAAAGTTTACTTACAATATTGACTTTATTTAAAATATTATACCATAAAATCAACATACATATAAACTCAACATTTTTTATTTTTTTGGCAAGCGATGATGCCGTATTTTTTGAATTATTGTCAAAAGCTTTATTTCCTTCACTAGAGATTTCAAATAGAGCATCGTATATTTCTCCAAGCTGATATCTTAAAGGAGTTAAGGCATCAACTCTACTAGACCATCTTGTATCAGATAAGGGTTTTACGGTTAAATTTGATATATTTGTTTTTAAGACTGACCAACGGTTAGTTGAAGCGGACAAAAATTTTTAAAATTCCTGTACTATAGAAAAAAATTTACATCATTGTACAAGGTTTAAACTATGGTTGCAACAAGGCACAAAGAATGCTTTTGGATTTATATTAAGAATTTTTTTTGTAATCCATTATGTTTACCGCGCATGTTTGCACCATTGTCATATCCTTGGCCGCGTAAATTATAAATATCTAAGCCATTTTTTTCCAATGTTTCTATTAAGAAATTTTTCAAACCCTCACCTGTACAATCATTTATAGTGCAAAAAGTTAAGAAATGTTCTTCAACGACAATTTTATTTTTTTCTGAATTAACGAATCTAACACATACTGATATTTGTTCTTGATGACTAGCATCCGGGGTACAATCAAGTACCATTGAAAAATATTTAGCTGTTTTAATCATGCCTAAAATTTTTAATTTAAGATTTTCTCCTATTGAATTAATTATTTCGTTTTGAATTTTGTCCCCAAGATAATGAGACATTTTTATTTTTTCCTGCATTTGGATCCTTCTCGTGTGCTCAGATATTATAAGATCAAATTTTGCTAACATTTCAATGCATTTTAGAAAACTGCCATTACTTTTATCAAACAGTTTGCTATTGGTACCACGTAAAGCCAAGTTTTGCTCAGCAAGAAATTGAATAATATAAAAAATGCGCTCGATAACTCCAAGCCAATATTTTGTTTCTATATTAATTAAATTTTGAGCCACAGAATCAATAGTTGCCATTTTTTTTAAGCGAGTGAAACATTCTGACTATTTTTTTAAGTTCTCAAAATGAAATTTACTTTTTTCATGGAAACTTAAATGTTCACCAATGTGGTGCCAGTCATTATACCCATTTTCATCACTTAATTTAATTGTTTTTAAAGTATTTGAAAATATTCTACAAAAAATCAAAACACTGAATTTTTTTCTGTTGAATATAAAAGCCACTCCCGTTCGACTTTTTCATTATTAGACAAAATTCGTGAATAATATTTATCCGAAAACCTTCGGCCTGATATTTTATTATTGGGATAATTTATACAATTTTTACTTCGATAATGAGTAGGCCCGTTTTCAATTAATATTTGTACATCTCTAGGAGACAATATTTTTGGACACAAACCTGGATCTTGAGGAAGTTGCGTATCGTCCACTTCTGCAGAAACTACGTTTTCGTCTTCCTCAACTTCGTCTGTAGATGTTGATGGAATCTCTTGTAGTTTAGACTCCTCCCGGTTCTCTCTCAAAGTCGATGGAAGATTTGCATCTGTTTGTATATTTGTGCTTGAAGGTGAAGGAAAAAATACCGTAATTTTGGAATTCGTCTTCTCCAGTTCTTTTTCCCGCTTTCTTTTTTTCATCAAATTTTGATATCCTAAAGGCTTTCCTTTTTCTTTATTAAACATCTATAATAAATTAAAATAGACTATTACAGAATTGAAATTCCGCTAGATACGCCAATCTTAAAATTTATTTATTATTTTTGTATTCATATCGGCAACAACATACAATTTACGAAATTTTGAAATTATGAAGTAGCGATTTTGGACACCCTGTATCTTAAAAACTAACTGTTAAACTTACAGCTTTGTCGCACTGGACACATTAATTCATTAATAGGTCAAATTCTGCAACATATCAAAATTTCGTCAAATTCTGACCGAAGGGTATTTATTTTCCATTTAAAACGTGCCCTCTCTATCTAATTGTAAAGTAAAGAATAAAGTTAGAAACTTACTTTTTACCTTGAATCCTCTAATAATGTAAAATATTGAAGAACACTTAACTTTTTTAATTCAGGTGCACAATTTACAGTCTTTACGACACTTCGATACCCAATGTTAAATAAATTGTTTTTAAAAGCGCGGCGGTATTTATAAAGATTCAAGACTCAACAGAAAGAAATGAACGGGAAAACTTGTAGAAACAAGAATAAACTCGCTTTCTGCGTTCTAGTCAACATATAGGGGTGAGCGCGAGCGCTGTTACGGCAAAACATCGATAACTGATAATTATCGAATACATAAACATAATAATAATAAAATTGTGCAACTAGCGCAACGTCGCGATATTGGAGTGTTGCCCTAATATTGTAGATCATCATCGGTTGAGAACATCTGATACAAAACATCGATGTTCCGATAATTAATGGAATTTAATTAGTTATTCATAGCGAATGCGCGCGTAAACGTACAGGGGACCTTTGGGAAGTCTCGTGTCTCAAACAAAAATAAGAATTTTGGTAAGTTTTAAATATTACCGTGAGGCGTCTCACGGCGCCTTTGGGTTTTTGGCGCCGTGGGTTTTTGCCCTTGTTGTCCTTATGGACGGCGCGGCCGTGGAGACAGACTCTTTCTTTCCAGACAATGTTGCATGTAAAAGAGCAAGCAGCAACATTAAAAGATTTCAAACAGTTATGTGATAAGTTTTTACCTAAGAAAGTAGCGGACTTTGTAAAGTTTCAAGCTCGTAGCTGTAGAAAAAAATCTAATGGGCAACGATACAGCACGCAATGTAAAGAGTTTGCGATGACTTTATATTTTTTGGGTCCACGAGCTCATAATTATTTAAGAAGCATTTTTCTTTTCTCATCAAAACGTGTTCTATAACGTATGACGGAAAAATTAGTCCACAAACCAGGTGTTTATAATAAGCCTCTTTTTAAAGCTTTAAAAATTAAAGTAGAACAAATGCAAGAAAAGGATAGACACTGCATTTTGTGTATAGATGAAATGGCATTAAAACCACATCTTTTTTATCACATTGGAAGCGATGAAATTGTTGGGTTTACTGAACTACACAGTGGAATAAAAAAGTTTGAACATGCTCGCAATGCCATTGTAATAATGATCAGAGGACTGTGTACACCGTGGAAACAATCACTATCGTATTTTTTTGTAAATTCCAGCTTTTCTGCTGAGCAATTGCAAACAGTGTTAGAAGAATGCGTTGAAAAGTAGTAACTGATATAGGATCAAATTTTATTAATCTGTCAAATAATTTAGGAGTGACTGCTGACCATCCAGAGTTTTATGTATGAGAGAAAAATTATGTATATTTTTGATACTCCTCATTTGATAAAAGCAACACGCAACCATTTATTAAGAAACACTTTGCAGTCTGGCGAGAACAAAACTTCATGGTCATACGTACAACAATTTTATGATAAAGATAAAACCAATAGATGTGCACCAAAGCTAACCGATTCCCATATCAATCTCAATAATTTTCAAAAAATAAAAGTTAAACTTGCTGTTCAAGTTCTATCTCATACAGTTGCAAGCGGTATGAATACTTACGTTTGTTTAGGGGCTCTACCTGCAGAAGCTATGTTTACGGTTAAAATTATTGAAAACTTTAATAAATTAATTTATATGCTAAATTCAACTCCTAAAAGGTCATTTACAGTGTATCAAAAAGTGTTCAAAGGTGATCAGTTTCAGTTGAGTGTTTTAAACGAATTGTCCATCTTTATCAAACAATTACAAGTTTTTAAGAACAATGGTAAAAATGTTACTTCTAAGGCTAAGTGCTCCAAGTCGTGGCTCATAACAATCAATGGAATAATTAAGCTGTGGGAGCAACTGAAGAAAGTTGGTATTAAATACCTTATTACTACTAGACGAGTAAATCAGGATCTGTTGGAAAATTTAATTTGGTAGTATACGCCAACAAGGTAGAAATTGTAGAAATCCAACTCCTATACAATTTCAACGGGCCTTCAAGAAATTATTTTGCCAAAATTATTTTCACAGCACAAATTCAAACTGTGCTAAGATTTTGATCAAATTATTACAAAATTGACAAACTTTAATCAAAATATTGAATGTTTTGTAAATGGCCAACAAAAAGCCAATCCTCGGTTGATTACTGTTGATACAGACTATCGAGATGAGTCGTTATTAGCTCAAAATGCTTTTATATACGTTTGTGGCTATCTTATTAAAAAAGCATTAAGAATTCATAGCTGTGAAATTTGCAAGCAGTTTTCTCACCAACCTCAACAATCAACCGATACATTATTTATATACTTTAAAGCTTTCGATAATAGTATAAATACACCTGGAGCTCTCCACGTTCCTCATGAAAACTTTTTACAATATGTTTACAAATTAGAAACTATATTTGTATAGACCTTTGAATCACGTAGTATTTGTGATCAAGTAGAATTTAATTATTTTCAAGAAATGAAAGATATTGCATTAGCACATGAATGTTCAGATTTTCCTGTTACATATGTTTTACAATTATTTATAAGATTGAGAATATTTTATGCCCTTAAATTTTCAAATAGGACTTTAAGAACAAATAAGGGTATAAAGAAAAATACAAAAATTGCAATTGTGTGTTATATTTAATAATTTTTTATATCATGTGGTTGCATGTTTATTATTGCTTACCTACAACTTTGACGTGTGGTGTGATTATATTATATGTACAAATAGTTTACCAGTAACAAACCACGAAATTATTTTGGACTTAAAACACTTTGCTGAAAGGTATTATAGACTCAGTTAGTGATCGCTTTGAAGCTATTAATCCATTTGAAAGGGACTTATTTAATCATAGAGTTTAACAAACTGCAATAGAATCTAATGCAAGTGCTAATCATATTAGATCAGGTTGATTGTGTAAGTACAGATAGTGCAAATATAGTAAATTTAGTATCTGCTACAAAAATCGTAAAAATGTTAATGTTTCTCCTTAATTGATTGTCAAACCAGTCAAATTTCTAGAACCTTTAATTCTTAAATCTGAAGAGAAACTAAAATCAACCATAATATCTGTGGATACAATAAGTGGTTACACTGCATCTCAAAGTTAACACTTAAACAAAGAAGTTTATTAGAAACAACTACACATTCTTTAAAAGTAATTGCAGTTAGTTTTACATTAAAACCTAATTCTAGTAATTTCGATAATAATAGAAGGTCTGATGTTGATGCAATAGATCCACTCAACTTTAAAGCCAGTCGCAGTTTACAAATTAGCAAAAACCTCCAAAAAGTTTCATCATGCAATTTTCTGAAAATACACTAGGAGTTCTTTTAGGACTGCAACTACATCAGATAAAAAAGATACTTTAGAAATCACATGTTTTGAATCTGGATATTTGGAGTTTGCCCTCCTATTATTATTACTTATCTACCTATATTATCTACCTTTTTATATAATTAAACAGTAACAAACTTGTACAATCAAGTATTTTGAAAATTATTTTGCATTGTGCATTTTTAACTCCACAATTGTGTTTGTGTCAATTGAAAATAAATATACTCTTGGCAGTATTAGACAAATGTATTTTATTCACTTAATGAACGCTCAATATTAATAACCCAGCAAAACAAAACACATGATATAAATGCTATATAATTTTAGAAATCACATGTTTTGAAACTGGATATTTGGAGTTTGCCCTCCTATTACTATTACTTATCTACCTATATTATCTACCTTTTTATATAATTAAACAGTAACAAACTTGTACAATCAAGTATTTTGAAAATTATTTTGCATTGTGCATTTTTAACTCCACAATTGTGTTTGTGTCAATTGAAAATAAATATACTCTTGGCAGTATTAGACAAATGTATTTTATTCACTTAATGAACGCTCAATATTAATAACCCAGCAAAACAAAACACATGATATAAATGCTATATAATTTTAGAAATCACATGTTTTGAAACTGGATATTTGGAGTTTGCCCTCCTATTATTATTACTTATCTACCTATATTATCTACCATTTTATATAATTAAACAGTAACAAACTTGTACAATCAAGTACTTTGAAAATTATTTCGCATTGTGCTTTTTTAACTCCACAATTGTGTTTGTGTCAATTGAAAATAAATATACTCTTGGCAGTATTAGACAAATGTATTTTATTCACTTAATGAACGCTCAATATTAATAACCCAGCAAAACGAAACACATGATATAAATGCTATATAATTTTAGAAATCACATGTTTTGAAACTGGATATTTGGAGTTTGCCCTCCTATTATTATTACTTATCTACCTATATTATCTACCATTTTATATAATTAAACAGTAACAAACTTGTACAATCAAGTACTTTGAAAATTATTTCGCATTGTGCTTTTTTAACTCCACAATTGTGTTTGTGTCAATTGAAAATAAATATACTCTTGGCAGTATTAGACAAATGTATTTTATTCACTTAATGAACGCTCAATATTAATAACCCAGCAAAACAAAACACATGATATAAATGCTATATAATTTTAGAAATCACATGTTTTGAAACTGGATATTTGGAGTTTGCCCTCCTATTATTATAACTTATCTACCTATATTATCTACCATTTTATATAATTAAACAGTAACAAACTTGTACAATCAAGTACTTTGAAAATTATTTCGCATTGTGCTTTTTTAACTCCACAATTGTGTTTGTGTCAATTGAAAATAAATATACTCTTGGCAGTATTAGACAAATGTATTTTATTCACTTAATGAACGCTCAATATTAATAACCCAGCAAAACGAAACACATGATATAAATGCTATATAATTTTAGAAATCACATGTTTTGAAACTGGATATTTTGAGTTTGCCCTCCTATTATTATTACTTATCTACCTATATTATCTACCTTTTTATATAATTAAACAGTAACAAACTTGTACAATCAAGTACTTTGAAAATTATTTCGCATTGTGCTTTTTTAACTCCACAATTGTGTTTGTGTCAATTGAAAATAAATATACTCTTGGCAGTATTAGACAAATGTATTTTATTCACTTAATGAACGCTCAATATTAATAACCCAGCAAAACGAAACACATGATATAAATGCTATATAATTTTAGAAATCACATGTTTTGAAACTGGATATTTGGAGTTTGCCCTCCTATTATTATTACTTATCTACCTATATTATCTACCATTTTATATAATTAAACAGTAACAAACTTGTACAATCAAGTACTTTGAAAATTATTTCGCATTGTGCTTTTTTAACTCCACAATTGTGTTTGTGTCAATTGAAAATAAATATACTCTTGGCAGTATTAGACAAATGTATTTTATTCACTTAATGAACGCTCAATATTAATAACCCAGCAAAACGAAACACATGATATAAATGCTATATAATTTTAGAAATCACATGTTTTGAAACTGGATATTTGGAGTTTGCCCTCCTATTATTATTTCTTATCTACCTATATTATCTACCATTTTATATAATTAAACAGTAACAAACTTGTACAATCAAGTACTTTGAAAATTATTTCGCATTGTGCTTTTTTAACTCCACAATTGTGTTTGTGTCAATTGAAAATAAATATACTCTTGGCAGTATTAGACAAATGTATTTTATTCACTTAATGAACGCTCAATATTAATAACCCAGCAAAACGAAACACATGATATAAATGCTATATAATTTTAGAAATCACATGTTTTGAAACTGGATATTTGGAGTTTGCCCTCCTATTATTATTACTTATCTACCTATATTATCTACCATTTTATATAATTAAACAGTAACAAACTTGTACAATCAAGTACTTTGAAAATTATTTCGCATTGTGCTTTTTTAACTCCACAATTGTGTTTGTGTCAATTGAAAATAAATATACTCTTGGCAGTATTAGACAAATGTATTTTATTCACTTAAATGAACGCTCATTATTAATAACCCAGCAAAGCGAAACACATGATATAAATGCTATATAATTTTAAGATAATTTTTAGGTATCACGGTTTAAGTAATTGTTGTGCAACATTTTATGTAGCTGCTATAAAATAGTGGACTAAATTTTACACAACACAATTTACATTTTTTGGCATGTACCAAAAACAAAATGTATACAATTATATCAACTATCACCCACAAGGATAGAAACCTTATTTTTGAGAATGTTTTCTTCGCAAGAGTTGTCATCGAAACCGACTTGTGCAGCTAGTATAACATAAAAGAATAAGGTTTTGTAACCGAAGTGAGTGAATGGTTGCGACTAGCTCGAAACTGCCTGAATAATGATCGAAAAAATTGTATTATTAGAACTTTCCATATTACCTCTAATGATTTTTCAGACATCGACCTAAATAGTCCTGTTTATAAAAATAAAATGTAGTAAATGATTTCAGTTTTAATAAATATGATATTCTTCACTTTGTTTACATGGAACAGAATTTCTAATAGTAGCGTTTGAGATTAAGAATCCTAGTCATGATTTCCTCGTATTTTGAGGTGCAAATATGAAAATTCATTTTTTGGCATGCTGAAACGCGATTGAAAAATACTCACCTTTTGTGTATAATATTTACTACGTAAAATAAATATAATGTTTACGTTAATACTATGTAATGCTATATATCCATACGACATAGTAATTATGTAAGTAGCATATATTAAATTATATAAAATCTATATAAACATTTATTTAGCCATCTTATACAAGTATACATAGTCAATGTAGCTGACATTTAGCTGTAGATTATATATAATATCATTTGTAAAACTTACAGTATTTATATATAAGTATATGTACAACATTTTGTGGTTATATTTTTATTATGTAATAATTACATATTTGTGTTTGCTGCGAACACGCAGGATTTGAAAGAAAACAATGTTATTATAATAGCGAAGGACGTTAGAGATACACTCTTGCTACCTTATGTAATAACGAAAAAGAGTAGTTATTAATACCTATAATTTAAACATAAATAGCAAAATAAAATTTAGATATCAAGCTTCTTGAAAGCGCTGTTTAGTACTTCTTTATTGTGTCACAACCAACAACCTTATTTTTTATAAAAGGGGATATATTGTCTTTTAACTTATTTATTTCTACCTTTGGACGCACTTGTTCAAAATAAAACAGTTGTTCGATTAAATCAAATGATGGTTCTTTAATTAAATTTAGCTTTTTCTGTTGTAAAATTTATCTACAAAAATGTACAATAAAATACGTAGTATAATTTTTTAGACTCAGATATTTAAATATGGGAATTTTGATAATTTCTAAGTTTTTAAATATCCAAAATGCACAGATCTGTTTACCTTGGTTTACAAATATTTGTTATATATTCAATGCTAAATAAAATTAGTTCTCATAATTACTTTATGTATTACTGAACTTGAATGAAATACTTTTCCGGATTAAACAAGAAAATTGATAATCTTAATTATTTGCAGTAATGTCTAATGTAAGCAATAATTTATACTATAATGAAATCCAAACGATAGAAGTTCTCTCCTCGTAAACCAAACAAAAAAAACGCTACCATTTTAGTTTCAAATATTTGCCTCGTTGTCAAGTTATTCTGAACAGCTGTTGTCAGATCATGTCTTTAGGCTAACGCTTACCTTAGTAACTAGTTGTACTTTGAAACTTCATTACAACAAATACCTCGTTGAGACCACATGTGTTAGCTTGCGGTTCTTGGACAAACAAATTACGTCAGCGAACATTCCACATCTGCACCTTACGAAAACGTAAACTTGAGCTTTTTCTTTTGAACTAATGACGAATTAAATGCATAACAGCGTATTATACTGGACCATTATAAGGAACCATTTTCATGAACTTGCAGTGCAATCCATCGAAGTAAATCGAAACATAAATAAATCAGTAAAACAAACTATTAAATGTGCATCATTTTTAACTCTCCTTTAACTTATCTCAAAGCGAGATTATCTAATGGTAAACTGAGAAGTTAAAACGTAATGTCTGAACTTGTAAATTTCTAACTTTATAAACTGTGAATTAGTGAAATTAAAAATTAACCTGTGAGTTAGCGAGATTAAAAATTAAGCTGTGAGCGCTACAATAAAATTATTTAGTTTACCTTAATAATTATTTAACTTGCTTACCGTTATCATAAACAAACAAAAGTCAAGTGCATTCAGCACTTGATTGCGCTGCCACGTCTATGGTGACGTGTAAGTCGCTAGCCCGGACCATATTGAGACCCATAGTGTTTCTAACTGCAGCGAATGGTAGAGCCAGACTGATTCTACCGTCGACGGAATGCGCACAAGGCACAAAAATCGTCTGACATTGGAAATGCAGTTCAAATGACCAACGTTTACGAATAGAGCCTGTATTATTATTATTAATTAATGTATGACTCGTGATTGGTCTATACTGTACTGATCTGAACATTTACTAACATCCTGAAATTAATTGTTTATTTGAATAAGCAATGCAGTGTATTTTATAATTAAAATTATAGGCTTTTATAAGAGTCAACAAGTATTGTTACAACACAGTTCAGAATGTGTGCTCTGGTGCCGTTTCAACTGACATCGTATGCTCTAGCAATAGTTGGCGTGGAGAAGATCCAGTTCACTTCCCATTTTCGATAGCCAAAATTATATTTTAAAAAATAATTAAGTTTAATAAGTCTTCAATTAATACAAATTAATAAAAAATTTTGGCAAGTGACTCAAAATAGGCAACGAGGGTATCCTGTGTAAGCGTTATGCCCTAATTAGGGCTTAGCAGGGCAGGAGTAGATACACTTCGTATTTAATTTCGTACGTAAAATGGACAATAATTTGCAGCCATTTATTATTTAAAGTATATTAATTTAAAAATATAAGCTCTGCAGTTTAATACAAATTAAAAACAATTTGAAGACCAAAGTTTAATCAAAGAAGTGAAGATGAATTTACAGATGAACTTTGGGCTGCTTAAAACTATTTAAAAATAAACTAGAACGTTGTTATTGATTTATAAAAATTGGGAAATCGTCTTATTTGGATTTTTAAAGAATGGACTATAGGACGTAGGACCAAACCATAAAAAGACATTTGGCCGTAAAGAAATCAGATATATAAAATGTTTTGTTTCAATTGAGTAATTTCATAAAAGACTAATTTTAATTTTAAAATTTAACTTTAAAAACAGATTTTGTGTACAAGTCATTTAAATAATTTGTTTTGTAGGTTGCAAATTCCCGTAAAAAATGTGTGATTACGTAAGATATAATAAACAGACTGAATATTCAGCAAGTTTAACACGAAGTTATGGGAGGAGATATTAAATTGAATGACTTTCAAAAAATTACAAGTGTAAATTGTAATTTCAATAATAAATTATTAAGAATTTATTGATGAATAATTCTCATGTGTTTAAAATTTGTTTATTAAGGTAGTAGTGTTGAACATAATTGAGAACTATGTATCTAAAATATTGTTCGTGAGAAGGATATTGTGAACTCATTATATGTGTAATAGTTTCATTGCTGGAATTTAAATTCGAGAAGGGAGCAGCACGGTGTGCGTGTATATATATTCAATTTCTTTAACATATAATATAATATATAATATATTATATATATAATTTCTGTTACAATTTTAATAATTACAGTAGTAGGTTGCTCTATATTACACGTGGTTTAGTTGTCATAGCTGTAATACGAGGGTTGTTGCTTAAATTTCCGGATATGGCAGTTATTGTTTACTTGGTACAAAAATTCGTAAACTTTGACGTTTGTACTGTCAAGAGAATAATTGCCTATTTTATTTTATAAACTGAATATGCGTCCACTATGCCTGTAGAAAATTATAGAACTACGAACGCGAAATTGTATAGATTTATGTTTTGTTTACCACAAGTGTTCTCTAAAATGAGAAAAAGAAATAGGAGGAATCGCATCATTGTGTCTGAAGACAATGCAAAGCCAACAACGAATTATTTAATCAATTAAATAGCGCAATTAGTGCCACATCCTCCGCACATTCCTTACCAAAGTTCTAGGGACTTTTTATGTTTTCAAAAATAAAAATTCACTTTTATGATCAACGATTTTCGACACCAGAATATACTAGAAGCGTCTAAAAGTAGAATTTCTACTGCAGTGTCTTCTAAATGGAAATTCGTTTACTTGCATGGAAAGCTGTATAGATTGCAAGGGGGATTTTTTAAAAAGAAATAAAGTTAATTTTTAATTCTAAACGTTTCTGCATTCGTCTTTTGCAAAATTTTAGCAGCAGCGCTTGTTTGTATTTCATTTCTATAGTAATAATCATGAGTAAATAAATCATTTTCTATTAGATAACCAATATCTATAACGTTATATATATATATATATATATATATATATATATATATATATATATATATTTGATGACGAAATAAGCAGACCGAAAAGCTTTGGAGTATAAAGAATCAAACTCAATTAGAGCTGTCCTGCGATCAATACGCATTTAACAAAGTGTATGTAGCATCGCTTTTGTTGCCTAGACGACTGTAGAAATTGCGCAAACATAACCCCTCATTTATAGTTGGAATTGCATTCATTTTAGTGTAAAATCGTGCTACGTAAAATACTATGGGTAATAAAATAGACACTTTTACTGAGCAACAGTTAGAAAACTATCAGGTACGTGTATACCATTTCGTGTTTTATGCGTAGATGAATATCCTATAATTTTTGTTAGGATTGCACATTTTTTTACCAGCAAAGAGATATTGAGGTTGGTATATGTTTGATCAGCATTACAGCTAGCAAAGTATGTGCCTTTTGCAGAATACAAAAACGATTTCGAGATATAGAACCCGAGATCGTACCAAAACGGATGATTGAAAATCAACCAGTGACTGTGAAAGTATCTCTTACAATATGGAGAAAATTCCGGAACTGAAAGTAAGGAATTTCTCGAACCAGTTATACAGAGAAGCTTTTATTAAAATTAATAACCCTTTCTTTACCGCTTTGCCTTTTTATTTTATATACTTTCATTACACAATGCTTTTGTTATAATAGGTGTATCTGATTATATTAAAAACTGTGATTACTAAACTATTCCTGCCCATAAAAGCTTTTTTGCTGCATTAAGAGAGAAACTTCCATTGTTTTCAAAAGCAATATAAAACGATAAAACTAAACACAGGTTTTAAAGTCTATATTTTAGTAAGATTATACTGAAGTAATTAACAGTTTAAAGTTCAATGAGCCTGTAACGAATTTCAGTCTGGCATTGACCAGAATAAGGGTTGGAAAACAAAAAAGATAATTGGTGTGCACCCTGTGGAGCGACACCTTTAAATATCTGATGATTGACGGGTCCTGCTGTGCGAGATCACTCGATTGACAGGTTTTTATATTTATTTTATATTTAAGGGTTATTAAGATTAAAATAGATATATTCAAGAGTCATTTAAAGTACAGTAGAAAATCTTGAGAAAGTAATTTGCAAAATTGTAGTAGATTTCTGGAATGTTCGTGATATAACTAGTATAATTTAAATAGGTATAAATTAACTTCAAGGAGTTCAAAAGTTCAGTTAAGTTGTAATTACAGCTTCAATTATAATAAATCACGATGTTAGTTTTACCTGAAGTTGAGTTCTAATGTAAAGCGTTGATTGCAATATGTTGTAGTTTAAAGCTTTTATAGTTGTGCAAATGTAATACAAATCTTCATATCAATAAATGTTCATATAAATTATTGTAGGGTTTACATAAATTACTTAGAACTTGTATAATTAATTGTAAAAGCTTCAAGATTAAATTAATTAAGAAGATAGGAACGTAGTTTAAGAAGATTATATTAGTACTGTTAGTTAAAGCTCTGAAAGTAAATCGTTATGAGATCTTAGAAAATTTATAGTACTACGAGTTTCTGAAAAAGGCTGGTATAACCAGTTTGAAAATTAGGATCGGTTGTTATTGCAAATAGATTTTTTGTTACAAGCCGAAAGGGGTTTTTGCTAAAAAGTATAAGCAGTAAAGATGTGTTTTGTGGTTTCTTAACAGTAACACTGAATAAAATGATAGTCTTGAAGATTGTTTCAATCAAAGTTATTTTAAAAAAAAAAAGGATAATGGATTTTACAACGTATATGGTGAGACACGTGAAAGATGGAATTTAAAATTTAATTTGTTTATTTGGACGCTATATAAGTGCATCAGAGAATGAGATTACAACGATGCTTAGTAGCCAACTTTTTAATTCAACGGGACTATCGCATTAGTCCTGATTACGCATTAGTTTGTCAATTGTGTTCCATATTTATCGAGGCCGTTATGCTATACGTTTTTATTTAACTCAGACTTTTTAACTTTTTCAGTGTGTAAATTCAGCCACACTTGTAACTTTATCTTAATACAATCTTCAAGATATGAATTTGCAACTTTTTATTTATAAACATTTTCTATGGTGCAAAGCATAGAGTACTTTCAGGAGAGTCCAAACTTTCAATAATATGCGTCTTGATTTATAAGACTGTAATCCCTCTGCCCGCGGTATTATACGATCAATACCACTATACGGCGCCATATTTAATACTCCTACATGGAATTCATGTTTGGATTCAGAACTAAAACTCCCAGCAAACAGAGCAAGAAACCAGTAAGTTTTTAAAACGTTTTCTTTTGGTTGAAATTCTACTAGCGCCTAGGAAACAAAAAACTACGATTTTAAAACATTCTTTAGAAACTTTACAGAACTTAAATATTTGAAAAAATTAATTATATAGTGTGGAATTGGTGAGGTGATTATTATATACGTATTTTGCACTGAGTATGAAATGATTTAATGCTGGCGCAAGTTTTGGTTACTCTAGGCACGTGTAAAATACGTTGAAAATTATGATGTATTTGTAGTTATCTAGAACTAGTTTAATACATGTTTAAGTTACGTTAAAATACCCCAACAAATTTTTAAACCTATATCCATTAAGCATAGATCAATAATGTAAAACCAACTGATCTAAAAAATTATTGTAGGTGTAGTTATTATAATATAGATATCTAAGTAAGTAATTTATTGTAAATGTATCATTCAGTTATAATATGCGTGCGCAAATTAGATGCGCACACATCGGACCTCGAAGTCGGACGTTACCTTCATCCAATTATTTCTTGACCCTGGCGTTCATTACAAAACACGTAAATCGTAAATCGCATTTTATTGAAAAGTGAAACTGAATAATTTATTGTATGTACATATATGGAACTGCCATCATTTTATTAAAGTAAGTACATAATTTTGTTAAAATAAATATATTTAAATAGTACAATTGCGTGCTATAAAGCTAAGTTTATACAAGGATGAAATTTGCAATTTATATCCGAATAAAATGGCGGCTGCAAATTTCGTAAAAATGTTGAAAAAAGTTCAACATTAAAAATGAATTAATTTACAAATTTTCGAATTATTGTATTTTGCGAATTCGGAAAAAAATTCGCATTCGTTGTTGTATGAACTTACCTAAAAGCTTTATCCCGCCATTAAACAACTCCTAATATAATATATTACCTAACCTTACCATGCATTAAGAGTTGTTTAATGGAGGGCTATTTGGCAGTATATAGTTTGACATAAATTTTGTTTAAATACTTATAGTAGGTTAATTGTGTCATATGGTCCGATTACTTATACTTACGCTTTCTTTTGTTACCATTTTCAGCTCTGTTGCAGTTGTCCATCACAGTTGGTTGTCGCCTAGAAAGACTGAGGTTTATTGGCCGCCTTATAAAAACCAAACGCAATATAACATAGCGCTATTAAAGCGCGAATCTGTAGATACGGACAGCTGGAAGTTATATAAAGTGTCGCGCACTTTTGGTGCATTTGGTGAGTACTCAACATTTAATAATGTGTTAATTGTAGTTGTGGTGTATAATGTTAATTTTATTAATCAAGACAAGTAAGTGATATAACCATTTATTGTGATACATCTAGTTAATTTTAATTGCTTTAGAGGGGTACTAAAGGACGACTTTTACCGAAAGTATCTCGCAATTTTAAGATTTTTAAATAAAAAAAATTTTACACCTAAATACATATCTGGATTTCAATAAAGATTTGATTTATAATGGTAAATCGTCACTGCAATTTTACTGTTCAATATTGACAAGAATATATCTTTACAGTTTGTTATGTAGGAAGTAGTTTACTGTTTCAATCGGAACCAAAGTTAACTAAACTTGTATACCTGTTTAAACCATAAATCGTATTACTAGAAAATAAATGTTTACCATTTACATTACGACAAATTTAAAATTATAAAAGTAAAACGTCACATAATAAAATCAAAATAAACAGATATCAAAATTTTTTTTTTGTACGATCATGCCAAAAGTGTTACTTTGTTGAACTAGTACAAAAGTAACTTACTTTTTGCATTTTTGAACTAGTGCAAAAGTAACTTACTTTTTGCACTAGTGCAACAGTGACACTTGCAAAAATTAACTTACTTTTTGCACTGATACATTGGGTTTTTGATATTCAAATACATTCAACTCCGGCTATAGCGACCCTTGGAAATAGCGAACCCTCGCTTATAACGAACTAAATATAAAGTCCCGGCAAATTCCTCATAAGAAGCCTGGTTAAAATTATCGCTTATAGCGCCTCAGATATAACGAACTTCCGGATATAACAGACTAAACAGACATTAAGTTTTGTTATAGTAAATCGTCTATAGCGAACTTTTACTACTCGTTCATTTTTCTAGGAAAAACTAACTGTAAATTTTATAACGTATGGACGACTCGATTTTGTTTGTATAGGTATTGTTAATCTCAGATTTACGTAACCTAATTGGACTCCGTTATGGAATAGCAGATTAAATGACATTTGCATGAAATTGAGTAAAATGGTGTTGTAGTTAAATTTATAATGTGAAGTGTTAAGTAAAGTGTTAAATGAAGAACTAGTTGCATCGATACAGATCGGTACACATGCATATATGTTTATTCCTGTATTAGCATTATCGTATTGAGTACCAGAATTGGTGGTTGATACGTATATGCAATTTTATTGTGCTCAAGATAGGTATTTGTATATAGTGTATCAAACGCCATTTACGGCGTTCAATTCGTTTTTGTACGGCATTCCAACAAGACTATACTTATATTTTGTATAAACGTATTTGATGGTTGATTCCGTATTTCAGAACTTCCGATTTTAAATTTTATAACAAATTTTGGATTGGCGCTTAGTTCATGTTCTGTTTTATGTAATATTAATCGTTTTAGGGTATTATCGACACATAGAAAGGTAGTTAATAAGGTCATAAATCAGATGGCACCACCAGTACAATATTTGTTAATTTGTCGCTTAATTCGGTATTCCATAACGTGGTCCAATTTAGCTTACAGTATTTTACTAATAAATCCTTTTAACAAAATCAAATCGTCGTTTGGATTAATTAAGCCTTTTCTTGTTTTTAATTCTATTTGGGACAGATATAACTGTAGAAAATTAAAAAAGGCTCTCACCAAGTATGATATCGTTCATTCATCGATTGCGCATGTCAGTTGTAAGCTGTATTTGATATCACGCCTGGGTGTCTATTCTCGAGTTCGTTCGATATATATCATCGGTGATATTTATCACCCACAAGTATCGCATGCGAAACAGTTCTATGACGACTTGCTATTCTCGACAAGATGTGATATGATATTTTAAATATCGAATGAAGTGAGGCATGTCGTAAATAGAATAATAATGAAAGCCAATAGCCAACCGGAACGAAATCACGTGGTTCAGGAAGCTACTACATCGTATTTTGTCGGGTAGGATCGAAGTTTGGATGAACGTAATGTTTACTTTCATTAATTACGCCCAACTAACAAAGTTACTTATAAATAGACGGCAATTATGCAGCCGTAAATTTTCCTCTAATTTTACAAAAGAAAGCTTGCGAAGAATGGGAAGAAATAGCAACGGAACTGAATGAAATTCCTGGAATTCAACTTTTTATTAAGCGGAACATACCCACAAACATTTTTTCACTTAAATCAAAAGATAGTATACGCTTATAAAATTGTCTTTTAGTCACTTCGGCAGCTGTTTCAGCTTCTTCAAACACCTCCAAAACAGCAAATAATGCTACCTCATCAAAGTTTGCTATAATTGTTATTAATTATAATTATTTGTCAAACACCCGCGAAATAGATTAAAACCAGTGGCAATTTTTTGGTTATGTGCATAGAGAAAAGTCTATGGTTATGCATTATGTCAGTCAATTTTAATATAGTAATCATGCGCAATACGTGCGTTTTCATGCGATAAAATATATCACTTGGTAGTACACCGCTCTTTGCAGTTCGTGCGATAAATATCTCTTGCGAAATTTGAAGAATACCAACTTCGACGTTTCGTGCGAAAATCGTAAAATATCGCATGCGATAAATATCACAGTCTTTCGAGAATACACCCCCTGGAGTGCGTTCACTTCAATTGTCGGATAAATGACAAATGGGTAATTTTTATCGCACTTTAGACTTTGGTAAAAAGTTGTATTATAAAGACGTATTATGCAACGAGATGCGAACGTCCGTCGTATAAATCCAGTTGGTTTCTTTAACTGCCTTTTCCTTTAAGCAAACTCGATTTTCTTTGCATTTCTTTTTATTTTATAGTTACCTATGGCTGGCATTTGACAGTGACAATTGCTTACAAAAATTTTAAGTAGTTTATAATCTGAATTTTTGGTTGTAAAACTGTTTAAAATGTCGAGTTCTGATATTTTTCTATCTCATACACCGCATGCTAACCTCGTTTTATGGCACAATTTTGATCCTATCCATCTCGAAGATAGTCGCGTAGGAAAAAATGCGATTGTAGAAAAAATGTTGTGTACAACATGTGCAAAAAGTATATTTGTTGTACTCAGCATGTTGCAGCCCTCGACTGCGTCTCGAGATGCAAACTTCATGCTTTGTGCAATAAATATACACTATTTGCACTAGTTCCACAAATAACAATTTTTTTATTTTTAGCCAAATTTTAGGGATGTGTAAACTAATCAGTGTTATGTATGTATTTTTGCAGATGACTATACAGAAGCCAAAGAAAAAGAAAAGTTAGCGGACGTGACTTCTGATTTAGATGCTCTCGAAGATAATGTTTTAAGAAGAAGGCGTATAAAGAGACCATCACGATTTCTTGAATCGGATGATGAGGAAGATGAAAATACTCATGTTAATTCTAATTTGATACGGCCACCTGCCATTAATTTTGGTCAAAATTTTTGAAAGGTATATATTATGCAAAGAAATTATTTCTACTCACTGTTTTATAAATTCTAGATATCGCTGGTGGGTATAAGTTGACCTCAGAAAGGGCATTATGCACAAAATCTACTCAGAATTTACAATCTGACTGCAGTGGGAGTTCTCAACAAGATATATCACAATACAAGTCATCCGCCAGTTTTACAAATAGATGTAATACTCTAGATAACAATCCCATTTCAACAGATATAATCCAACAGGGGTTGCAATCACAATTCAGTACACCACCAAACTCATACTCCAATACACCATTGCATTCCAATACTCCATCACGTTCGGATACACCATTAAGCTGCAGTTCTTTAGTTACACCAGCTGAAACTGATAATGGTGATAAAGGTATATTTGATTTTGTACATTAATTTTTAATAAATTTTAAAAAGCATTTCAGACAAAATTGATATCATTCCTTTCCACAATAGTGGAGCAAAATAAAGAAATATTATCTTTGGTAAGAACCAAGCATTTGTCAGATAAGTTTTATCACAATTTATCTGTACCTAGCATCCCCATCCAAATGCCAGTGGATACTGTAGAGGCTTTAAAAAGATTGGAAAATCATTTAAATGATACCAGCAATGAAAAAGAACTGGTTTGTATGGAATAAATTTTTTAGTAGAGTTTAGCTTATGTTTACTTTTTAGTGCCTATATCTATCTTCTCTGGATAGAAGTAGTTTGGTTTCGGCAACTAATTCTTCATTGCGTTATTGTATAACTTACAAATTAGCGAAACAGTTTAACTATTTGGGATCACGCAATAATAAAAAGGCTTTTAATTCATACAGGCTCAAGAAAGTGATATTAGGTAAACTAATAAAATTAGTGAAAGAAGTGTCTTATTGTAAATATATTTTTTAGCTGCAGTAAAAATTGCAGTGCCTATTGCAGATGAACGAAAAATAGAAGATCAGATAAAAATCTGGTTAAGACGGTCTACAAAATCATTTAAACTTGAACAACTAAAACTGCTGAAGCATAATGGAGTATAAAACAACTGTGGGTAAACGACAGTATTACAGGCGATTACACAAATGCAAACGGCAGATTTTAAATACTTTTGCTGATGACACCTACTTAGATACAACAAATTCTAATTCAAAAAATAAATTTACTCATAATGATTATACTGGTTCTGAATCTAATCATAATTGTGACTCATCTGGTTCATTATATCAATTAAATATAAATTCAAATATTGAATCATCTCATGATGATGTGTTAAACACAAATTACGATAATAATTTGGACTGTAATAATTTTTATTTGTCAGATACTTTAGAAACAAGTACAAGTGATAATGAGAATGCACCAATATGCAATGATGAAAAATTTTCCAGTAATTTAAATACAGAATTAACATTAAAAGAAAAATTAAAACGTTGGGTAATTTCCTCAGGTCCCACTCATTGTAGTGTTAGTAAACTTCTTCATATCCTTTCTTATTATAATCCTGAACTGCCGCAGGATTGTCGAACTTTTTTAAGTACACCAGTGTCAATTAATTAAACTTAGATAAAGGTGCTGGCGCGTCTTATTTAATCGTGGACTGTAATGCGAAAATATAACAAAACGCGAGCTTTAAATGCGTAAGTTGTATGCATGTAAAATTAACAAACAAAAGGCATAAATTCACTCACCAAATTGTCCTTGGTGTGCGGTCCTCTTCAATGTTGCTGGAATGCCCCCGGGGGAGTCGGTTGAATGCACTGTTGCAAGCACTATACTTTATTGGGTATAGCTTGTCACGCACAACCTTCCCGTTACTAGGTCGAAAGAAGAGTCGTCGATAAACGTCACAAAACCACTTTCGCACGCGTTTTACTTTAAGAGGCGCAAGCGCACTGCACAATTTAAATCCACTATAGTTTGAGTTTTAACTAATACGAAACATTCTGCCCACCAAAATAGCTTTGGGCTATTTTTCTTTGACCGAGTCTTGTATGTATGTAGAACTAAATGAATATAATAATGCTTACGAAACTATAATAAAGAACACTAAAATAACTAATATTTATTATTGAGACGGCAATGGGCATAGTTTGACCATTGGTCTTTTCAAATTGCTTCGTGAAGTTTTTACGGTGGCTACACGAGGTACCCCATCGCTTCCAGGATGAAGCTCTACAATTCTGGCCAGTTTCCAATTTAAAGGAGGAACACCCTCTTCTTTGATGAGCACTAAAGTACCAATGTCAACGCCGTCGAGTCTCTTGGACCTGTACCACCGACCACGTTGATACAATTGGTGTAAATACTCATTGTGCCATCGAACCCAAAAACTTTGATGCATAGCTTGAATCAACTGCCAGCGAGAGAGTCTAGAGATTTTCAAATGAGACAAGTCTAGGTCCGGCGGTGCTGTCAAGGGTTCTAAAGTTAAAAAGTGACCTGGTGTCAGTGACGAAAGATCATTGGGATCCGAACTTATGCTGCACAAGGGTCTTGAATTCAACAATGCTTCAATCTGAGTGATTAAAGTATGAAACTCCTCGTACGTGAGCACTTGGTTTCCAACAACACGAAATAAGTGAGTTTTCACCGATTTAACGGCGCTTTCCCAAATACCTCCGAAGTGAGGGGTAGACGGGGGGTTAAAATGCCACGAAATGGCTAACGATTCTGCACAGTGTCGGAAATCCTTTAAAAGTTGGCGACTAGCGCCGACGAAATTTGTGCCGCAGTCGCTAAAAATGTGTTGACACCGACCACGACGAGCAATAAAACGACGAAGGCAAGCGATAAAGGCATCAGTCGACAAGTCTGATACGACTTCCAAATGAAGAGCCTTAGTGGCGAAACAAACAATCACACAAAGATACGCCTTGCAAGTCTTGGTGCCTCTTGCACGATGCATGTTAATCGTAAAAGGGCCGGCAAAATCGATACCGACGGAACTAAAGGCCTTGGCTTGAGAAACACGAAATGAAGACAATTCACCCATAACTGGACTGACAGGAATAGGGCGAAGACGATAACAATGATAACATTTAGACAGTATTCTACGAACTGCGCGAAGAGATGAGACGATCCAAAATCGTTCTTGAAGCAAGTACATCGTTGTGTTTCCTCCCGAATGTAAATTTTGTGTGTGCACTTGTTTAATCAACAAATCTGTTATACGGTGTTTATTGGGTAATACCGCTGGATGTTTTGCGGAATCTGGAAGATTGGAATGAATCAGTCTCCCGCCTACTCTTAAAATGTCATTCGAATCAAGAAATAAGCTTAGACGTTGCAGATGTTTAGGCAAAGGCTCACCTTGACGAACGGCTTCGATTTCAACTTTAAGTGAACTAAATTGGACCACATTGACAATAACCATAAGAGCAGTGTGAAGCTCCACCGACGATAAAAATAGCGAATTGATGGTAGCTTTTCTAACATTAAAGATTCTCAGACAATATGCGACTATACGTTGAATTTTGTGTAACGACGAAAATTTGTTTGATAAGTCTTCCAGCCAAGTTGACTCTACAGTAACAATCAAAGTAATGCGTTTCTCCTCAGAAGATGCTTCCAAAGAAGGGACGAACAATTTTGGCAAAGGCCAATTTTCTTCAGACAACGACCAGAATTCAGGACCTGCCCACCATAGCGGATGCGCGGGCAATACCGAAGGAAATAAACCTCTGGTAGCACAATCAGATGGGTTGTTTGAAGAACTAATGTAACTCCACTGTTCAGGAGAAATGCGTTCTTGGATGTAACTAACACGGTTAGCTACAAACATTTTTAAGCGATAGGTAGGCGACTTAATCCAAGTCAGCGCGACAGAAGAATCAGTGTAACAACAGATTTTTTCAAAGGTTACATTTGAATAAGTAGTTTTAACAAAATGAACTAATTTAGACAAAAGTACGGTAGCACATAGTTCTAGCTTGGGTATAGAAAGACATTTCAAAGGGGCGACCTTTGATCTAGCCATAACAAAGTGAACAGATATTTTCCTGACGGAAATACTAAACGAAAATATGCAATAGCCGAGTATCCTTTCTCGGACGCGTCACAAAACCATGTAGTTGTATACTACAGGCTTCATCAATAGGGATATAACGAGGAATTTGAATTGAATCAATATATGAAAATTCAGCAACAAATTTTTTCCAAAATATGACAATAGATTCAGGAGGATCATCCCAATCCAACCCCAGCACCCAAAATTGTTGAATGAGTTGTTTGAGTGAAAAGGTAACTGGTGTAATAAATCCTAGAGGATCGTAAATCCTAGCAACTGTCGAAAGTAAAATCCGCTTGGAAAGACGATTTTCTAAAGGCTGCATTTCAAATGAAAAATTATCAGGTATCGAGTGCCACTGAAGACCAAGCACTTTTATGGTAAGCTGAAGATCATTTGCGACTAAACTTGGTTTTACTTGTTGATACTCAGTAGGAATATCTTCTAACAATAGTGGACTGTTGCTAGCCCATTTGCGTAGTTCGAAGCAGCCAGCACGTAGTAGTTCGATGAGTTGACGTTTTAGTTCATGAGTTGCCTGGAGAGTGGACGACCCAGTCAATACATCATCAACATACAAATTGTTTCTCAAAGCATGAGCAGCCAATGGATAACTATTTTCTCCTAGTTCAGCTAGTTTTAAGATAGTGCGAATGGCGAGAAAAGGAGCGGATGAAACTCCATATGTAATTGTGTTCAACTGATAGGTTGAAATTGGTTCTGAAGGATTCCATTGCCATTGTAACAATTGATAAGAACGATCCGTTTCTGATATCAATATTTGCCTGTACATTTGTTTTATGTCACAGACAAAAACGAACTTGGGAATACGAAATGCCAAAAGTATTTTTACAATATCATTCTGGAGCTTAGGTCCAGTGAGTAAGGTATCATTCAATGAAATAACATTCGAAGCTCGAGCCGAAGCATCAAAAACAATTCTCAATTTAGGTTTATTATTTTCTAGTTTGAACACGGCATGGTGTGGAATAAAATACGCATTGTTGTCAGCTGGAGGCGTTGATAAAAGCGACATGTGACCAGAGGCTTCGTAATCACGCATGAAATCTACATACAAATTTCGCAAGTCTGGATTAGTTTCGAGACGACGCTCTAGTGACAATAGACGTTTAATGGCAATAGATTTCGTGTCCGGAAACTCACGAACATTTTCTCTAAATGGAAGGCTCACGCCGAACCTACCATTGGGTAACCGATGCAACGAGTTATCAAAAGATTGTTGAGCAAGGTCATCTTCCGGGGACGACAAACTCTTCGATGGAATGTCGTCAAGCTCCCAAAATGTTTAAGATCAATATCCATACAAGGATCGATAGATACAAAGAACGAATGAATAACATTGGTTGAGATGGGATCGACAGTACCAAATATCATGTAACCAAATATGGTGTTGACAGCAACAGGCGAAATTTCTTTGCCATCAATTTTCCCATCGAGCAAAATACGACTGGCAACATCAGAGCCCAATAACATTTGTACTGGAGAAGGATGTCTCCAGTTTTCATCTGCGAGTTTTATGTTTTCCAAATGAGACCAATACGATTGAATATACTTGTTTGGAAGATTACCGCAAATAGACGGCAAAACCATTAAGTTTATTTTCAAAATGTTGTCCGTGGGGCTGAATCATATTCCTGAATGGGACGAATTGTTCCAGATATCACACCTAACGTTTGGTGTGAAGTCTGGCCCAAACCAGAAATAGGAATCGAAGAAGGACGAGACGATATACCAATAGACGTACGACAAGACTCCGTAATAAATGAAATTTGACTCCCAGTGTCTACTAGAGCACGAATAATTTGAGGTTGATTTCTCTTGTCGAGAATTTCCAAACAAACCGTGGGTAGCAGAGCTAGACAAGTTGTCGCCTCAGACCCAACTGTTGTAGTACAAGTAGCATTATTAGACGAACTGGTTTGCAAATTTTCTTCACGAGTTGGAGTTGAATAAGGTGGTGACGTAGCAATCGACGGCACAAAATGTAACAATGTATGATGATTTTTATTGCAAGTTCTGCACGAAACCTTTGACGGACAAGACGACATGTTATGATTTGGTCGAAGGCAGTTCAAACATAACCGAAGATGTTTGGCTTGCTCGTGACGCTTGTTTGGAGACAATTTAAGAAATTGCTCGCACGAATACAATACATGATTTCCCTTGCAAAGGATGCAGGAGAACGAATTGTTCTTAGGAGAAGTATTAGTCTCAGCTAAGAATGTCCTAGGCTTCAAGTCAGAATTCGAACGAACGAGACCTTGTTTATTAATAGTACCTTTAAGCACTTTCGGTTGTTTGCTTGAGACAAGATTCTCTAAGGCTACACATTGTTTTGACAAAAAGTCTTTGACGCAATTGAATGTAGGCACATCAGTAGAATTGAAATGCAATTCGAATCGTTTACGAGTTTCCTCATCGAGTTTACATAATAAAAGATCTACAAGAACGAAATCCCAACTTTCAACATCAAATTGTAATGATCCCAAAATCGATAAGTTTTCTGTGAAACAGTCAATTAAATTTCGAAGTTGTTTTACGTTTTCCGCATGCATAGGCGGGAAGGTTTTATTAAACCCCAATGGTGATTAGCCAAAAGACGTTTATTATTATATCTAGAACATAAAGTGTCATATGCTAGTTTGTAATTTTCATGACAAAGAGGAATAGACCGCAACAATGTCAATGATTCACCCGACAAGCTTGAAAGAAGGTAGGAATGCTTTTCGATGTCCGTTAAATGCGGTTGTTTATCTATCAAAACATCAAACATATCCTTGAAAGTCTTAAAGTTTTTTGGGTCATTATCAAAACGCGGTAGAGTAATTTTTGGTAATTTTACTCTAGGTGTAAAATTATTGTCTTGTCGACTTGTGTGATTCGCAGACGGAGTTTTCACTTCAGCAGAAAATATCTCTTGCTCTATCAAAAGAATAGAATAATATTCGTCATCTACATTTCGACACAAATTCTCTAAAGCTGGTTGCAATTCTGATTCTGTGTTTACAAATACACTAATATACTTTTCAGTAAAATCCTTATAGACAGATTTAAGGATGCGACACTTCAATTTGAATAACTTGTGTACTTGTGTACATTGTATTGTACCTTTTCAGAAAGTTCGAAGATTTCATGAATCCGAGCAGCGTAGAGCTTTAACAAAGTTACAGAAGTATTTGTGTCAGGCATTTTGTATGAAGAAACAAACGACAATTATTCCAATTAACAACAACCAACAATAATCTTAATATAAATTCAATCACCGAAAATGATCCAATAAAGTCATTACCCGATTTGTAAAGTAAAATGCGGAATGAGTAATTAAAGCTTCCTATTGTATTTTATACGACCTGACAACCCTTAACAAGAAGGTTTATAAACGCCGTAAGGGTTTAGTCATTCAAACAAGAAATATAGTTAAAATATTTAGTGGTTATAAACCCTTAAACATTCAGGTAGGTTATACGATAAAACTGGAATGTCGTTTGCAGCTGTACATAAGCCAAAAGGAGTGACCTACTACACAGGTATACCAAAATTTTACAATAGAACAGCTTTGAATCCAACATTTGCAACAGGTTTTCTATACGAACTATTTAACTATCTGTAAAATGATTAATAATGCTCTCTAACTAAACTATTGCTAAATCATAATATATCTATAATCAAATAATGATTTCTAATTAATAGACTTTAGTGTATCGAATTTTTTATATCTAAGTAAATAGAAAAATGATGCGAATATTGCTAAACGAAGTTCTACATACATACAAGCTAAAACGACATGAATTAATTTAATCACCATGGACAGTTCTATCACGCGAAGAAGGACCAAATGTCAATTAATTAAACTTAGATAAAGTGTGCTGGCGCGTCTTATTAACCGTGGACTGTAATGCGAATTAGAACAAAACGCGAGCTTTAAATACGAAAATTGTATGCATGTAAAATATTAACAAACAAAAGGCATAAATTCACTCACCAAATTGTCCTTGGTGTGCGGTCCTCTTCAATGTTGCTGGAATGCCCCCGGGGGAGTCGGTTGAATGCACTGTTGCAAGCACTATACTTTATTGGGTATAGCTTGTCACGCACAACCTTCCCGTTACTAGGTCGAAAGAAGAGTCGTCGATAAACGTCACAAAACCACTTTCGCACGCGTTTTACTTTAAGAGGCGCAAGCGCACTGCACAATTTAAATCCACTATAGTTTGAGTTTTAACTAATACGAAACAACCAGTAAAAATGAATGCACATACTTTAGAAAACGGCAATTTTTGTTATTTAGGTTTACAGAGGGCTCTTGAGAATTTTATAGTAACTCACGAACAGTTTTTTTAGACACATTAGAGATAGCTTTTAATATAGATAGATGGTATTCCATTATATAAAAGCACAAACAGTCAAATTTGGCCAATTTTGGGGCAAGTAAAAATTTTTTATTCCAAAGTCTTTCCTATTGGTATTTTCGTTGGTATCTCCAAACCTACGCCATTGGAACTGTTTTTGAAAGATTTTGTACATGAGCTTAAGTGCATTACTAAGGATTGTCTACTTTTTAGAAATAAAATGTATTCAGTGAAAATTTTTGGATTTATTTGTGATGCTCCATCAAGAGCTTTTTTGAAATGCATTAAATATCACAGTGGTTATTCATCTTGTGAAAAATGCATTGAGTCTGGTGAATATGTTGATGGTAGAGTAATTTTCCCATCCATCACCTGTCCCAAAAGAAGTGATGAAAGTTTTAAAAATCAATCCGATAAGGACCACCATGTTAATATTTCTCCATTAATAGAATTGCCATTTGGAATGGTCTCCAATTTTCCCACAGATTATATGCACAGTGTTTAGGAATTGTTAAAAAGTTGTTGAATACTTGGTTAGGTGGCCCTTTACATGTTAGATTGCATAGTAAAATTGTTAATAGTTATCCAGTACTTTGCAATCGTTTCGCTCTTTTATACCAGTAGAATTTAATAGAAAACCCCGAGCCTTGTCCGATTTGCCAAGGTGGAAAGCCACTGAACTGCGAACTTTTTTGTTATATTTAGGGCCTGTGGTTCTTAGAAAACAAATAGATATTGCAATATATGAACATTTCTTATTACTACATTGTGGTATTTCAATGTTGCTTTCTGAAGAGCACCTCTCTGAAACTTGTTTAGATGTAGCTGACAAGTTCTTAAAAACATTTGTAACCCATTCTAAAGTTGTATATGGAGCATCATTTTTAATTTATAATGTCCATTATTTGTCTTGATAATTTCTCTGCATTTCCATTTGAAACCTAATTAAATAATATAAAACGTCTAGTAAAATCCACAACAAATCCATTGGCAGAAATATACAATAGATTGACTGAAAGTAATTCTATAGTAAATTTAGAAACTAGAAAAGATATTCAGTTTCATTTGCAGCATTCTTTTGGTCCTCTTTTGAATATTTCAGAGCATCCTGTTGTTACTCAATATAAGAAGATAAAATTTAAACACATAACAGTTTTTTCATATTCTGAGGCAAATTCGTACTGCATGATTGATAGGATAATTATACAAATACATAATATTGTTCATACTAGAGAAAACAAAATAATGGTAGTAGGAAAGCATTTTTGTACTTATTCGTCTTTGTACAACTACCCATTAAATTCTGAAAAACTGAAAATTTTTATGGTATCAAATTTCTTTAATACATTAAGTATCATACACACTGTCCTATATGGTAGCCGTCAAAAACCTTTTCAACAAATGATTTTTCTGCTGTCCACTATAGCAACTTTTTTAGGCTACTGCGTTTTGTTAGGCTATATTTATTAGAATTTTTTAAACATTGTGGTGCTACATTTTTGTATGCATAGTATAATTATATAAATACATAGTATCGTTCGTACTATGGAAAACAGAATAATGGTAGTGGGAACTGGCAAATAAATCTTGAACTTTATTTGTCTTTCTTTAAATTCGAAAAAGCGGACAGTTTTTATAGTAACAAATTTGTCTATAGCAGTTTGAGTTCCTGGATATTTGCTATAAATGTTTAATATTACCTACTACTGATAGTCAGTTTTTATCATTGCTTATTGGGCATTCTTTAATAAATTAGGTATTAGTCGCAGTCATGTAACAGTAACCAGCAAAAAAGTTTGCAACAAAGTGACTTTTCTGCTGGCACTTGTAACTTTTTAGTTTGTGCTTCATTTTGTTAAGGATATATATTTACTAGGATTTTAAGCATTGTGGTGCTACATATTTTATATGCATATTATATGTAAGTTAAGTACGCCTGTATAGTAATATGCTCCTAGATTACAATAAAAAGTAATATTATAGGTACTAAAATCCTGTTTCTTTTTTTTTAATTATCGAACTTAAGGGCAACTTGCTTTAGCCAATATAAACAACTCATATAAGTACTTATTTACAAAATCTTACTAAAGATATTCTTTAACATTAGCTAGAGTGGGGTAAAATCTGAAAAAGATGATGGTGTACTGGGTGGACCAAGTATGAGAATTACCTACGAATTGACATGTATTTTTAAAAACCACCCAGTTACGGAAAATTCTATATCAATAAGAGACTAAGAAGTGAACCTACATTTAATTTCTACTCTACGTATGTTTGTTGTGGTTATTTAAATATGATTTTCTCTTTATTTGGTAAATAAACTACAAGTTTATTTCACAATAAACTGTCTACTGACATTTCGATCTTTGCTAGGATTTTACGTCATAGAACGAAACATCACTAAATACTGTATTTTAAAGTAACCTGTTTCAATAGGAATTGAAGATTGTTCATTAACATGAATTAATAATTTGAATAAAGCTCAAAATCTCTCGCGTATGATTTATTTCTAAAGTTGTTTATTGTTTTAGGCAATGCGACATGTTTTCGATTTAAACCGAAACATGTCGCATTGCACAACTGGCAAACAACTTTTTTTAGAAATAAAATCACATGGGGGAGATTTTGAGCTTTTATTGCAATTTTATAAGTGGAAAATACTTGTTAAAAATTTACCTACATAACACGTCAAATTAACATTTAATAAACATAAAAATTCTCGTTGAAAGGTTGTTGAAAAACACGTGTCATTCATATATACAAATTACATATAAGATACGTTAAAAAGAGCTGTGAAAAAAATGTTGATAAAACACGTGTTGGAACTGTGACATTTCAACATAGTAAACATTGTAACATATCTTTTATGATAGACCACGCGACCCTCACCTGTTGTGGATATACGCTGCACAGTGCCGCGCCGTGTGCTATCAGTGTATCGAGGAGTATCCTTTAAGCCATTGTGGCGTGATGAAGCGACTCTTGCGCGTCCTTACGTGTTTCGGGTATGAGTCGGCTTCTTTTGTATATTAAGATACCATACAAACTATTGTTGTTCATTGCTTTTGTATAAAGTGTATAGTTTGTTAAAATGTGTAAACACTCACTTAAGTTTTATATGTTTATCGGTTGACTTTCATTAATTAAAAATAGTTACTACGTGTATGCTTTATGTTAAAGATGACCGAAGCCTACCCCTGAGATTATCATAAAGCTAGCCGAATAAATAATCTACCGCGCCCCTAACTAATAAAAACCCTCACATAAATTTGTCACCCAACTCGTGGCCTTTTAAAATAAGCGCGCATATGTTGTCGATAAACTATTAAAAGTGTTGTGTTTTCAAGCAAGTTCAAAGTGCAGACGGAATAAGGATTTGGTTTGTAAACACCTGCTTGCCTGGTTTGTAGATAAGGATGTATACAACAGGTATTTATGTATCTTTCAGTGGCTTAACTGTTTTAAGTTTTGTATTGCTTATATAACTGCTTCTGTTTATGTATTGTTTTGAAGTATGTATAGCAATTTCAAAAATGTTCGTATTAGATAAAACTATAAACAGTGCCTTATGAAACGTAGTGTTTCTTAATTTAATGACTGCTCTGAAAATATTTTGTTCGGTAAACGTGTACATTATAACGTATTCGCGATCGCGATCGCGTTTTGTTTCAACCAGAAGCATACCTGAGATTGTGGTAACCAATCTCTTTGAACGGATAGCTTGGTTGTAAAGCGTTTTTACGGGTTATAATTATTTTGATAATTTTATTTACAAACTCGTATGTCACACGATTATTTTTTAAGAAGTAAACAAACTTCCACAAACATGAATGATTCAACGAGTGAATCTGTGACCTTGTCAAAGGAACAATTTGAAGCAATATTACAAAGCATCCGTAGTGTAAATATTAATAATGTTAACCCTCCAGCAGCAACAGGGGGAAACTTTTCACAGTGTCTTTCGCGTTTTGATGGGAAAAAAGGCACAAATGTGAACTTATTTATTGACGCAATTGAAGTTTACAAAGATTGTTCGCAAGTAAATGATTCTAATGCTCTTCGAGGACTTTCTATACTTTTATGTGGATTTGCATCGTCTTGGTGGCAAGGTGTGAAAGCTGATGTAAACAATTGGTCAAATGCTTTAGCTTTATTACGTACCACGTTTGGACCTAAAAAACCTCCATATCGTGTTTATAGAGAATTATTCTCTCGGGAGCAAGATGCTTGCATTCCGACAGACGTTTTCGTTTGTCAATGCCGTAATATTTTAGCAAATTTACCGGTTAACACTTTAAGTGAAGCTATACAGTTAGATATGGTGTATGGGCTTTTAAATATTCAAATACGTGAGAAAATTTCTTGCGATAGTGTTAATTCTTTTACTGAACTTTTGGAACGCGCGCGTTTGATTGAAGAGACTTTCGTGGAAAAAAGTATTGATCGCGCTGAAAATTATAAATCAGTGGATAAAGTAATTTCTAAAAATACGAAATCAACCCACAATGTTCGATGTGGTTACTGTAAGACATTTGGTCATAAAACAGATGATTGTCGTAAATTAGCTTGCAAAGAGACTGCTCAAGTAAACAATACAATTAGTGCTAACCCTATTTCGTGTTTTGGTTGTGGAAACCCGGGTTATATTCGCGCTAACTGTCCGAAATGTAAAACTACAGAACATACGCAAGAAGTGAATTCCATGGAATTCTGTGGTATATATTGTAACGGGCTACTACTACCGCGTTTCTTTAATTTAAAACAAGTAATAATAATGGTCTTTATTGTAATAGTTTTAGTTTTAAATAAAAAACGGGGGTAATTAAAACTTTTGTAAGTTTATTACCCTTTATCCTCGTGACTATCAGCTATATACTAAAACTCTCTATTTTTAATCTGATGTCACTAGGTCGAGATTTTCTTCTTTAGACTCCAAGCCCAGGGTAATGTCAGATGGAAAACGGCTTTAGACAAAGAAAACTCTTAGGGGTTAAACGGCTAGTAGAGTGTTAGCTCTGGGTAGATCATGAGCATGGGTCATGGGTGGATAATCGACCAAAAATATTTTTAATAGGCGCCACCGTATTTTTTAATACAAGTGCCAACAAAATTTAACTGTGTTTGTATAAGGGAAATGCGGAAACATTATCTTAACACCACTATCATAGCCATAAAATTTGAATTTCACTCTTTATCACACACTTACCAAAACCTCAACCACCAGATGTCAAACAGTTGTCTCAACTTTACCTGTGAACAAACAAAAACACCACATGGACACTATTTGTGTCTTCAAAAGCATATGCCAAAAATAGAATAAATGAATTTAAACATCTGTGAAATACTAAAGGGATTTATTTTCATTATTCTGTCTTTTTACTTAATGAGGGTTTGCTCTAATTTTCTTTTTCTTAATTTAAATGTAGAATAATAAAACTTCATTCAAATGAAACAAAATGAATTCTATTCATATGTAGAAATCGGATATATATATACATGTGACTGCAATATATATGCTTACTATCTTGTCATTAATTTTTTTATAAAAGAATTTTAGTGAAGTTTAACCTTCTAAACAAATATTTATAAATTAATCATTTCTATAAAATTTTAGTTTAAGCAAACATATCATAATTTATTTGTTCATATCACAAGATTTTATTTTTACTATAATCATTGAAGCGCTTCCTTGACCATTTACAACAAAGATTGATCATCAGAAAAATAACGATCATAAAATGCAACTATTCAAATTTAACTGTTGTCTACACAAAAAATATACACGAATATCAGCACCAATAAAAGCTTTTACATGACCTTAATTGTTTTTAAGCAAAATGTGAAAATTAAATCAAGACTGCATCTGGCGTCTAGATTAGGAAACAGAATCTATACTATTTTTTATCTGACACAAGTTGTCATTCTAAATATCTTGACACACATTGAATGCGTGTACAAGTAACTGATAAACTAAATATTTATTCGGTGTGTTATTAACTTTAAAAAACTACTTTAAATTTGTGTTATTCTAATAATCAACGTAGGAGATCTCATAATAATTTATAATACTTTCAAAGTTACGGAAAGTTTCAAACACTCACGTGTATCCAAATAAATTGCAGGTGCAAAATCATGACGTCAGCTGTTGTATTTTTCCAGCGTATTAATCATCTGTAAGTTTGAAGTACCAAGATTCTTTGTTGAATAAACCATTTCTATGCGGCGTATTAAATAGATAGAACGAAACCATAACTGCCTGCTTTAAATTATTGCGACGAAAATTTATTATAATTTAACATTGAAAATTGTTGTTGTAGATATGTCCATTAGATATTGCACTAAAGTGAAATATATTAGTTTAATTTATAATATTAATCTATACCAACTGTCTTAAATGATGTATATTATTGTTCCATGTTCTCAACTCAAGTTCTTCTTTCTGACTCTATTAGACGCCTCGTGTTTTAGTCGAGCCATCTTGACTTTTATCTCTAGTCTACAAAAAGCGACTTGATTCTTCGACGTTGGAAACAAAAGTGCTCATAATTAACTGGACTACGCTTGGCAACAAGCCACAGAATATAAATCTCCTAGATTCTATGTGTTATTGGGAATATTATACTTTACTTTTTATTGGCTGAATATTTACGAATTAAATGCTTTAAAATTTATCTGTTTTATTATTAATTTATTAGGCTTGGTGCAACAAGAAAAAAAATACGTTACATTATTACTCACTGTTCACAAGTCTAATTAACAGTATATGCCTTATTTATAGATGTTTTCAGTCTACTCAACAATGAAGCACTATTACACTAATGAATTTACAAGCACTAATATCTTCTTAAACTAACTCCTTTACCATAGGTTCATTAACAACACTAACACAACTATTTGTTTATACACTTCTATTTATTTATGTATACTACAAGCTGCATGTACATTAGACACAGCATATCACATTTATGTACACTTCTAAAAGCTCAAAACTACTATTACTTTACAACGTTATAATTTATATACGACATTCTAGTATAGACTGGCTCCTGCATTTCTTAGCGGTCTTATATATACTCAGATCTAAATATATGACTCATCTTCTAGTAATTACGAGAAACTTCCAGGTCTATTGAGAATAAACAGTGCCGGCGGCGTTTTGTGTGTTTGACTTCTAGAAGAATTCTCGTATCCTGAAAACTATGCAGAGCCTACAGCGCTTGTGTGTTTGATGGGTTGCCTAGTAGTAGCTCGCAACACTGCCCCCTCTTTAAAACCGTTACGTCTCGTAACTGTAGATACATTTTGGCGCCAATTCGAGGACTGATGACGGTATCGACAGCTATCTCCTCTGGTGCATCCACCACGTCGTTTGAAATAACAGTCAACACTCTTTTCTTGTTCTTGGTAGGCAACCGGTTGAAAACAACAAACAAGGACCTGGACGTTGGTTCCCTGGAAAACTACTTCTAGCATATTTCGGACTATCCTCTAATCTAAGCGCAGCCTAGCTTGGGCACCGCTAGTCTCGTTACTCCATTTTCCATCATCTGCGTCTTAAGATTTAGCAAAGCCTCCCATAGATGTCCATAACTAGGTCTCTGCCATGAAGAATTTTTGGTGACCAGATAGTAAACATAACGATTTTTATCTTGAAGAACCAAAGCTTTTCTTACAGTTGGCTGCTGTTGTACTAATTCATCTACACATCCAAACTTTTTCTTAAAAACAACAGCTATTCCCCTTGACATTGCCAAATCTTGAGCTACGCAATGTGCAAGGGAATACTCTTCTGGTGCTCTAAACAGATCTTGCTGTTTTTCAACAACAACGCCAAATCTCGCTTTAGCGGAACCACCATACGCCGCCATAAAGCTCTCAAAATCTACATTTGGCTTATGATTAATAACTTGCCGAACACCATTATCATTATTCGAGTCTTCCTGGTTGTTGCCAGCGTAGGATGTTAAACGGTCAAAGCGTACCACTTTCGGTTTACCACGAGGGGATCTTCTGATCCGGTACACTACATCATTAATCCTTTTTAACACTTCGTACGGCCCTTCCAATTGTCTTTGTAGTTTTGGCGACAATCCACGTTTTCTTTGTGGATTGTACAACCACACTAAATCTCCAGGTTGATAACCACCTTCTTGTGCTCTCGTGTCAAATTGTGATTTCATTCGATCGCTTGCTGCCTGTATATTCTTTCGGATGTTTTCGTGAATACTATTTGATCTTTCACGAAGCTTACTAACGTAATCTTACCTGCGATCTTTTCTCCAGGTTTAAATCCAAACTGAAGATCACATGGTAGCCGTAATTCACGTCCTAGCATTACGCAAGCGGGCGAGTATCCTGTGCTGTCATGTACCGAAGATCGGTACGCCAGTAGAAACAAATGTAAATATTGGTCCCAGTCTCGTTGATGTTCAGAGACAACTTTGGTCAGGTACTTCCCTAACGTCCTGTTCATTCTTTCAACCATTCCATCCGATTGGGGATGAAGTGGCGTGGTTCTAGTCTTCCTGATTCCAAGGTGCTTGCAGACGTTTTGAAACAACGCCGATTCGAAGTTTCGACCTTGATCGGAGTGTAATTCCAACGGAACTCCAAAACGACAAAACAACTCCCTGACTAGTACATCTGCAACGGTCTCGGCTTCTTGGTTAGGTATAGCATATGCCTCCGGCCATTTGGTAAAATAATCCATTGCAACCAAGATGTATTTATTTCCTTTCTCTGATTCAGGAAACGGACCAGCTATATCAATGGCTACCCTCTCAAAAGGATTCCCCACGTTATACTGTCTCATTGGGGCTTTCCGTTTTGAGACCGGGCCATTTGCAGAGGCACACAATTCACATTTCCGGCACCACTCCTTCACATCATCTTTGCAGTTCAGCCAATAGAATCTTTCTCTCACTCTCTCGAGAATTCTTTTCACGCCAAAGTGCCCTCCGGAAATACCATCGTGCAAGTGCTGCAACACTTCCGGCACTCTGCTTCTCGGCACTATCACTTGAAGTCTCTCAGTGCCATCTTCAAATTCCAGGCGTCGTTTCAAGATTCTATTTTCCATCATCAAGGAGTCCCACTGTGCCCAGTATGCCTTCAGGCTTCTACTTAAAATACTAATTTCTTCCCAAGCTGGTCGTTGTCCTCTATTTTTCCACTCAATAATACGTCCCAATTCGGCGTCATTTTCCTGGTCTTCTCGTATTCTTTCGAGTTGCCAAGTATCATCGGTTACCGTCATTCTATGGGTGACACTTATTTTCTCTTCCATCTTGGAGCAATGATTGCAGTCCACCGGACAAGGTCTCCTTGATAGAGCGTCTGCATTCCGATGGCTAGTTCCTACACGATGTTCTATGTCAAAGTCATATTCCTGCAGCCGCTTTATCCACCTTGCCACTTGCCCTTCAGGATTTCGAAACTGTAGTAACCATTTCAGTGCAGCATGGTCTGTTCTCAACAGGAATTTACGGCCGTATAAGTACTTATAAAAGTGCTCTACGGATTTGACGACGGCCAACAGCTCCCTTCCTGTCACACAATAGTTCCTTTCTGGCCGCGACAAGACCTTGCTGAAATACCCAATAACTTTTTCTTGTCCGTCCTGCACTTGAGAAAGAACGCCTCCTATAGCTGTGTTACTGGCATCGGTATCCAACACAAATTTCCCCTCCATCCGTGGATAACTCAAAATTGGTGCTGTAACTAGTAGCCGTTTCAGTTGTTCAAATGCACTGTGGCAGTCGTCATTCCAATCATATTCTTGTCCATCTTCGGTTAATTTTGTTAACGGTTTGGCAATGTTTGCAAACCCAAGTATAAAACGTCGGTAATATGTGCACAATCCTAGAAAACTGCGTAGTTGGTGTATATCTGCTGGTGTAGGCCACTCTTGTACCGTTTTTATTTTGTCAGGGTCAACTCTTATTCCGGTCTCCGAAACGACATGTCCTAGGTATTTCACCTCTTTTCCAAATAGGTGGCACTTCTTGGGGCTTAATGTAAGGTTTGCCCCGCGTAATCTTTGGAATATCTCCTCTAGGTTCTTAAGATGTTCTTCAAAAGACCGGCCTAACACTATCACGTCGTCCAGGTACACTAGACATGTCTTCCAGGACAGTCTACGCAGTACCGACTCCATCAATCGTTCAAAAGTAGCAGGAGCATTGCATAATCCAAATGGCATGACCTTGAACTGCCATAATCCAATTCCAATTGTAAACGCAGTCTTTTCTTTATCGTTTGGCTCCAAGCCTACCTGCCAGTATCCACTTTTCAAGTCCAAGGTCGAAAACCATTTAGATCCGGATAGAGTATTTAAGGTGTCATCAGTTCTGGGCAAAGGATAGCTGTCTTTCTTTGTCACATTATTAAGCCGCCGGTAGTCTACACAAAACCTTGTCGACCCGTCCTTTTCTTGACAAGCACTACCGGGGATGCCCATGGACTATTCGAGGGTTCAATCACTCCCTGTTCTTCCATATCGGTGATAATTTGCTCAGCTTCCTTACGTTTAGCCAAAGGAAGCCGCCTGGGGTGTTGTCTTATCGGTTGCGCATCTCCAGTATTGATCCTGTGTTGCACAACATTCGTCCTTCCTTTCTCACTATCATCCAGTGCAAACACACCTCGATATTGTCCGACCAGTTCTTTTACCTTGCCCGGTTGGTCGCCATTTAATCCTTGACACGAGGGTATCAACATATCCAGCAATTTCTGTGAGCAACTGTTGGTTGGTTTATTTTTCGTGTCGTCCACACAACGTTTAATATGACATACTGGAATGCAACTTCCCACAATCATGCCTTTCTTCAGGGTCACTGTATGGGGATTAATGTTCAGCACCCTTACTGGTACCATATTTCGAGACTTTACCAGCGTTCTTCCAATCAGAAGTCCCTCCTGACCTATTCCCGATTCAGTTGCTTCCATCATGCATACTTGTCCCTCCCGGAGCGTACCATCCGGGCGTCCCATTACTATCATTTCCGCCTTCTCGGGTATTTTCATATCGCAAATCATTCGAACTTGCATCGTCTGGTTACTCCTACCTTGAAATGGAATCTCATCATCATCTATCCGAAGCACATTTTCTTTCATGTTTACATGAAACCCATATTCTCCCATGAGATCCATTCCCAAGATCACTTCTTCTGTAATTTCAGCTACCAACACTCGATGATTAATTAATTTGTTCCCAATTGTCAACATAACGGCAGTCTCTCTGTGAGTACCAATCTTCTCACCACTTGCCGTTCGGAGACACACCGATACAGGTAGCACTTTTCCACGACCAACCAAATCTGGTCTCACAATAGTTTTTGTCGCTCCTGTATCCACAAGTAATCGGACAATCTTACCATCAATTCTACCATCGATATAAATGCTGTCCAGACTTCCCATTGACGATGCAGCACGGATGATAATCTCCGGAGGACTACGCTGTGCTGTCGACGTTCGCCCCCTTACATTGACCTGCTTTAACTCAACCGGTTGTTTCTTTAGTTGAGTACAGCGTCTCTGCATATGACCAACTTCACCGCAGCTCCAGCATCGCAGACGCCATCTCCGCGGTCGTAATCTTTTCAGCCTTTCCGCTTTTCGCTTTTCAAACACACGGTTTATTATTTCATCTATGCTGTTCTGAGCTTGGCCAGGTTCCTCTAAGGCAGGCCGAACTTTGTGACCCATCCTGTGTGATGTCTGCTTAGCTGCTTCAAATTCAAGCGCATGGACCAGTGCGTCATCCAACATTTTTGGCCGTGCTAGTCTTAACGCTTGCTGTATTTCGCCATCCTTAACGCCATCCACAAATGTTTGGACAGCAAGTTGTTCGAGGAAACTATCTGGTGCCGTTGGATATGCCAATCTAACTAATCTGGCGATGTCAGCTTCGAATTCTTGCAGGCTTTCACTTGTCTTTTGCGAGCGGTTCTTAACTTGTGCGTGGTAAACCTGTTGAAGGTGAGCATCTCCATATCTCATCTCAAGCTTCGATGTTAAGAGGCCGTAATCATTCTGCTGGTGATCGGGAATCGTTTGTAAGATGTTAAGAGCTTCCCCCCGTAGGGCCACTATTAGAGAAATAGCCTTCTCTTTGTTGCACCAACCGTTGGCTATTGCAGCAGCTTCAAATTGTTTCAAATATGTGGGCCAAAATGTTTTACCATCGAATGTAGGTGGTTTTACTTTAAATTTAGACAGAGGTGACTCGCTTCTTTCCATGGTTCTTATTTCTGGAATGTTCTGATTAACAACTTGGTCTGGTAATTCAAGTGGCCGCGTTGTTAGTGAAATCACTTGTTCTTGCAGCCTCATCACATCTTCTTCCATTTTTATCAATTTACTGTCCAACTTTTGCTCAACTGTTTTTACCTGTTCAGTGAAATCTTCTTTCAATGCAATGGAGCTTTCCATTAATCTTTGTTCTAACGTGGCTGTATTTTCACTTAACTTTTCTATTTTCCCAACATTTTCACTAAGTGTCATTTCCATACCGTATTTAAACTCTTTAAGGGTCGATTCCAGTTCAACTGACCTCACTAAGTTTCCATTGAGTGTCACTTGCATTTCGGATTTAAAATCCTTAAGGAAGTTCATTAAAGTTTCTGCCTCCATCTTACTTTGATTTCTTGTAACTGGCATATACAAACTACTTAAATGTCTTTAGACTTGTGTTTTAAATTAATCACTATAAACCCCACACAGGCTGACACCAGTGTAACGGGCTACTACTACCGCGTTTCTTTAATTTAAAACAAGTAATAATAATGGTCTTTATTACTCACTGTTCACAAGTCTAATTAACAGTATATGCCTTATTTATATATGTTTTCAGTCCACTCAACAATGAAGCACTATTACACTAATGAATTTACAAGCACTAGTATCTTCTTAAACTAACTCCTTTACCATAGGTTCATTAACAACACTAACACAACTATTTGTTTATACACTTCTATTTATTTATGTATACTACAAGCTGCATGTACATTAGACACAGCATATCACATTTATGTACACTTCTAAAAGCTCAAAACTACTATTACTTTACAACGTTATAATTTATATACGACATTCTAGTATAGACTGACTCCTGCATTTCTTAGCGGTCTTATATATACTCAGATCTAAATATATGACTCATCTTCTAGTAATTACGAGAAACTTCCAGGTCTATTGAGAATAAACAGTGCCGGCGGCGTTTTGTGTGTTTGACTTCTAGAAGAATTTTCGTATCCTGAAAACTATGCAGAGCCTACAGCGCTTGTGTGTTTGATGGGTTGCCTAGTAGTAGCTCGCAACAATATGTTTAAAAGATAGGCTGGTTAAACCCCGCCCTCGTCCTACTTTATATGTGCAAATATTAGATATGTCTGGCACTGGTATTATAGATACTGCTGCAAAACAAAGTGTTGCTAGCGACTCATTGCATAAAGCCTTGTTGGCAAAAGGTCAAAAGTTTTACGAAGATCAAGTTACGGTTAAACTTGCTGACGGAAGCACTTCGTTTAAAAATATCTTAGTAACCAATGTAAATGTTTTTCTAAATGGTCGTTCCATTAATACATCTTTTATTGTTTTACATCATGCTAAGAACAACTTGACTTTATTTGGCATAGATTTTCTCGAGGACGCAAAACTTGTTTTAGACATTTCCAACCGTACGTGAAATTTTGCAGACAACGCAAAACAGAAATTTGTGTTAGATTTTGAAATAGTGAACTGTAAGCCGCACATTGCTATAAATTCCTTTAGTGCGTTACGTTCTAACGAAGGAACCATGCTTGATGCTTCCCAAGTTTCTCGTTTAGACCGCTTAGTTAAAGCAAACGAAAATACTTTCCGACTAGGGGGAGAGACCACCCCATTTACTGAACACAGAATAGAAACAGCGGATCACCCGCCTATTGCTGTCCCCCCATACCGTATGTCGCCCTCTAATAAGGAAATTATGCGGAAAAAATCGATAGAATGCTTAGTGAAGACGTAATTGAAGAGTGTGAATCACCCTGGGCCGCCACAGTGGTCCTTGTGCCAAAGAAAGACGGTTCAACTCGTGTTTGTGTAGATTACCGCAATCTTAATGCTATTACTACACCGGATTCGTATCCATCGCCTCGTATGGATGATTTGTTACATGCCACAAAACGTACATTTTTTATGTCAACTTTAGACTTAAGATCTGGTTATCATCAAATTAGTGTTCGCGAATCAGATCGAGATAAAACTGCTTTCGTGTGTCCTTTTGGTATGTTTCGTTATAAAGTAATGCCGTTTGGTTTACGAAATGGCCCAGCTACTTTTCAAAGGCTAATTGATATATTTAGACGTGGACTGGGAGATATGCTGATTTTATCATATTTGGATGATCTTCTAGTACTGTCAGAAACATTTGACTCACATCTTAATGATTTGGGAAAAGTTTTCGAAAGGTTAAAACAATTTAAGTTAACTCTCAATAGAGAAAAATGTGTTTTTGCTTGTTCAAGCATAAAATATTTAGGTCATGTTATCACACCGAATGGAATTGAGGTTGATCCAGAAAAAACTTCTGCCATTACTAATATGCCTAAACCACGCAATGTCAAAGATGTGCAATCTTTTTTACAGACTTCCTCATGGTATCGACGTTTTGTCGAAGGGTTTGCTGAAATTTCTAAACCTCTTTCTGACCTCACAAAGAAAAATGTTAAATGGGTTTGGAATGAAAGTCATCAAAAAGCTTTTGATTCTTTAAAAAAATCTCTTGTAACTGCCCCAATTTTACAGCAAAATGATGGTACGAAACCATACATTTTAAGGACTGATGCGTCTGCGTACGCTTTGGGCGCTGTTTTAATGCAAGGGGAAGGGCATGATGAACACCCAATAGAATATGCGTCAAGATTATTGACGTCTGCTGAAAGAAATTATAATTGCACCGAACGCGAAGCTCTTTGTGTGGTATGGAGCCTGAATAAATTTCGAGGTTACTTAAACACATCGTCAGTAATAGTTACTACTGACCATCAACCTCTGAAGTGGTTGTTAAGCTTACGGTCACCTACTGGTCGACTTGCGCGTTGGGCATTAATGATTCAAAGTCATAACATTCGGATTGATTACATACCAGGTCGTTGTAATTTTATTGCCGATTGTTTATCTCGTCCGCCGTGTGGACATGATACCAAAATCGCGTGTGATGTGTGCTTGGTTACAGTTGACATGCCCACGAGAACTGCTGCAGACATTCGTGCTGCTTTTCTCACGTTTGGTAGGGAGCTGAGAACTCCAGATCAGGTTCAAAACGATTTTCGCGTAGTGGTACAGTCAGAAAATTTTGTGCCGCAGATCACGCCCTTTTTAGATAAAATGGCTCGAACCTGGGTTGAAGCCAAACAAACGCATGAAATGCAACAGGATCGTCAGAAAATATATGCTGACAAGAAAAGAAATCCAAATCCTGATTACAGCGTAAATGATAAAGTTATGGTCACCACTCATACTCAAAGTAATGCTTTAAAAAAGGTTACTTCAAAATTGCATCCACGTAAAGATGGGCCTTATGTAATTATAAAAAAGGTTTCGCCTACTTCGTATCAAATCGCTGATTTGAAAAACCCTAAAGTGCCCCTCGGTGTATACCATTCGTCAGCGTTAACGACTTACCATGGATTAGAAGATGCACCACCAGTAGTTCCAATTCGGAAGCGTGGCAGACCTAGGAAAAAGAAATGTTCTGTTGTTGTTGACCCCTCGCCGAGACGGCTTAGAGGTCAAAGGGGGAGAGTGTAACATATCTTTTATGATAGACCACGCGACCCTCTTGCGCGTCCTTACGTGTTTCGGGTATGAGTCGGCTTCTTTTGTATATTAAGATACCATACAAACTATTGTTGTTCATTGCTTTTGTATAAAGTGTATAGTTTGTTAAAATTTGTAAACACTCACTTAAGTTTTATATGTTTATCGGTTGACTTTCATTAATTAAAAATAGTTACTACGTGTGTGCTTTATTTTAAAGATGACCGAAGCCTACCCCTGAGATTATCATAAAGCTAGCCGAATAAATAATCTACCGCGCCCCTAATTAATAAAAACCCTCACAACATGTGATTTTCTCGTTGAAATTTTACGTTTCACATTGAAATTCAACTGAAATGTAACATGAATAAAACGTTATATTGTTTGCTGGGCTATTATTGACCTTTCACAATTAAAACTTGCATAATTCTTGCCATAAGACAAGTCTGCTGTTCTGTTTATTTAATAATTTATGAAGTAGAACTGTTAAGCGTAAAATGTAGATGTCTAGCGTTTACTAAATAGGTAACTGCTAAAGAAAATAACAAGAAAATGAAGAAGTAATATATTCGATTGTTTCAGTTATAAATTTATACCTAAGACTTTTTTTCTAGCTGAAGAAAGCTTGAAAACGGCATCGACAGTAACTTCATTTTTAGTGGCCAGTGCTTCATTTATTTCTCTATTAATTATCACCGATAAAAAAAACTCTTCCTTATCGATATCTGTATTCTCTTCCAAATCAATTTCCATTAAAGTATTTGAGCAGGCACATCTTCGACAATTCGTGCAAATTAAAGAACAATATAGATCAATTTTTTGGGAGTTTCCAGTTTCCAAAGCAGACCTTTATACATTTGCAACAACTGAGGTTTAACAGTTACTTAGTTGCACTTAATAGCGTTGTGATTTTTGGCATTGGTAATAAACTATTGAATATTTGCGTCCAACTTCAAGCTGTTGGTGACAACGGATTCATCAACCACTGTTGCACTTGGTGGTAAACTTTAAAAAAATATTTTCATGTAGCTGTATAATCAAGTGGCAGTAACGCAAGATTTATTGAAGTTATTGCTATAGCGTTTTAAAAACAATGGAATTTGAATTCATCCAAGTACATGTCTTTGTTAGATCTTCTATAAAAGGCAAGTGAGGATATCGGTAAAGTAAGATACAAGTGATCTGGATGACAATCTTCTTACAAAAATAATGAGCCTAAGACAATTGCTGGTTGAAAACTCCTGAAGTAGTATCACAACCACTTAACGCATGGAAAAACAGCAAGTATTCTAGAGCAGGATACTTGAAAGTCTGTTTATGTTCTCTCTCCTCGTCTTTAATAAATAAATATTTGATTCATAAAATTCTAAATAATTCATCAAAATTAAAATATTAATGTCCTCAGCAACTGCTGCTACTGCTTGATGTTCGTGAATTAATTTGATGGCTGTATTTGCATTCAAAACATAAGAATCTTCATACGTTTGTTTGCAGAAAAATCTAGCGTCGCTACGATGATCATTTGATAGCTGGATTATTTCTATCTATACTATGCTTGTTCCACATCAGGACAAGCAACGTTTTAGTGTCAGCAATGTCTTTCAGCATATGTTGTTCTTTTATGGTAAGCTGCTCCTGCCTATTTATCAAAGCAGATCAATTTCCTCACCCGTTGATTGCTCCGCATATATTGTGCATATTCATTTAAGATTTCTTTAAATGTATCTTGTTGTTGCAATACCACTTGATGAAGCAAATAGCCACTATTCGGACCGTGAATAACATCAGACAAAGTTTTGAAGCATTTGTAAAACGTTGACTCTTTTGCATTTCGTATTCATTTTTCATCGAATAAGGAGTACGGTGCCAATTCATAGTCGATGTAAGCTTTCAGCTCGGAATCTGATTTTCTGGTCACAGAAACTCTCTGGGTTATCAGCAAGCGATTAATTGATAGCTTTGATTGTCAACTTTCATTGACGAATTGATTTTGGAAATAGGCTGTCTCCTGTATTTCTGGTTATCTAATGCCTCTATAGTTTTTCAACCATTTCTTTCATCAAGGACTGCTATATTTTAGAATGCTTTATGGCAGCTTAGGTTATAAGTACTCTCCAAACCTGTACTAATCGATTGGCGTACATGCACTTCGGGAAAAGTGAGTGAGTTGAGAATCAATTCTTGAAACCTTCTTACTCCTAACTATCACGTTCGATTTGGACCGATCCTTCTATCTGAAAATGTGCCATCGTTTGGAAATCAATATCGCAAAAGTCACGAAGTCTATCAGTGATCTTTACCACCGAAGACATCCTAAGCACTCATTTGCGTATCACGTTCTCTTCGGTTCCTCGTCCATAACGTTTTGAATATTTTATTAGTGTTTGCTCAATGGTAGTATCGAACCCGATTCCTGGCCGAAACTATTTAGGTATTTAATAGTAAAATATTATAGATTTACAAATCTTTCATGTTTTTTTCTAGTTAACTCTGACTCATAAGGTATTACAAAACAAGCTATTCAATCCGTAAGTTTGCATTTCGGTTGAAAGTATCAGACATTTACGTGACTGGCTGTTCTTTGTCTTCTTGCCAATGCATCATCTACTTTGGGTTGAATCTAACAGTATTCTCAACCAATTTGCCTTGGGTTTATACTCACGGTCACGCAGTTATTATTTGACTATTGATTGCTTGATTTACTTTGGGGTCCAAAATAATGCAGCCCACTGATATATTTTGTTTCTATGATAAGTGGCTTTTAGTCAAATGACTTACGTTGGACCCAAGGCCATATAGCATTACTACTGGCAGGTTTTGAAAACCCATTTGTAGGAATTTCATTGTAGTTATATTAAATTACAAATCGATAACAAATTAAAACCTTTATAAGCAAATATAAACAGATTGATTTATGAGTTTGATATTGAAGACATTTTTTTTATATCAAACGAGATATTTATGATTTGAAATATTCGACTAAGATCCCAAAAGTAAATTAACTACTTTGTTCCGTTACCAAATAAAAAGTGATGTTGGCCTTTTGGATAATCACAGCAATGGTTAAAATGCTAGAGTCTATAACTATACGCTTTACAGTTGACTGTCAAAGAGATATTCCTCAGGTAGTATTAAACAAATTTCTTTTGATGCGTATAAGAATGTACTGTTCTATAATTAAACTTTACAGAAAACAAGGTTTTCATTACAAAGTAAAACAAAATTGTTCTTAAACCAAGTGACGTATAAAATGTACCGCGTTTGTGTTACGTTATATAAAACACCGGATGGAGAAAGGAAAAATTAATCGTAAACGGGCAAAATTAATCTTGATGCACCCTATATAATTCTGATGTCATAAATAGTAGTGTTCTTTAAGTATGACATTTCAATAAATTTTTAATTCTATTAAAGTCATGAATTTAAGAGACCACAAAATCATAAATTATTTCACACCACAAAAGGGCGAACAGAATAGTTACAGCAGTAAATTTTCATAGCAGGGTACCGTCGTTTAAAAAAGCTTCACAGATAAAGAAATTATTGATATGAATGTTCTATACCATAATTATTCCAAATATATGAGAGCCTTTTACAGACTTTAGTAAAATAGAGTAAATTTAATGTTTCGTAGCTGCAAAACCAAATTAACCCAAGACCATGTCACAAATATATTCATACAATGTAGTAATTACTTGAAACACAGACGTTTAGTTAGTGAAGTGCGCCAATGTCAAGTTAAAAATAATTAATCATATAAGTTGATGCAAAGTAAAAATGTTTCAAAGTATTTGTTTAGATTGATAAAAAAAATGAAACAGCCGTAGGCACATGACCTTCGCATGAGGTGACCGTATGAGTCCACGCCAAATTCACGTAAAATAAGAATTTTGTACAATGACATAACCCTTACCAAACCTATAAAGAGTAGAAAAAACAAGGACAAACGCTAAACAGTGGACGGAGAACGATTAATTTAATTATTCGCGAGCCGTAAACTTCTGTTGTGAGGGTGATAGTGAGAAGTTAGTCGAGTACACCTTTTTAATTATGAATTAACAAACGGCCGTTAACGTAGGGAGATTCTGCGGATTTGCGATAGGGCCCAGAAGACTAACAGATTGGGACGGTTTAGCTCCAAGCAATAAAAGTTATAAATAAGACCCGGTGGCAAACAAATTTACTCTTGGCTTCATGGTAAGTCATATATCACTAGAAATTGTTGTATTTCTTTTGGTGGCATTTATGCCTGATGTTTGTTACGTAAAATATTTATAAAAATATACAACTTTCACTCTTAGTTAAAGTATAGTGTCAACTTATTAGATGTATAAAATTTGGAAATTGCAAGTTATAACTGAAAATTTGGGGACGAGTTGTAAATTATTATAATCAAAGCGTCAAGCTTATGGTTAATTAAATATAAACTGATTATGAAATTTTAATGTAGGGTTGCCTTAAATTGCAATCATAGATACATCTTGTAAAAATGCATACGCTAACACACTAAAATGTTGAAATTAATTTCATGTAAATTATCGTTTATTCGAGATACTCACCCTTGCTTAAATTGTTTTAATTTTTTAGTAGTGTAATAACACAACTATTTATTACGCCGAATATAAATGTGTGATGTTCTTTTGAAATGTTTAAAATCGTATTTTATTTTAATAGTTTCTGTATTGGTAAATCTCACCAATAGGGATCTCCATTAAGAAATATAATTTCTAGATTACATGCATTCTTGATATAAGGAAGAATTCATTATGTATCCTATATTTTTCATACTTAAAGGTTGTTAAATTCATCATGGCGGTTTTAAGATCAAGAATGATATCATTATCGTAATTTTGTACTCTAAATTATTACAGTTTTATGATTCATTTATTTTGATTAATAACGGATAAGACTGGCGTCTGTGACCTCATCGTATTGACATGAAAACGTGCACCTGCTAAATTTATGCTGATTCCAATAATAAAAGATTCTTCCACTAGATTTAGTTAAAGGTTTCAAGTAAAATAATATTACATATATTAGATAAAAAAAAAACGAATCGAGTAACTTCAATGTGCAGTTCACTCCTTCGAGTTTTGTCAAGAAAAGCTTATTAGTTAAGTACTTCGTCATTACCATTCAAACATACCACATCTAACTTGAAGGAAAATATCGAACTGATTAACGAAGTTTGGATAATACCCTAGCGAGTTGGTTACTTTTAATTTTAGGATCACTTTGGTTCCCATTAAACCGACAACTTCATATTGGACAAAAGCATGTTGATTCAAAACGGCTAGTTTTCTTTTTAAAAGTTTCAGTAGGATCTGGTCAAAGCAAATTAAGTGCAGAATATAACGGCTTTTAGTGGTGTCCTAGATATCTACAATCAAAAATCACTTATTAAGTATTTATGATTAAATTTCTGAAACTACAACCTACGGTAACTGTAAATGAAGAAACATTTTTTTTATTTAGCTGTATGAAGTTTATAAACGTACCCACATTACGTTACTGCTACTAGGTTAAGAATTTAGGAAGTCATTCTGTTTGCTGAAAACGTTTTCCATTAAAATAAGTAGATTTTGATATATTGTATTTTTAAATTCAGCTTAGGAATGCCTATCATATACTTGTAATGGAAACATAATTGGGTAATAGAGTAAAGACTTTCTTATATTGACGATATTTACAACTAATGTAAGGGTAATGTTTCAACCTTGTTGTAATTAAATATATTGCAATTACCTAGAGGTGTGATTAAAATTAAGGTAATTTAATATTTGATTTTAGAAACCTTCCCTTTAACTAGCAGTTCTAAATAGGTATATTAGTGTTTTTATGGTTAACGTTTAGTTTAGGTTGGTTATAGCGTTAATGTACTCTATTATTCTCTTGTGGGACTCTTAGGCCAGAATCGCTTTCCTGATCTCGGGTTTTGGCATCCTCCTGTAATTTTCTAGAAATCCCCATATTTCGAGATTGGATGGCGTCCAAGGTACTTTTTGATAATAACTGTTTCATACACGACAGCACTCTGGGACCCTCTTCTAACACCTACATCATTGAGATAGTCGGAACCACCCTTGTTAATACAATCGAGGTTTTCGGTATTTTATCGAAACAGAATTTTTAGCGGTGTACTCCTCCAAGTTTGTCTGTGAATTGCCGGCTAGATTTTTGGAGGCCAAAACTGTAAGTAACAAATACAAGCACGTTACCCCACAACACCCAATCAAAAATTATATAGTTAAATAAAATGTAGTATCTACTCTTAAATATTATTAATAATTGCTCAATTTTTGTCACATGTTGAATGCAAGTCTCTGTATTTGAGGGGTTTCTAAACAGTTTACCTGTATCTTGTAAACACTGCTGTTATTTACATTAGTAGAATACGCTTTGAATAGAAATTCGTCTACCTGTGCAGTCTGTGAAGGCTCTCAAAGATAATATAGCAATCCCATGTTTGATTTCTAATAATTTTCTTGCTTTATACTCAACCGTCTCATCTGCTTCAGATTCATTCAATGTTTATTCATAGTTCTAATTATAGTCCAGAAATAGCAAACTTGTATATCTATATTATCAATTGCATATCTCTACAATGAGGTGGATAATAGATTTTACCCTAGGAATCTGTTTAGGTTGTGCATAAATATTTATAAAATTTCTTAGGGTGTATGACGCCTACTAGATCATAATTAGAATCACCACTGAAAGCATTTTCTACAATAAACAACTACATGCAACTGCAATTCCATATAAAGCTTGAGATCAGAAAATTACAGCACTAAGCGTTTGCAATAGAAATGCTTGTAAATTAACCTTAATAGCATGTTTTCTTTATTAGCGTTCCTAATTGAAGTACTGCATATAATTTACCACCAATTACAATCCATTCTAATTCCATTACAGTCTTGAGTTTATTATGTGGGATTGCTATTAGTATTCTCAAATAAAAACATATGGAAACGTTTCGAATTAGGTAGCAGAATGGAGGATAGTTTGTATTAGGATATTTCAAGTCTCGTTGCTATGTATTTGTGATATAATTTATTCTAATCCATAAACTTAAGTAAACAGCAAAGGTAGAACTACAAGGATTTGCATTTCAGGAAAATCCATTTAAAAAGCGAATATGTGAAGTATTCTCAAGAGATGAAAATGGAAATCTGTCATTTGAAGATTTTTTGGATCTCTTATCAGTTTTAAGCGAGCAAGCTTCACGAGATATTAAAGTATTTTATTTACGCTTTCTGTATTTACGGTATGTGAACTTTTATAACATACAATTTTTAGTAAATTAAATTTCTTATTACAAATCTTTTATTACAGATTTTGATGGCGATCAACACATCGGTCATGAAGACCTTGAAAAAGCAATTTATCTCCTAACTCAAGGAGAACTTACTTCAGAGGAAATACATTATAATTTGAATTAGGGCCGCTATACTTGCGGCCACGTCCCCAATGCTCCACCCGGAGGTACTACATTGTCAGAGGAAATACAGCAAATCGTAGAAAAAGTTATCGAGGAAGCTGATGTAGACGATGACGGAAAGCTGTCGTTCATGGAATTTGAGCATGTGATACACGAGCACCCGATTTTCTTTTAGCGTTTCACATATGCATTTAAGTAAAATTGTACTATCTGCTTTTACTACAAAAGTAAATCCCGGCAATCTAATTGAATAAAATATATAAACGTAAATTATATTATTTGGAAAATTTTTAATAAACGCACACGTCAAAGTGATTCTAATTTAAATGTCTTGTAAAGCAAGTTTTATATCACTGAAGCTTGAATTAAATTTAAAAAACTTTTTCCATCATACCATGAAATGCTTTTTAATGTTGTTTCCGCGTTCCACATAAGTAGCAAAGTCTAATAAAGCAAGCAAGTGAATTCTGATGTAAAGCTGCGAGATAATACGTTTTTACTCAGTTTGTTAAAATTTTAAAGTTTAATCTATGTTAGCTTTCCGTAATACCAGAAGTTAGATGTAAAAAAAATTCGGCATTGTTTATGTTGAACTGCTTGTGTGATAAAATTAATTCAGACAAGAGGGTTAATCAACAAAAATTGTAATTATTGAACAAAAAAGTTTAGGAAATATTGGGTGTAATAGATTTACCATAGTATTCCTGAAAATCTAGCATGTAAAGCTCCTCTCTCAGGCTCAGTCTACTTTTATTAGTGAATGAGGCCAAGTAATAAGGATGTAAGACTTTCGCGGGTCACATCAAACGAATCTGTTGTTTTTAGACGGATCTACCTTAACAATTAATCTGAAAATCACTTTTGTATATTCGCGTAAAACTGCTGAGTAAAAATTGTTGCAAAACCGTAAAAAAGTTTGTATATACGGTACTAATAAATATTTTTATACTAAAATTTAATTTAACAAGTTTTCAAAACAAATTTCTAAAACAAAATGTTAAAATTAAGATTGATTTAATTAATTACGCCAACAGTGAAAATAATAACTAGACACCTTTGTAGAAAGGTCCGTTTTTGCTGATAGCAAGGCGTTGGAGGCAGCGCTACGTCTTTGATCGTGCTTGCTCTTTATGAAACATGAGACGCCCAACAAACATACCACAAAGCACAAAAGAATGCACCTGGGCTTTCCCAGAAATTTATAAGTAGTGTAACGTATTTAGATGTTGGTGAATTTAATGCGTCCAGATTTTACATTATTTGAATTTTATCCTTTTTAAATAGTACTTAAATGTAGTTGCCTGACAGTATTTGTTTTGTTATTGGTCATATAAATCTAAGCTTATTTCTTTTAAAAAGTTTCGTTAGAAAATTATTCTGTGTTAATTACAGTCTGTCTGTATTAGTCTCTGGCGAGGGGTGACTCCTTATGCCTCTGATATGATTCTTCAGCTTTAGTTGGAGACGCTTCTTGTAGTGGACCAAGCACAAGAGATTTGCTTGGTATCGCACTGGTAGGATATCATTTCCAAATAAAGAAATGTACGGCTAATTTTATGCCTTTATTTACGGGTTAAATCACAAACATTTTAGCACACGAAAACTAATATATAAAGCATAGTAAAGAATCGCGGATTACATAAATCTCGTGTTATATATATCGTTAAAGCTCGCTAGAGCGCATTATACTTAAGGGCGCGTTGCTCATTCCACGCGTGCCTGACGACTACTGCTCGCAACAAGTTAAGGAAGGATGCGAAAAACAAGGAACGCATTTTTTAGGATGTTTTGACTGTAGTTTTACCATTTAGGGGCCAAAAGTTCCGCCGCACAAAGGATAATGTGGCATTACTACCAGCGTGAGGGTTACGCGTATGCTCGTTTAAAATAACGAGATAGGTAAATATATGCCTTTTGGGGAGCACCACGGGGTGCTTGGCTGAACTATTTAGGTCAGAATTCATAAGTCGACCTCCGACCCTCAGAATACCATTATTATCAAGAAAGAGGTTTAAAGTCTTTAGTTTGCTGCAAGCTTTCAATCCAGCGTGGGTTTTTAGATAATGAATGTCGTCTGAAAATGCTGCATTCTGAACAGACTGTATAAGGAGATTTTTACTGTGTGTTATTTCTTCGGGAGTAAGCGGCCCTGAAATTCTAGAGTTTGCATGTTCCTTGCAATTTTTCATAAACCTTAAACAATAGGCTGTGACATTTAATAATTTAGATAGTTTGCACGTCTTTCTAATAAATGTAAATTCTTGTTGAAGTTTTGTTTCCTTCGAGGTTAAAACAAAGGCCCTGGCATTAAATTCCGGAATGTCGTGAGTAGCTGACTGGGATATAGAGTTAGATATGAGTATTACTGGGCCCATTTGCAGCTGGCTTAGTTAAAATTTTGGGCCCATGCCACCATAATTTGCAACCTTGAAGCTTTTGAGGGCTCATTCCTCTAGATATTAGGTCGGCAGGATTGTCTGCTGAGCTTATGTGGTGCCAATTTTCAATATTAGTGGACATTTGAATTTCCACCACTCGGTTACATACGAAAGTTGTTAGGCTGCGGGGTTCTAAAGCGAGCCAGCATAAAACTATCGTAGAATCAGTATAGTAAAACATTCTATCAAATTTCAGATCAATTGCGGCTAAGATGCGTTTGGCAAGACGCGCTAACATCAAAGCACCGCATAACTGCACGGGGCAAAGAAATAGCTTTAAGAGGCGTAACACGTGATTTTCCTCCATACAAATTGCTTCCAATGTTGCCTCGAGAGTATAAAACGCACATAAATTGTGTCACCATAAGCATTTAATGAGCTGTCAGGAAAGCCATGTAATTCAAGATAACACGGTTCCCTGACGGTTACTTGGCGAGGTATTTTAAATGGTTGAATTAAAGATAAATTATCAATAAAATTTCTCCAAGTTTTATATATGTCATGAGGTACAGGATCGTCCCAATCAATCTTTTGCAACCATAACCTTTACAGAAGAATTTTTTATAGTAATTATTAGTGGCCCAAGAAGACCTAACGGGTCCCAAATCGTAGATATAGTAGATAATAAATTTCTTTTAGCAAGTTGGTGCAGTTTAGATTTAATGTTTGAAGTGAAAACGAAAACGTCGTCTCGAGAATTTCAGGTTATACCCAACGCCTTGCTGTGAGCTGGGTCAGTTAATTTTACATATGAATTAGTTTCCTCTATGTCGGATAATACGACAGGACCATTGGACGTGAATTTTTGTAGATCGAAGTCATAGGATTATAGTATCTTAGTCAGGTTTTGACGGACAAGTTTAAGCTCATCCAGAGTGGGGCGCCAGTTATTACATCGTCAACGTAAGTATCCAATTCGAGGATTCGACTCGCCCTGGGGTACTCAGTTTTACATTGAATGGATATTTCTTTGAGGCAGCGTGTTGCTGAATAACTGGAACTTGCCATACCATAAGTTACGGTTTGAAGTTGAAAAATGGCTATCTCGTCTGCCGGGCTTTCACGCCATAGTATGCGAGTTATGTATCCCCCAATTACCTATATATATTGAAATATTGAATCTAATAGGAATTATTAGAAATTGTTAAATAAAGTATAAGTTCATTGCAACATTGTAACACAAGGATAACCCAGAGATGTTATCGACAGTTTATGAGAACGGACATGCAACTTTGCATCCGTGAGGGCAGTGATACTGCAGGTGGCAGGTCACAGGCGGTCAACATACCGCAATTACTTAGAATTAAGTTGTTACATTGTAATAAAGTGTACAATTAAGAAAAACGCAGACATGAGATCTGCAAGTTCCCACAGCCGTGTGAGGGGCAGGTTATTATAAAAAGCCCGGGAGCTCAATGCCCGGCAGTCAGTCTTCGAACTCCATACTTCGTTGTTCAAGCTACTCACCAGTACAATTAAGTATTTTTTTTATTAAAGTTATTATGTACAAGTTATTCCAAATTTCACAATAATTTCTGTTTCAAATCAAATAAATGTTGTTAAGTGTTTAAGTTGTTTTTTTAAAAACACAGCTCCAAAGGCCCGAACCTTAACTGGCGCAGTCGTAACGGATGTCAAAAGGGCACTAAAAATCCAAAAATCGGAAGATTGGTGACCAAGAATTTTAATTCGAAATTTTGGCAGAACCCAAACCAAGTTGGAGGAAGAACAAACATAGTCTAAATCCAGCAACAAACCAAGTTGGACGCAGAACAAGAATCGTCTAAATCCAACAAACAAACCAAGGTGGACAAGATACAGCATCGATCGAGCCCACCAAAGAAACAGATGAAATTAATGTAAGTTCATTTCCATACCTTTTTTAAAAAAACCAGAAACTATAATTGATATATGCTAGTATTATTATTTTATTTATCATTGTTTTATGAATTTATTTTATGAATATTGTTTTGAAAATAATTACAAAGTGAATTATTTCCAAAAAAAAACGAGACTGTATAACATTTTATGAGACGAATGTTAAAGAGATATTTTTTTCTTTAAAAAAACAAATGAGACTTGAATTTAAAAAAGATTCTTACCACAATTATTAAAACAAACTCAAAGTAAACCAAAATAACGGGCGCACATTTACTAACACTAAATAGGAAGCGCGATTCAACCCACGTTCTAAACCGGTAAACTAACGCAAAATTAATTTCAAAGCTAATTCGAACAAACAGTTACGGAACGATTATTTAAAACCATTGACCTTATAAATTATAGCAAAACACTCTGCTACGGTAACCTAAAACCACTGTAATCTAAAACGCCATCCGAAGAAAGCAAGAAGCATCCTTTATTATACACTTAAAACCTCAGAGAAATCGCTTTCAGAACTAAAGTATAACTTCAACATAAGTAATAAATCCATCACGGAATAATAAAAACAACGCAGTTTTGCATTTAATACCTACAAGTAATTAATCCATAAAAGCGTGTACAATTGCAACAAACACGGAATTAAAGCTAAACGTTTTTCAATTAAAAATTACTCATCATTATAAAGTGCATTATCTGAGTAAAGTTAAACGGCTTTAATTAAAACGCTCATAATTGTAACCTGAAAACTAACATTACGGAGAGATCCAATTACCAACAAGCATTATAAGTAAATACCGAGAGATCTAAGAATAAAACTAGACGTAACACTTATGCAAGTAACTAGCAAGTAAGAAAAACGCATTAGTAATTCCTATAAATTGAAATTAACACCTGTAAGTGTTAATTACCTCAATAAGTATAGTCATATGTTATTAAGCACGTACGCAATTATTATTAAATAACAAACACTACATCTTTTAGTAGTTCATGCAAACAATAAAGTGCAGAAGTAATTAACCTTAAGTTATAATTAGAATACAAGACAGACGAACTGTACGTTTACGCAACTCAATAAAACCCACGGAAAGAGTATTAATTACAAATTAACAGAATTAAACTAAAACAAAGCTAAGCAGATAAAGCGAGAACAAATCCATCCATTTCAGATTCGTTAAGAAGCAGAAACTCAAGACAAATTAAAAGCTGCATAAAACAAGCAAATCCAAGACTACGGTATTGAGTATAAATCTCACGAGTACATCACCGCACTGTGTAAATTTTTATTTACCCAGTCTAAACTGAAAATTAACAAATACAAACCGAAATTAACGTTTCAAATAGGAAAATCAACCCCAATTTTTACAAAATTCAAAATTATTCAATCTAAAAGGAAAATTAATAAAACCAAAGCAAAATTAACGCTACAAATAACAAAACCAACCCCAATTTTTACAAAATTCAAAATTATTCAATCCAAAAAAAAAATTAATACATCCCAAGCATAATTAACGCTACAAATAACAAAACCAACCCCAATTTCTACAAAATTTGAAATTTTACAACCCAAACGGAAAATTAGTAAATCCGAAGCAAAAATAACAATACACATAGCAAAATAAACCTCAATTCAAAAAAAAAATATTTTTTTTTGAAATTACCCAAAAGCGAAAACAACCCTTAATCAACATGAGTAGCACAGACATGCGACTCTATTTGGAGACAATACAGATATTTGATGGCACGCAGGCGCATCTTGCAAATTTCATTGGAGCAGCTGAAATGTTCCTAAAAACCTTCTACAAACCCGGAGATAACGAAAGGAATTCATTGCTTATACGCTTGATAATTAGTAAACTAACCGGAAGGGCACTAACCTTAATCGCCAGTAGGGACGACTTACAAGAATGGCAGGAATTTAAACAGCTACTAATTGCATATTTTGGAGACCAACGTAACATAAAATGCCTGGTACAAGACCTAATAAACCTTAGAATGGAACACAATCAATCCCCCTACCAATTCGGAATGAAATGCCAAGACGTGAGAAGTTTAATACTAACCAAATTAAAAATCGAAGAACCCGATCAAAACGTTAGACATTTAAAAACAAAAATGTATGACAAAATGGCACTAGACACATACATAAACGCTTTACCAGAACGACTATCGGATAAAATCAGATTCCAACGACCCCAAAATCTAGAGGAAGCTATGAACCTAGTAATAGAAGAAGAAAATGTAATGTATTACCGCAACAGACTATACAACCCCAACGCGAATAAAAGTTATTCACCAATAAAAACTATACAAGCTACAAGACAAACAATCCCTCAACAAATATTCACACCCTTTAACGCACAAACAAATCAACCGCGAATTAATAACCCAAGTTTCAACAATACCAATTTTAATAATCAATATAAACATTTTTCAAAACCAACATTTAACCCAACTTTTACGAAACCAGCATTCCAACCAAGATTTAATCAAAACCTAAACCAACAAAAACCAGCCTTCAACGCAAACCCCAATAGAAACACACCAATGACTAATAATAATAACAACCCTAATAATTATTACAAACCAACACCAATGGATACCTCATCTGGTAACACCTGACAAAATACAAAAATAACACATATCCGACCAAACCCTCATCAGAAACGCAATTTTACATCGGAAGAACTATTCCATCAAGAAATAGAAAAATTTGACAATGACCAGAATAATTACATTGAGACACCTACGAACCATGAATCAAATCATGCAGAAACTTACGAACGTGACGAACAATACGAAACTTACGAGGAGTACGACCACGAAAACTCGAACTCAAATTTTCAAATGGACCCATTCATAGACAACCAAACTTAATAAACTTAAATAACATAAATCACTTAGTATTACCATACATAGAAATACCCCACGCCAAATTCAAACTATTAATCGACACCGGATCATCAAAAACATTAATTAGCCCCAGAACCGTACAAAAACATTATTTAGATTATGTAGAAAGAGAACCATTTAAAATAAAAACAGCCCATCAAACGACATTACACCAATTCGTAGCAAATATACCCTTACCGAGAACATTTAATGTTAAAATGAAACATAAATTTTGTGTATTCGAATTTAACGACAAATATGACGGATTAATCGGAATGGACCTTCTAAGAAAATTAGGAGCCAACATTGACATTAAAAATCGCTTATTAAGGACAAAATACGGAAAAATCCCAATTAAATTTCAAAACACACAAATTGAACAAAAATACACTATAGAACCCCGAACGGAAAGAAAAATAAAAATCCCAGTAAAATCTAACAAAAATTTAGGAATAATAAATCATATGACATTTCAACAAGGAGTAGAAACCCCAACCGCTTTAGTACAAATAAAAGATAATTATGCAACCACAACAATATTAAATTCAAACGACTATTCCGTAGAATTATCACTGACAGACACAATTAACGTAAAAGAACTAGATTTTAACGAAATGGAAATAGACGAAAATTTAGAAAACGATTACAACCCAATAGAACATGACGAAATGTTAAGAGAAAATTTAACTAACATCCGCTTCAATACCGACATCAATCAAGAAGAAGAAAGAGCAATTAAAAACTTATGTTTTGAATACCGAGACATATTCCATTGTGAAGGAATACCATTAACATTCACCAACACAGTAAAACATAATATCGAGTTAACAGACGATAAGCCAATTTTTACAAAAGCATATAGACTACCTCATGCAAGCCAAGAAGAAGCTGACAGACAAGTAGCAGACTTATTAGACCAAGACATAATCCAGCACTCCAATTCACCGTGGAGCAGCCCCGTGTTAATAGTACCTAAGAAATTAGACGCAACCGGAAAGAGAAAGTACAGAATGGTAATAGATTATAGAAAGTTAAATGAAAAAACGGTAGATGACAAATATCCACTACCAAATATAACCGAAATTTTAGACAAATTAGGCAAATGCCAATATTTTTCAACATGAAACCTAGCATCAGGATACCATCAGGTAGAGATGGAAGAAACAGCCTTCAGCACACCTACAGGACATTACAAGTACAAACGAATGCCATTTGGATTAAAGAACGCACCCGCTACTTTCCAGAGAGTCATGGACAATATACTACGAGGAATACACAATGAAAAATGCCTTGTATACCTTGATGACATCATAGTTTATTCCACATCATTGGTAGAACACATAGAAAGATTGAAAGAAGTATTCGAAAGACTTAGACAAGCACATTTTAAAGTACAATTAGACAAAAGTGAATTTTTACAAAAAGAAGTATCATTTTTAGGACATGTAATAACACCCCAAGGAGTAATGCCAAATCCAGACAAAACAAATGCAGTTCTAAATTACCCATTACTAAAGACAACCAAAGAAATTAAAGGATTTCTTGGACTTAGTGGTTACTACCGCAAATTCATTAAAGGTTACGCTCAGATAACCAAACCCTGACAAACTGTTTAAAAAGGAAACAAAATTGAACACACCCGGAATTTATTAATGCCGTAGACAAAATTAAAACATATTAACGAATCACCCTGTATTAGAATACCCAGACTTTACAAAACCATTTATACTGACGACAGACGCATCGAATGTAGCATTAGGCGCAGTATTGAGCCAAGGAAAAGTAGGTAGCGATAAACCCATCAGCTACGCATCCAGAACCCTAAACGAAACCGAACAGAAATATAGTACCATAGAAAAAGAATTATTAGCCATAATTTGGGCAACAAAATATTTTAGACCTTATTTATACGGAAGAAAATTTTACATATACACCGATCATAGACCACTAGTATGGCTATGCAAACTGAAAGAACCGAATTCGAAATTACAAAGATGGAGAATCAGACTCGAAAAGTATGATTACGAAATTATATATAAAAAAGGAATTTATAACAACAACGCAGACGCTTTAAGCAGAATCCAACTCAATGCATTAGAAACGGAATCCATTATAGGAAACGTAGACGAAGCAGAAATAAGGGAAGATCCAGACGAGATCGACACGATACATTCGACACAAAACGAAGAACCTAAAAATGCGATTAATATTTTAAACAAAGCAATCGATATGAAACCCAACCAATTTATAATAACCGAAGTTTTAAATAACCTCAATCCAGTAAAACATACAAAAGTAGATAACAAAAAGATATACCAAATTCAAATAACTAAAGACGACAACGAGGAACAAATAATTAAAATTCTAAAAGAATACACCCCCGAGAAAAAACGATTTTATTTTTATTTCAACACCGAACATTTATACCAAAGATTTTCAGAATTATACATTAAACTATTCAATAACTCTGGACCTGAACTCATCAGATGTACTAGAAAACTAATAACACTAGACGACCCTGACGAAATAAACGATGTAATTAAGAATCAACACGAAGGAAAAACCAACCATCGTGGAATTAACGAAACTATAAAGCAACTTGTAAGACGTTATTATTTTAAAGACATGAAGGAATTGACCACAGATTTTATTAACCAATGCGAACTATGTGACAGAGCGAAATACGATAGGAAACCCCCAAAGATACCCTTAATGTTAACCAAAACACCCGATAAACCATTTCAAAAACTACATGCCGATACTCTAGTAGTAGAAGCGCAAAACTATCTAACAATTGTAGACGCATTCACAAAAATAGGCCAAGCAATACCAATCACATCCAAAAATAGCATCGACGTGACCCAAGGATTTTTACAATATTTCACATTTTACGGAACACCCGAATCAATAACTCTAGACAATGGTAGCGAATTTAAAAATGAGACGATACAAAACACTTTAGAACTACACAAAATAAAAATTCATTTCATAACGGAAAACCACCCTGAATCAAACGGACTAATTGAACGATTACATTTAACCCTGTTAGAACAAATTCGATTATTAAGAATAAATTATAAAAAGAAACATATAACCAATTTAATGTCATACGCACTAATCGCCTATAATAACACAATTCACTCATCGACAAATTTTACACCCTTAGAATTAACCTTAGGACATTCAGATTCACGAAATCCCTATGACATACACTACAACAAGGAAGTATACCAACAATATGCGAAAGACCACAAACAAAAACTAAAAATAACTTATGACAAAGTAAAAGATAAATTAGAAAACGATAAGGAACGTATCACCACAACCCGAAATAAAAATACCGACTCAAATAAATTTTCAATAGGACAAACCGTGTATGAGAAAAACTTTCAAAGCAAGCGACATAAAACAGCACCCAGAAATTTAAGACCATTCAAAATTAAGAAAATATCAGATAAAAACATAGCAGTAGTAGACAACGGTAAAATAACAAAGTACATTTATTTGAAAAACCTAAGACACCCTGTAATTTCAGATGGACAGTCATCACCCTTACCGTCAACCTCCACCCAGGTAGAACGGACAACCAAGTAATAATAGAAGATAAACTTAATAGACTAATACCCAACGAACAAACTACGAGACGAAAAAGAGGACTAATCAACGGATTAGGTAACATAGTAAAAGCTATCACAGGCAATTTAGATAACCAAGACGCAGAACGTTATGACAACACAATACAACAATTAGTTGAGAATCAAAACGACATAAAAACCATAATCAGCAACCAATTATCGTTAACCCAATCAACGATTATAAAGTTCAACGAAACATTGAGAAAGTTAGTAATAAATCAGGACAGTATAGCCAACCGAATGCAAACCCTTGAAACCACCATGCAAACTACCTCGTTAGGCATGCGAGATTTAATTAGATTTAATACAATATTTACTCAAATAATATCCACCCTTACTTTAATGCAACAAATTTTAGCAACGGAAAACGCAGTAACATTTGCAAAATTAATTGCCCTACACTCTAGCATTATTGAACCAACCGATTTATTAAACGAATTAATAAGAATTAGATCACTTATAATTAACAGTAAATTACCTTTTGATGTAACAGAATCGAACATTCTAATATTTGAAAAAATAGCTATAGTAAAAGGCTACATTAAGAATAACGAAATAATATTTTTAATAGAAATCCCGATAGTAGAAAGTAACAATTATCATTATTATCATTTATTTGCTTTTCCAACGAAAGTTACTAGCACATACCAAGTAATCATACCCAAAACCAAATTCCTATCCCTAAATGAACTAAGATATGGTTATACAAACGAAAAATCTACTGAAGTAACACCAAACCAATATTTATGTCAATCGATGACGACAACAACCATTAAAGAAGACAGCCCTTGTGAAGTACAACTATTAAAATTCTCAAATCATTACGAAAACTGTGAATCCAAACAAGTGCAAATAACTAACATGAAAATTCAAAAAGTTACAGATAACAAATGGATAGCCATTTTCCCAACAGAAGTAATAGCAACCATCCACTGCAACCAAGATGAAAATAACCAAGCATTAATCGGAAGCAAACTAATTACCCTTAAAGAAGATTGTTATGTGAAATTGAAAGATGAAGTAATCAAAGTTTATCAAGATCCCATAGCAACAAAGAAACTTGCAAACCTACCGGAACTACAGTTCAAGATACAACAAGAAGACGAAGAAATAATCAAGAAACCTATGAAGCTAGAGCATCTAGACTTAGACGACCTCAACCACGCCGTGAAATTAGTGGAAAGTTATAAAGAACAATTAAGTGAACTCAAAACGCCAAAGTTACATTATAATAATATAAGTGTTTGGACAATTGTATTAATCATTTTAATAATTTTTGTAATTATATATGTATTTTACAAAATGTACCTTAGATATAAGAATGAAGGAAACAGTTCTAGATTTAAGGAAACAAAGAGAAAAAAAGAAACAATAAGTATACCCTTAGAAACAATGAATTTTAAATGAATTTGAATAATGAATTTTATGTATTTAAAATTAAGAAAACCTTAATTTTTCATTTACGGTGGGAGGAGTTATGTATCCCCCAATTACCTATATATATTGAAATATTGAATCTAATAGGAATTTTTAGAAATTGTTAAATAAAGTATAAGTTCATTGCAACATTGTAACACAAGGATAACCCAGAGAGGTTATCGACAGTTCATGAGAACGGATATGCAACTTTGCATCCGTGAGGGCAGTGATACTGCAGGTGGCAGGTCACAGGCGGTTAACATACCGCAATTACTTAGAATTAAGTTGTTACATTGTAATAAAATGTACAATTAGGAAAAACGCAGACATGAGATCTGCAAGTTCCCACAGCCGTGTGAGGGGCAAGTTATTATAAAAAGCCCGGGAGCTCAATGCCCGGCAGTCAGTCTTCGAACTCCATACTTCGTTGTTCAAGCTACTCACCAGTACAATTAAGTATTTTTTTATTAAAGTTATTATGTACAAGTTATTCCAAATTTCACCATAATTTCTATTTCAAATCAAATAAATGTTGTTAAGTGTTTAAGTTGTTTTTTTAAAAACACAGCTCCAAAGGCCCGAACCTTAACTTGCGTTAAAGATCACGCTGATTAGATACTATTAATATTTGGCGATACATTTTCGCAATGTCTGCTGTATCAGAAAATAGACCTGAGCCAATGAGTATTTGCACCTCGGCAGGCTCATAGAAGTAGTTGTCGGCTAATTGAATATCGCTTGGAATATTTATATTTTCAGGGTTAATCTCATATTGAGGGATGATGTTTGTTATTTTATTGATTACTAAGGTAGGTATTTTAAAGGTAAACGCGCTATTTGAGGATTGAAATTCTAATTTTACGCGTTTGGTACTTGGCATAATGAGTCATACCTCGCCATTTCTTGGTCCTTCTAGCTTGGGATTTATCTATGTAAATGGATAACAGGCACATCTCTAATAGAACAAAAGATCAGTCCTTTCCATTACATTCTACAATTTAACCTTCAACTTATTTTATTGTCGAAACGATGTGGGCACATCATAATTTTAGGTGTTATCCCAGTCATCTTACTATTTATCAAAGCGCTTTGTAGTACATTTATTATCCATGCGTTTATATGCAAACAATCTAAATAGTAAATCTTAAACCCCTTTCTAAAGTTTTTATAAGCTGTTTATTAAAACATCGCAGGCAGTTCTCTCAATTGACTGCTATCTGCATAAAAACCCATACTCGCTCAACCCTATACGTTTCTTATCTCAAGGCGTTTTGTGCAGTTTCGGGCTAAAACCAATTAACATTTCTTAACCTTACCGTCAATTACATATATAATAGCTATATTTACGGCTATTAACTTAAAATATTTGTCGCTCATCACAGCTGTTTCCTTTTAAAAGGCTTACATCTATACTTGAATTTTACGCTAATTTACACTCAGAATTTATTATCCATTTTGTGGGTACACCACAATAAGCTTTAGGTATATTTCCAATAAGCCTCATACATTCATCAAATTGCTTTATGACATGCGTTAAGAATTATAAACCACCCAAGTTTAAAAATTTTGATAACTTGTCCTAAAATTCTCTAGTAACAGTTCTATTCGCACACTGAAGGTCGTTTTCAACTATCTGTGCTTAAACCCTATAACCATTTGTTATTTTTTCTATTCACATCTTGTTATTTTAAGTGCGTTTAGTTTTAGAGATTAAAACTAATTCACCTTTACTTCATAAATACAATGGCTGAACTTACGGCTGACAACCTAAAATATTTTGTAGCTCGTCGTGGCATTTTAAAATCCGCTTTAACACGATTTGATTCATTTATTAGTAAATGCCCGATATCATTGTCAGAAGCGTCCCGCATTGACTTGCGAACTCGCTTAGAGGTATTTAAATACTTACCAATTGAATTCGAAAAGATCCAAGGAGACATTGAACAAATGTACATTTCTAGCGAACTTTCCGAACTCGAAAGTCAAGATCGGAAACGAGAAGAATTTGAAACACGATATTATGCTTTAGTTGCACAAGCTAAATTAGTTCTTGCAGATAACAAGCAGTCAACTATAACAGCGATGGACATTCAACCGCAAGAAACACGTTCCAGGATGCTCTATTTTAATCCAAGCCTACCTCCCATCCCAGTACCTGAATTTTCAGGTTCATACGAATCATATATTAATTTTAAAGAAACCTTTGTGTTTCTAATAGGCAGCAACCCTCATTTAAGGAACGTAGAAAAACTGCACTACTTGCAATCAACTCTAAAGGGTGAACCATTGAAAATTATCAAACCATTAGCGACTATCGACGGTAGCTACGCCACTACTTGGAAATTGCTTAAAGACCGGTATGAAAATTCTCATATAAAATCCATGTTTGAGATTTAAGCCGTTAAGGATGGCTTCCATCAACATTTAAGAAATTTCTTGGTCTCTTTCCAAAATCATTATAAATCGTTAGAGAACCTTGGCGAAAATATTTCTGATTGGAGCACAATGTTAATTTTTCTTTTAACTTCAAAATTGGATTTAGCTTACCGCAATGAATGGGAAAATTATTCCAAGCACGAGCAATCACCTCATATTAATCAGTTTATAACTTGTCTTACTGACAGATGTAAGTTCTTAGAATCTCTGGATTATAAACTAGCTCACACGGACAGAAAGCTAAAAATTAAGCCAAGATACATTCAACGATCCAAGGGCGTCTCACACACGCTCTTAGATGCAGTCCCCACCGCTAAGCCTTGTCCGTTATGCAAGGAATTTTATTTTTTGTATTCATGTAAGCGTGTTTATGACATGCCTATAAGCACTCGATTTGCCAAAGCCAAGCGTGCTAATATATGCACGAATTGTTTGCGTCCGAGACATAAAATAGCTGATTGCAAATCCATCCACTATTGCAGAACATGTAAGGGAAACCCCATTATTTATTACATAACCCAGTTTCTAGTAAACCCGCGAGCTCACAATCGCAACAAGCTCCTATAACATTGCCTCAAAACGAGTCTAAGGCTGCTCCACAAAATGACCGCAGTCTCTACTGCACAAATCAAAATCCAAACTCATATATTTTATTATCCACAGCTCGCATTAAGGTCTACGATGCCAATCGTAGACTAGTTATTTGCAGGGCAATTTTAGATAACGGCAGCCAAACCAATTTTATTACTGATGACTTACGTAGACAACTAAACCTTCCATACGAAAACATAAATTTGCCAATTTCAGGAATAAGTCAGACTCTTGTGCCAACTACCAAACCGTAAAATTAGAATTCCAATCCTCAAATGGCGCGTTTACCTTTAAAATACCTACCATAATAATCTGTAAAATAACAAACATTTCAGCACACGAAAACAAATATACGTATAAAGCATAGTAAAGAATAGCGGATTACATAAATCTCGTGTTACATATATCGTTAAAGCATGCTAGGATGCATTATACTTAAGAGCGCGTTGCTCATCTCACGCGTTCCTGACGACTACTGTTCGCAACAAGTTAAGGAAGGGATGCGAACCCCTTGTTCACTGCATAGCTAAAAGCGGGTTTACATCATAACAAGAAATACGCGTTAACAGTCTTTGTTAGTTGAAATTAAATGCTCCATGTTGATATGCGCATTGAGATAATGTATGCGCACTGATAGAGAAAGCAGAGATATCGGTTGCCATTTTTGTTAAAAACGTGCTGGGAGTTATCAGACCAGGATGTTTAATAAAATCATGGCCTGGAGTCAAAGGATCGCTATTGATAGGTTTATAATAAAATTGCCCACAGAGATGTCAAGACACATCTGTTTTTCATTAGTGCGCAAACAAGAAGTAAAACAAAAAATTACCTCAAAATTTAGAGCAAACATAATTTTTTTAGTCATGGCGAAACAAAAATTAATTTAAGTATGGAGAGTTATATTTAACGTGGTTAGTTGAGATATTAAAATTATTTAGTTTAATATGTAAAGATAAAACAAGTTTTACGACTTTTGCTTTTATAAATCTTGTGGTTTATTTTATTTGAAGATAGCGTTCATTAGAAGTACAAGTTTTAAAACAAAATTTTGATATTCGATATTGATCGTTGTTGGTCTTGAGTAAATAGTAGAAAATATGCTTAGTCGTCTTTGAAATCGTTCTGCAGAGTTACGATAAAGTATCAAAAAATTTTGTTGTTTATGAATTGAATTTTTCAAGGTGAAATATACACTTAAATTTAATATGTCTCTTTTGGAAGTTTTAGTCGTTAGAAATGATGAAAAAATTAATAGTGTAGAATATAATAAAGGAATTGTTTAATTATGGCTATTCTTGCAATTTGAGTATAAAACTAAAGACTGTAGCTTTGTCTTTAATAGAAATTCTTTTTGTACGTAGAGATAATGCAAAAACATAATTTATTTAGAATTGTCATAAGTAAAAAAACTGACATGTTGTTTGTTCAAAAACACACTTGCTTTTCAATTGACAATTTCAACGTGTGCTACCTTTTTATATTATAATTTGTTAATTTTAAGTCTTTATATCAATAATATATGCGTGAAGTATTTGTTTCTTGGTTAATATAGTGTGAACAAATACCGGTATTGATATTTGGCCTTCATTTAAATCAATATGATTACATTTTTGAAATTGCTTTTAAATCACTTTATGGATATAGCATTTAATGGATCGATCTTTTATTTATGTCTGAAAAGGATATATAAAATATTTTTAAAAAGTTCATAACTTAATTAAAAAAGTAGCGGTAATAAAACACCTTTTTATACTTTGTGTTATAGAAAGTGTGTTTAAATATATTACTTGTGTATTTTTAAAGAAACACAAATAGTGTCTTCAATGATAAATTTAATTATTTGACTTTCTTTTCTGGTACGGTGGTACTGATTTGAATAATATTTGCAGTAAATTGTTGATAATTTAGGTATAGACTTTGACTCAATTGTTGAAGGGTTTCTGCATTTCCCCTCAGCAAAACTTATTTTTATTCATGTTTAAAGATGCGGCAGGGTCTGTTATCTTTTGAAACTTGGAGTTAGCATATTCAACACATGCCTAAACTCATGCGCTCCCGTGAATTGAACCTCGAGCTAGTCGTTGGTATAGAAGGTAGACAGGTGCCCAATTTTCTTTCACTGTAGCTCCACACGTGGAGCATCCACTATTATTTCACTGACGCTCAACACCAGAGCTCACTATATTTTTCAGTGTATTTTATTAACCGACGAATTACAAAATACGTTTTCAATGTTTCCGGACGTATAATACAAGAGTCAAGCATAACAACTTTATAAGAAACTTGTGAGCAGTCCAAAAACGTTGTTAAAGAAAAAATTTGTCGAGAATACCGTAACAGTCTAAAATTTATCCTTCCTGTCAAGAAAAAAAGATCACTAGAGCGATTAATTAAATATCAAACATTACCGACCAGCAACAACAATGAGGGTCTTTTTGCCCAGTGCTGAAATTAACAAAAAGTTCCAGGTACTATTGTTAGTAGACGGTTGATGGAATAACTTCTAACGAACTAGCTCTGAACTTCACCTCAGCGTTTAAGCCATGAGCATAGGAAGTGTGTAGGGGGGGGGAGAAGCGAAGAAAACAAAGATGATAAAAGAAAGTTGAGCGCCAGTGTACCTAAATATATTAAAATAAATAGTTAATCTAGGGAATGTGCAGAAGCCCTAAGGTCGCGTACTGTAATGACAATCAATAATCACGAACATTGGGATTATGGCTGAAAGAAGTAAAATGAAAACCCCAGACTACTACTTGTGTCTCAAAATTCAAAAATAAAACAAACAGTAAACATTGAACACGAAAATGGTTTTTAATCTTTTGTAGTTACAACTTCTAACTTTTACTCAAATAATAATACACCATTCTGTATTACAGACGACTACTTTTACAAATAGTTGTATCACTCTTGAGAATTTATGACTTCACGTACTTTTAACTTAAATCACCAAACGTATAGTTTGTAAATAAAAATTTCAAAGTCAGTTCATGCACATAATTGTAAATTAAATCCAAAAACAAAAAAATATTAGTCATCAAAGTCGTAATTTAAATAATTAATCTTATTTTTGAGCTTAAAAAGGTTAGGACTAAATATCTGATTAAATTATTTTCTTTATGTATGTACAGAATTTTTCATAATAGCATTGAGTATGTTAAAACATCTCCTAACTACTGTTTTTAAACTTAAGTTTCTCAAAATTTTAACATTTAATAACTTGATGGGTTTTCTTCGAAATGTCTTACAAAATGATTTCAAAAGCAGGCTCAGAAATATTAGCATTTTTATTTATAAATGGTGACCAAATCAACTACGACTTTAAATTATGTATACACGCAAAATTTTACAATTAACTATTTTAAAATTAAGCTGATTTTTCACATCAAGTACCTAAGATATAAAATCATGTATAAGAAAATAACTATCGAACAGATTCAAAAGATGTAAATACTTCTCATAAATTTCATTAAAAAAATTACTTTCAACACTACAGACACTTTCTTGTTAAAATATATTTTAAAAATGTATAAATTCAAAAATTTAAGGTGGATAAAATATGGATTAGGTCTTAGTAAAAATGTAAGTACTTATAAAATGTGGATACAAACTTTTCTTAATATTTCTATTTTACATGGGTTGAACTTTAGGCAATAAATTTTATTTAATAACTATTATTATTCCAAGGTTGATACGATGCAAATAACCTTTAAGCGTAGTGGTGGTTCGTGGTCAATACTGCAGAATATGTTTTGTTATTTCTTTTACGATCTGCACGTAGTAGTAAAGTTATGAAACACTTAGACGAAGATGTGTTTCTAGTTTTTGGTGCACCCGAAAGGATTATTTGTGATAACGGTAGTCAGAATATTACTTCACAGTTTAAAAAAGTGGCAAAGACATATGATTCTAAAGTAGTGTACACTGCTAATTACCACCCACAAGCAAACCCGTGCGAAAAAACGAATCGAGTAATCAAAACGATGATCCGCTGTTATCTAAAAGATAATCACAGATCATGGGATCAAAATCTTCCAAAATTTGGCTATGCATTGCGGACAAGTGTACATGAAGTTATTGAGTATAGTCCTGCTTTTTTAAATTTTGGTAGGGAGGTACACTTATCAGGCAATATATATATATATATATATATATATATATATATACAACATCGTAATTATGAAGGCCGCACTTAAATTTAAAAATTTTATTTATATAAATTATAAATTAATTACTTACAGGTAATACCCAAATAGTAATAATATACATGAGGAAATAAGAAACATAGTTAACACTTTACAAAATAGATAAAGATGTCTTCAAATATTTACACGTAACATTGAAAATATGGATATCGGATGGTATAGAAGCATTGTAAACTCCCATTAACTTATCACTAAATGCACTAGCCCTATAGTTAGTACGATGACTACCGATGTAGAATAAATCATTACTTCTTGTAACTTTAACTGGTATCCGAAACTGCAGCATGCTTAGTAATTCTGGACGGTTAACTATATCATGTAGCAATTTATAAAAAAATATTATAAACGCTGCAGTACGTCGAGCTAGCAGTGATTGATAACCGACCAACTGACGCCGAATGTCATGTGAACTTTCGGCATACGGATATCTAAGCTTCCAGAGAATGAAATTAATGAACTTGTTTTGTACACGCTCAATTTTCTGGATGTGAGTGGCATAATAAGGTGACCAAATGATGCAATTGTATTCTAAAATACTGCGAACTAAAGAATTGTATAATGATTTCAAAACTTGGACATCATTAATGTGTATACAGTTTCTTTTAATGAATCCCAACATCCTAAATGCTTTAGAGACAACTGAATTAATATGATTAATAAAATTTAAACCAACATCAAAAACAACCCCAAAATCAGAGATGGTTACCACAGTTTCGAGTTTAGAACATCCAATGCAGTAATCAAACAAAATCAAGTCTTTACATTTTGTGAACCTCATAATTTTGCACTTCCCAATATTTAGTTTGAGTTTATTATGAGCCAAGTAGATTACTAGATTGTCAATATCTTTTTGCACTTTAAGACAGTCATGTATAGAACTAATACACCCAAAAAACTTTAAGTCGTCGGCATATAGTAGGCATTTCGTATTTTTAAATGCAGAAACAACGTCATTGATAAAGAGAATAAAAAGAATTGGGTCAAAACATGGTCATGGCGGACGACCAGGACGGTTGTGCCGCTGTGAAGTGCAAAAAGAAACTGTTACCTAATGAAAAAGTGCTAAAATGTTGCGGCGCTTGTAATTCCCGCTATCATATAGAGTGTATTAGTGTTAGTGAAAAGAATTATGAAGCCATCATGATCCTAGGTGATTTAGTTAGTTGGTTTTGTACAAAATGCAAGAAGTTCCTGAAAAGTGTTATATTAGCAACAAACAAGAATGCTTACATAAATTCTGACATTGATGCCAACTTAAAACAAATCAATGATAAACTGGACAAAATCTATACTTGCACTAACCTCATACAGGACAATATCAATGCAAAAACATATTCGGAAGCAGTTACTCAAGAACGCATTAAAATCCCTTCCAAGCCAATAATCAATGCTCCGAGTATTATAATTAAACCAAAAGTATTACAGCAGTCAAACGTTACAAAAAAAGATGTGCAAGATAAAGTGAATCCTAGCAAAGCACAAGCAGGAATTTTAGGAATTAAAACAATAAACAAAGGAGGGATATTAATAAAATGCAGTGATGTAAATGCTACAATGAGACTGAAAGAAATAATAGAACATAATTTGGAAAATCATTATAATATATCTCTAACTAAAATGAAAAACCCTAAACTAGTTATAAAAGGATTAGACAAGAACTATAATACAGAAGAGCTAATGGAAGACCTAATTGCACTCAATTATTACATAAAGCAAGAAGATGAAATAAAGGTAGTACACAGTCGACAACTAAAAAATAATAAGTGGATAATTTTTTTTGAAGCTACAGGTTCGACATATCAAAAAATTGTAAATCGAGAAGTTAACATTGGGTGGTCATCAAGAAAAATAATGGAAGATCTAAACATTATGAAATGTTTCAATTGTAAGCAATATAACCACAAAACAAAAGACTGCAAAACCATGTCGTGTGTTCAGATTGTGCAGGAAATCACATAACCGATTGCTGTAAAAATTCAAAAGATGCAAAAAAATGTACAAACTGCTTACACATTACAACAAAATTTAACATTGTAGATAGAGACATACATCATTCAGCAGATAGTGAACAATGCCCTACTTATTTAAGAAGAGTACAAACCACTCGTGAACCAATAAACTATAGAATAGAAAGTTTATGAATCAATTTATAAGAGACTATGATGGTGTTAGAATTAAAACAAAAATCATAAACAATATTGAAAACTATCAACGCAATTTAGATTATAAAGGTAAGAATAGATTCTTAAGTATACTACACCAAAATATTCGTAGCATAACAAAAAATTTTGATGAGTTTCTGGTATTTTTAAGTCAGTTCAAAAGCAATTTTGATATTATAGTGTTAACAGAAACATGGAATATAATAGATATCAACCTCTTTCAAATACACGGATATGAATTAATTTATAACCAGAGCCATTTTAACCAAAATGACGGTGTGGTAGTATACATCAAAAGTAAATTCGATCAAAAAACAGTAATAGTTTAAAAAAACAATACCAACATTATTGACATCAATATTAGGCATCAAAATAAAACTATTAACATTGGAGCAATATATAGACCACCTTCAACTTGCATCAGTCAATTCATAGATGATGTATATCAGTATTTAATAGCATGCAAAATGTAGATTATAAGTTTATAGTAGGAGATATTAATATAGATATTTTAGCCGACAATGATTCGAGTAATGAATATCTTAATGTTCTTAGTGAACAAGGATTTGAATCATTAATAAATAATTATACAAGAATCGACAAGCAATCCAGGACTTGTATTGACCACATCTTTGTGAAAAGCAACTATGGATTAGAAAACTTTGACCCAGCAATACTACAAACAAATTTAACTGACCACTACACTACAGTAAACATTCTTTACAGTACTGAAGAAAATGGGAGATGTAAACCTTGCCCTAAATTCATAAGCAGACTTAACAAAGCAAAGTGTGAAACCAAGCTAAAGAAATACATATCACTAGAAAAATTATGAGTATGAACGTGAACGATGCGACAAATCATTTCATTGAGCAAATACAACACGCCATCACTGAATCAACAACACAGGTAAAGATAAAAAAAGTGAAATAAAACGAAAAGAATGGATCACAGAAGGATTAATCAAAGCAACCATTACTAAACAAGCACTTTATAATGTATGGATGCAGAATATCAACGATGAAATAAAAAAAAGTAATTATATAAAGTACCGCAATATGCTCAATACACTTATAAAAAATGCAAAGTACAGTTACTACAGAGAAAAAATAGATAAATACTCAGACTGCAAAAATTTATGGAACACTGTTAACAGAATAGTACAAAAAAGAAAAAACAACAAGGATATCAAAGAAATAATAACCCCAACTGGACAAAAACTAACTTCAGAAGCCCAAATTGCATGCGAACTAAATATGCACTTTACCAAAACAGGACAAAAGTTGGCAAACAAGATCAACAAAGTTTCAGATAAAATCAAATTTGAAACAGAAAAAACCCTAATACAATATTCCTACGTCCAACCAACGAAAGCGAAGTCATAAAGTATATAACGGAGCTAAAGGAAAATAAAGCGGCAGGGATCGATGGCATCACACCAAAAATAATTAAAAACATTAAACATATAATAACACCAACATTAACAACAATAATCAACAAAATACTGGAATCCGGAAAATGCCCAGACGCATTCAAAAAGGCAGTAATTATACCCATACATAAAGATGGCGACAAAAATAATCCAGAAATTTATAGACCAATTTCACTAATATCAAGTATAAGTAAAATATTCGAAAAAATCTTAAAAGACAGACTAACAAAATTTCTAAATAAGTACAATTTAATATCCTCAAATCAATATGGTTTCCGTGAGAACAAATCAACACAAGATGCACTAATTGAATTAGTAAGCAGAATACAAAATTCCTTGGACACAAACCAACGATCCCTTTGCATATTTATAGATTTAGCAAAAGCGTTTGACACGGTCAACCACGAGCAACTATTGAAATGTCTAGAATGCCTGGGAGTAAGGGGAATCGCACATAAATTAATAAAAAGCTATCTCCATAATAGAAAACAATGTGTCAAAATAGGCGACAAAATCAGTGATATGACGACAGTCGAATGTGGAGTACCACAAGGAACTGTACTTGGCCCAATTCTTTTCACAGTTTATGTAAATGATATCTTTAAATTACAATCGACTGGAGAAATTATTGCCTTTGCAGACGACACAGCCATTTTCTATGCAGACGCAACATGGGAAGAATTAAAAAGAAAAACAGAAAAGGATCTAAAAATGATCAAAAATTGGTTTGACAAAAAGCTACTAACAGTTAATTACAATAAAACTAAGTACATTGCCTTTACTTGCCGTAACTACAACTTGCCAACATTTAACAAGCTATGCAGACCACACATAATACCTAGGAATATATATCGACAAACATCTAAAATGGGACGTCCACACCAACAAATTAATAAGTAAATTAAGAGGAATCTTATACAAATTCCGAATTATTAAAAAAATATTGCACTTGAACAACTTAAAAATAGTATACCATGCTCTTGTACAGTCTATTATTCAGTATGGAATTATTGCTTGGGGCTCAGCAGCATATAAATACCTAAAGAATGTAGAGATAGTACAAAAAAGATTCATTAGAATACTATACAACAAACACTGGAGACACCCAACGGAATTGTTATTTAATGAAACCGATATATTTAGTATTAAAAAATTGTATTTTTACAACCTGGCCACTTATCAGTATAACTATAAACACTTACTGCGTATAACAGAACATAAGTATAACACAAAAAGCAGGAAAAATGAGGAAAACATTATAACCAGAACAAGTAAACAAATAGGCCTAAGATCACCTTCTGTTTTAGGTCCAAGAATATTTAATGTATTGCCGATAGAAATCAGGAATAGTAGTAATGTATTAAATTTTAAAAATAAATGTAAAAAGTGGATAAACCAAAGCAGTAACTACATAAATGATATACTTGAAAAGTACTAGTGCAGTGAGAAACAAAATAAATAAATAAGAATTTAATGATAAATTACTAAAGTATAGAAAATGATGATAGTAGGTAAATATTAATTAAGGTAAGTTCAATAAGTATTAATATTAAAAAAATCCGCGCACAAGCATTGCTTTAGCGGATAAATTCTGTTTATTTGAGGCTTGAACTATGTAAAATATTATTATATTCCTAGATAAAAATGTGTAGATTTAGATAAGTATAGTAAGATAGTTAGGAAATTGTACCTACTTACGCAAATGTATGTTTAAGTAACTCAATAAACCCATTATTATTATTATTATTATTATTATTATTATTAAGGTGTGACCCTTGAGGCACACCTGACGAAACACTGATGCTTCTGGATATTATGCCTGCAATTTTCACACATTGGATGCGATTCACTAAGTAGGAATATATCCATTTCAAATATTAACCTGTTACACCAAGAAAACGAAGTTTATCAATAAGTAACGTGTGACAAACACTGTCGAAAGCTTTCGAAACATCGGTGTATACTGTATCAACTTGTAATCCACTTTCCAAACTATTTATAAGAAAATCATGATACATGGCAAGGTTAGTGACAGTGGAGCGGCCTTTAAAAAAGCCATGCTGTTCAATAGTAATACAATTTTTAAATACACTGAATAACTCATCGCATATGATGGACTCAAACAGCTTAGCAATAGAGGATAAAATTGATATGCCACGATAATTCTCGATTTTAGCACGGTCACCCGATTTAAATACTGGGATTAAAAATGACTTTTTCCAAGCTAGGGGAAATGTTCCACTACTAAAGCTTTTATTAAAAAGAATCACTAAAGCTTGCGATAGACTATCACATCATTGGTGTAGGAATAAGGAAGGAATGCCGTCAGATCCCGCACACTTAAATGAATCTGAGGCATGAATTTTTCTTTTTACTTCATCTTCAGTAAAGATATGTGAAACAAGAGTAGTGCTATTGTAAGAATATGAACATTTGCTAGAAGAGGAAGGATCATTCAAGTGATTAACATAGCAAGATTCAAACATTGAGGCAAAACAATTGGCTAGACTACAGGCATCACTTAGAATTTTGCCATTGTATGACATCCGTTTTGGAATGCCTGAATCTCTCTTTAATGACTTAATGAAAGACCAAAAATGTTTTGTGTTGTCGGAAATCATTAGCTCACTATCACAGATGAATTTTAAATAACAGAAGTCAATCAAACGTTTTGATTTCTTACGAGCCGTGGAATATTTAACATAGTCAGTTTCCGATCTAGAATGCTGATACCTATTATGTAGTTTATTTTTTAATTGAATGAGTTTAATCAAAGAATTACTATACCAACACGGATATTTTCCAGACTTTCTTTTTAATATGGGAACAAATCTATTAATACCTTGAAAAACAGTTGAATAGAAGTAATTTGTAGCTTCATCTATACTCTGAAAGTTGTCTAAAACTGACCAATCAATTGACTTATACATTCTGTTAAGTTCATCATAGTTTGCTTTTTTGTAAGCAAAGACATGGACATTCTCGCAAAACCTAATACAAGGAATAAAATTACAGTAGGGCAAATATAGCAATACTGGGCCCTCATTTCCTCCAGAATCCCTCATTTCCTCACTCATCTGGACCAAAAAGTTTTCTTCGACTAACCATTTTTCATCTTTCGAGATAAATATATCTCAAATTTTTCATCTTTCGAGATAAATGAGCATCCTCATTTCCTCCCACATCTGGATCAAATAGTTTTCTTCGACTAGCCATTTTTTATCTTTCATCTGAACCAAATAGTTTTCTTCGTCTAACCAATGCATCTTTCGAGATAAACCTATCTTGTTTGGTATCAATTAATATTAGAATTTTCTCAGCTACCCGAATCTCTAGGAATTTTTTAGATTGCGCCACCCCCAAGGGAGCTACCCTGATTTTAAGATTTCTTACCTATAGCGACTTTTGAGCGTTCTTATAAATTTTTTTAGTCATGCGATACATTAAATTAGCTTCGAATTTTACGCAGAATTCGAATCTGCAAACAGATTTGAAATCGGACCACGCCCTGCAAAGTTACACTTTAAGCTCTCAAACCTCTATATTTTGCTCTTTGCTTTATAAACAAAACTAACAAATAGTTTTCTTCGTCTAGCCAATGCATCTTTCGAGATAAACCTATCTTGTTTGGTATCAATTAATATTAGATTTTTCTCAGCTACCCAAATCTCTAGGAATTTTTTAGATTGCGCCACCCCCAAGGGAGCTACCCTGATTTTAAGATTTCTTACCTATAGCGACTTTTGAGCGTTCTTATAAATTTTTTTCGTCATGCGATACATTAAATTAGCTTCGAATTTTACGCAGAATTCGAATCTGCAAACAGATTTGAAATCGGACCACGCCCTGCAAAGTTACACTTTAAGCTCTCAAACCTCTACATTTTGCTCTTTGCTTTATAAGCAAAACTAACAAATAGTTTTCTTCGTCTAGCCAATGCAGCTTTCGAGATAAACCTATCTTGTTTGGTATCAATTAATATTAGATTTTTCTCAGCTACCCAAATCTCTAGGAATTTTTTAGATTGCACCATCCCCAAGGGAGCTACCCCATTTTTAAGATTTCTTACCAAGATCAATTTCTAATCACCTCTCCTTTTTAATATCTACAGTCCTTTAACCAACACAAAAGAAAATAAGAACACAAAAATTTAATAATATATTTTATCCGATTTACAGTTTAATAAACTAATTACAATTTTTACAAAGTATAACATTATTTTGTTTGTGTAGCCGAATCCAAGCAGGTTAACCTGCAACAAAAAAAAGATTAATGGGTTGTTTAAATAGGCCTGTAATAAAAAGAGATTAATGTAAAAGAGAGGAAACGTGTTTTCAGTCAATAAGACATATTGTTGTTAACCCAACAATATGTTTTACCGTCCGGCGAGACCACGTGGAGGTAAACACATATCGCCGGGAACGAAGGAAATTATTAAGGATGGGGGTGGTGGGTATGTCTTATAACTAACTTATATACTATATATATATATATATATATATATACACTAAAATAAATACAAATATGAGCAACTATCTAATATCCTTATGCCCCCATGCATATGTGGAAGTACTACCAGGGATGACGTACCTTTTATCATCTTCTGCCGATAAACTAATTTTATTGATTAATTGGGTGTAAAGTTGATGCTTTTTACTACGAATACATACCATGCTATGCATAAGGGCACCAGAATTATTATGCACAATGTCCTTAAAACTATCCACACTAATATCCTTCACCACACCACGCGATACCCCCTTAATCTTTTTAATTACATCCTTTTCACTAATGATGCAATACGACTTGGACCTAGTCCCAACAAATTGTAACACCAAGTCGCCGTTGAATTCGTCCTTAAACTTGCCGGGAATCTTTTTGTTTACAAGAGGCATATTGTATTTGTTGTCTCGAGGGTAGTCACTAGTATCGAAATTGTTAATGTTTGCACTAATATCACTATACAAGTCTTTTGTTTCCATACTATACACTAAAGAGTCAGTGTCTGTGTAAAGTAGTGAGAGTTTGGCTCCATACAAATGTTTCATGGTGCTATAATGGAATTCATACATGAGGGTCTTTGAAATATCTAAAACTGAAAAACCTGCATATATAGGCTTGTTATACAAAACTTTTACCTTATCCATCTGTATAATAACCAAATCCTCTCCTAGCACTAAACTACTGTTAAAGTTCGAGCGGGCGATAAGTCCATTCGCGCACAATTTTTTTCCATCGTTTTTCCAAAGACGGCATTGTTCATTAATTTAAAAAAGTCTTTTTCAAACGCATTTCTGGCAGATGTCCTAAGGGTGGTGTTCAAATCGATGTAGGGTTTTAACCAAGGCGATTGGTCAAATTCCAATACTCGATGGATGCCGGTGAGTCTAAGACCATTACGTAGCGCCTGCTGCAGGTTTCTGTAGTGTATGATGTAATGACTCTTGTCGAGCAACGTGGCGAGTAGCTTCGGAGTCTTGGAGGATGGTGTTGGGGGTACCATGGTCTGCGGACAAAACGGTAAATCGTTATGAGGACCGTGTAGGTCTTCTGGATACTCCAGATCTACTTCCAGGATGTACCCCTTGTCTCCTGTTACAGATATGTTATCGATGTGGGCTTTCAGGAGGTTAAGCTCTTTCTCTTTCAACCACCTGAATCCGCTTATCGGTAGCGGTTGTGACATGGCCCATCCATACAAATTATTGGCATCGTAGTAAGCCAAGTATTTGGAGGGTTTGCTGGGAAAGTAATTCTCCATATACTTATTATTGGCTTCGGCATACCGAGCGCTGCATTGGGTTAACCCACCGCGAATGCCTTTTTTTACAAAGTGATGCATTTCTACATCGGTGAATAGATCCAATTTAACTCCGGTATATTTCAGCATGGCGTCCCAGCTTAGACTAGGTGCTGTCATATATTGGCAGGGATCTAAGTCGTAGGTTTTCAAGCACACACCCCGGAAATTTTCGAACACGTCAGCTAATAATAAAACATCGGTCTTCAAGTAGAGATCGCTATATTCGCCGAGTGTGCATATGTTGAAGGCGTTCCATACATTTTGAGCGTGATCGTATTCAGACAACGAAATCACAGTATTCGTGAGATCATTATAGAATTCCTCTCGGGGTGGTAGACTTGACCTATTTAATGCTGAAGCGTCTGTCACATACCTGTACGGGAACACACCCTTTCTGCGTAGATAAGAAAACTGTATGTCGTCGGGGAAACACTTCCTCATCTCAACAAACTGCTCGCATTCCAAATTTTTCACCAACTTCTCCAAGGACGATGCCATAAAACGCAGGGAATCGATGAATCGCAGCTGTACTGTGGAATTGTTAGATTCATCATCTTCTTCTACGTCTGGTTCTTCGCCATATAACCTCACATGCTTTGTGAAAGAAATGAAACGTTCTTTGTTATTTGGGGTCACTGTAACGCGCTCCCTATCGCATCCCAATTCTTTCACAATAAAATGGGAATCATATCCTGTAAGGTTATGGAATACGACCGGTATGAAATTTGGCATCCGGTATTGGATGTTGCATTGCGGGTGTGCTGCGAAGCGGAATTTCCCTGTAAGATGGCAGTGGTCCCTTACTCGATAATCCCCCAATGGTTTCTTGCAGATACCGCAATCATCTGCCATATAATATAATAGCTCGTCTAAAGGTTCCAACGCTGTCATGGGTACATTAGTTTCAAGGATTTTACCCAATCTGCGGGCTTCCTCCTTCAACTTCTGCATAAACACTTTAGCAGCATCAACGCCTCTGTACAATTCAAACTTATCCAAATCCTCGTCGTAGGAGCATTTAATGTAATAGGCGAAGCTGCATGGTTCGTGTTGGTGGGTGCTGTTAGTAAAGGAGCCGGAGGGATCCTGTGCTGCCGAAGGAATAGGCTTCAACACGCTTTCAAAGTCCGCGTAAATCACGAACGGCACCCTCATTTGCTTGTGCACGTTCGTAAACTCTAATATGTTGTTGAAATGGTTGGGCATCTTTGTCGCAACGTGGTTGCAGTCTTGTTCAACGTGTTGTCGTAATTTATCTTCGGTGTGGAAAAAGACAAGACATCCATCGCAAACCCATTTGTACCCGTCATACTTAGACAGCTGTTTTCTCACTAGCTTCCCCAAATCCTTGATCAAACAGTAGTGTGTGTTATTCTCATTCTGGATGTACAAAGGTTAACATCCCGATCCCTCTTATTAGCGGTGAAATGTAGCGGTCCAACGATGGACTTGTCTTCTACCCCAAACACGTTGACACTGATGTCGTTTTGCTCCTCGAATCTGGGGATGTCCTTAATCGACATCGGGAACTGCACTCCTGTTACGTCGAGTACAGTCGAGTAGTGCGGATAGCTCGATACACGATAAGTGTGCTCGTTAACGCGGTGAAGAGCTGCTACCACGCTCCAGGTAAAGCATGCGTCATCGTTGTTCTGCACGTTAACAACGGCATGTTTCTTCCTTATCCATTTGGGAAGCTCAAAGTAGGACCCCCACGAAGAGGTTTATACTTGTTAATATTCACCTCTAAATATAGCACATTTTTCAGACTCCATCCTAAAATTTAAAAATTAGAAAAAAATAATAATAATTTTTCAAAACTTACCAGAATCTCGTTCTTGGAACTCATCTGACTTAGCCGACATCCTTTCCACAAAGGAGTTGTAGACATCCCCTAGGTTGGTGGATGAGGTGATAACTGTGTTTCGGGTGTTAAAAGATTTCACGTCCTCAACACCCTCTTTCACAGCCATCTTGGTGTATCCACCAAACACCTCCAAGTTCACCTTTAGGGAGGTGTATATACCCAACTGTTCCCCGACTAAGGTTATGAACCTCTCCCTCTGGTTGCGGAGAAAGTCTAGGATACCTATTAATTTTTCCTTTTATCTAACCTAGGTCCACACTTGGTTTTAATGGAAAAGCTCATTAAAAAGCAATTAGTGCTAATGTGTTTTTAATGAGAAAACTCATTAAAAAGCAATTAGTGCTAATGGGTTTTTAATGAGAAAACTCATTAAAAGCAATTACCCTCCACCATACTTTGTCCTTCTCCCTCCTTTCGCATCCGTACGACATACATCCAAACTATATCCAACATACACCTGAGATATCTCCATTTTGAATATTTTAGGGCTTGACAAAATTTTTAGTAGTTCGGACTTAGGAAAATTTTAACATAAATTTGTAAATTTTATACCACGGCCTCTAACTCGAAACTGATATAGCTACCAAAATTTACAAAGACAGTTATTACGACTACTCTGCGGTCAGACAGCCCCAACCCCACTTACTGGGAGTCCGAGCTACACCAATTCGCATCGATTCATCAACTTAATTGCACTGTTTCTCGGTTCAACCAGATATGGTACCACTGTAATGATAAAACTTAGTCATAACATCCATTTTAAGTTTCAAAGACAATTTTTTAAAATTGGTTGTTACGTATAACTTTTGTGATATTGCAATAATATTAAACTATTTCTTTATTTGCATAATCGGATTTAGGTCTGATTGTGGGGTGCATTAATGGCAAAGTTCCTTGAATTTATCTGCATCAGAATAGGGTGAAATTACCCCATAGGGTGAAATTGCCCCATAGGGTGAAATTGCCCAATAGGGTGAAATTGCCCCATAGAGTGAAATTGCCCCATAAGGTGAAAGTGTCTCCGACATAAGATCATTGATTTCCTTTTACTTATGTCAAACTTACGCTAGGACCTTAAAACATAGACTCTGAGATGACGCCAATGTAATCGCATTATGGAAACAGGGTCACACAAACTTTCGCCATATCTTTCTTGACCATATAAGTGGCGACATGTCATATCCAAAATTTAAAGAAATGTGCTTGCAGTGTTGGGGTGACTCGATACATAGTTTTATTACTATTGTAAAAGATTTTGATTTGGATAAGGGGTGATATAGTAAAATTTTTGAGGAGTATATAAATATAGAAGAAGGCGTTCAATGGTTAGCCCCAATCCGAAGTTTCATGGTGACGAACGTTAAAGATTTTATTGTAAATAAACGTAAGCTTCATTTTATGCAGGATTCCGTACGAAAGAACTTTGTGGTATACAAAAAGGGAGACACTACATCTCTACAAAAATTCGAAGAGGTGTACAAACAATTGATTAAACCTTTGCAAATCACCGATTCCTAGTCACAAGGAATAGCGGAAAGAATCCTCACACGTACAACAAGGGTTAAACTTGAAAACAAAGGCTAGTTTTAAAAAAAAAAGATTAAGTCACCAGTTGACGACGAGTCTGTACAATCTTTATTATACGGACGTGATAGCTAGAGACTAATACGAAAATATGTACAAGTCGGCTTATAGAGTAAAGTGTAACCCCCAATTGATACGCATAGTTTAGGAAAAGTGTGTAGGAAGTTGATTCAGGAAACAGTGACACAACCTAAAATAATAACGTTTATCCGGAGGCTAGAGGTCTAACAAGAGTTATAATTATTTTTAAAGTCCTTAGCATTTTGTTAAGGAATGTAATAGATTAATTCATAGAATACATTCCTACCTGTTGATTCGTACGTGTACACAAATCGAGTGCAATTTGTACATATCCGAAGTATTGTTTAATTTTTCAAATGTCCACGCAACTGAAATGGGTATCTAAGTTCTTATGAAAAGAATTATAACAAAGAGCGCTACATTTAATTTTAATAGAAATGAGTACAACTACGTGTTTGAAACATACCTTTTAGTTTGAAATTTTTTTTTTTTGTTCAACTTCTATGATATTACATAAACCAAGATTCTGCTACTGCTTCCGAGTAATTGTACCCTAACAATACCATTATATATAAATAAAACCAAAACGTTTGAAACAATTTTTATATTTCAATTCAAATACTTAACAGGTACACTTCACATAGAAATATATTTTTATTCATTAAAACTAATACACACACACAAAAGTCACTTTTTCCTCCTTTTAATTGGCAAATGTGTAGTATACATATCCAAATTTTGCACACGATTTTCGTTTAATCTGAGTTTCGTATAGAGTGTAGCTTTTGGAACATTGTAGATTTCGGATGCTTCTGAACCAGTAATCCATCCTTTGTTTATTTCGTCAAGGGCTTTATTTAAATCCTCTTTAGTATACGATTTAAGTTGTCTCTTTCTTTTTCTGTCAGAAACGTCTGACTTTGTTCTCGTTTGATACATCCGATAATTATAGATGTAGTGCGTAAGCAAGAAGCTAATTGATTTTAACCGACGTGAATAGACAGGTTTGAAATGTTACTCAAGGTTAAACGACGCTGGGTTTCACCTAATTTAAAAGTAAACTAGCTAATTATTATACGATCTTAATTATTATGTGTATAAAACCACGGTACGAGGCAATATAATCCAGTTTCTGTTTTAGTCTTTGACTAGTTACAACAACTGTTAAAAGTCTTTAACCAGTTTTTAATTTTCTTATAGAAAAAATGTCTTCATTCGTGTGTGATGTCTGTGGGGCTTCCTTCTCTCGCGGTGACAACTTGAAGAGACATCTGCTCCATCAGCATGGGTTGGTGTCAAATGAGGAGCCCGGCTTGTTCACCTGCGAAGTGTGCCCGGCATCTTTCTCGCGGAGGGACAACTTGAAGCGTCATAAGGATGCCAAGCATGGTGTGGTTGTCCCCGTTGCAGGTCCATCCGGGGTCAAACGACCGGCTGCGCCGAGCGTTGAGGGACCTGCTCTCAAGAGTGCGAAGATGCGAGGAGTGTGGTGTGGATGTAACCAACTTGGCAGCCCTCCAGCGCTCCAACACGCACAAGACTGCTGCTAGCCGTGTCCTGGATGGAGGCGTAGAGGTTGTAGCGACCGCATTTAAAAGTCGAATCGCTACATACAGAATTAATAATGTCGATTCTACAAGTACGTATTTTTTCTTTATAAGTATTTAGTGTTTAACTTAGTTATTTCTAGGTATCCTAGACTTTCTCCGCAACCAGAGGGAGAGGTTCATAACCTTAGTCGGGGAACAGTTGGGTATACACACCTCCCTAAAGGTGAACTTGGAGGTGTTTGGTGGGTACACCAAGATGGCTGTGAAAGAGGGTGTTGAGGACGTGAAATCTTTTAACACCCGAAACACAGTTATCACCTCATCCAGCAACCTAGGGGATGTCTACAACTCCTTTGTGGAAAGGATGTCGGCTAAGTCAGATGAGTTCCAAGAACGAGATTCTGGTAAGTTTTGAAAAATTATTATTATATTTTTCTAATTTTTAAATTTTAGGATGGAGTCTGAAAAATGTACTATACTTAGAGGTGAATATTAACAAGTATAAACCTCTTCGTGGGGGTCCTACTTTGAGCTTCCCAAATGGATAAGGAAGAAACATGCCGTTGTTAACGTGCAGAACAACGATGACGCATGCTTTGCCTGGAGCGTGGTAGCAGCTCTTCACCGCGTTAACGAGCACACTTATCGTGTATCGAGCTATCCGCACTACTCGACTGTACTCGACGTAACAGGAGTGCAGTTCCCGATGTCGATTAAGGACATCCCCAGATTCGAGGAGCAAAACGACATCAGTGTCAACGTGTTTGGGGTAGAAGACAAGTCCATCGTTGGACCGCTACATTTCACCGCTAATAAGAGGGATCGGGATGTTAACCTTTTGTACATCCAGAATGAGAATAACACACACTACTGTTTGATCAAGGATTTGGGGAAGCTAGTGAGAAAACAGCTGTCTAAGTATGACGGGTACAAATGGGTTTGCGATGGATGTCTTGTCTTTTTCCACACCGAAGATAAATTACGACAACACGTTGAACAAGACTGCAACCACGTTGCGACAAAGATGCCCAACCATTTCAACAACATATTAGAGTTTACGAACGTGCACAAGCAAATGAGGGTGCCGTTCGTGATTTACGCGGACTTTGAAAGCGTGTTGAAGCCTATTTCTTCGGCAGCACAGGATCCCTCCGGCTCCTTTACTAACAGCACCCACCAACACGAACCATGCAGCTTCGCCTATTACATTAAATGCTCCTACGACGAGGATTTGGATAAGTTTGAATTGTACAGAGGCGTTGATGCTGCTAAAGTGTTTATGCAGAAGTTGAAGGAGGAAGCCCGCAGATTGGGTAAAATCCTTGAAACTAATGTACCCATGACAGCGTTGGAACCTTTAGACGAGCTATTATATTATATGGTAGATGATTGCGGTATCTGCAAGAAACCATTGGGGGATGATCGAGTAAGGGACCACTGCCATCTTACAGGGAAATTCCGCTTCGCAGCACACCCGCAATGCAACATCCAATACCTGATGCCAAATTTCATACCGGTCGTATTCCACAACCTTACAGGATATGATTCCCATTTTATTGTGAAGGAATTGGGATGCGATAGGGAGCGCGTTACAGTGACCCCAAATAACAAAGAACGTTTCATTTCTTTCACAAAGCATGTGAGGTTATATGGCGAAGAACCAGACGTAGAAGAAGATGATGAATCTAACAATTCCACAGTACAGCTGCGATTCATCGATTCCCTGCGTTTTATGGCATCGTCCTTGGAGAAGTTGGTGAAAAATTTGGAATGCGAGCAGTTTGTTGAGATGAGGAAGTGTTTCCCCGACGACATACAGTTTTCTTATCTACGCAGAAAGGGTGTGTTCCCATACAGGTATGTGACAGACGCTTCAGCATTAAATAGGTCAAGTCTACCACCCCGAGAGGAATTCTATAATGATCTCACGAATACTGTGATTTCGTTGTCTGAATACGATCACGCTCAGAATGTATGGAACGCCTTCAACATATGCACACTCGGCGAATATAGCGATCTCTACTTGAAGACCGATGTTTTATTATTAGCTGACGTGTTCGAAAATTTCCGGGGTGTGTGCTTGAAAACTTACGACTTGGATCCCTGCCAATATATGACAGCACCTAGTCTAAGCTGGGACGCCATGCTGAAATATACCGGAGTTAAATTGGATCTATTCACCGATGTAGAAATGCATCACTTTGTAAAAAAAGGCATTCGCGGTGGGTTAACCCAATGCAGCGCTCGATATGCCGAAGCCAATAATAAGTATATGGAGAATTACGTTCCCAGCAAACCCTCCAAATACTTGGCTTACTACGATGCCAATAATTTGTATGGATGGGCCATGTCACAACCGCTACCGATAAGCGGATTCAGGTGGTTGAAAGAGAAAGAGCTTAACCTCCTGAAAGCCCACATCGATAACATATCTGTAACAGGGGACAAGGGGTACATCCTGGAAGTAAATCTGGAGTATCCAGAAGACCTACACGGTCCTCATAACGATTTACCGTTTTGTCCGCAGACCATGGTACCCCCAACACCATCCTCCAAGACTCCGAAGCTACTCGCCACGTTGCTCGACAAGAGTCATTACATCATACACTACAGAAACCTGCAGCAGGCGCTACGTCTTAGACTCACCGGCATCCATCGAGTATTGGAATTTGACCAATCGCCTTGGTTAAAACCCTACATCGATTTGAACACCACCCTTAGGACATCTGCCAGAAATGCGTTTGAAAAAGACTTTTTTAAATTAATGAACAATGCCGTCTTTGGAAAAACGATGGAAAAAAATTGTGCGCGAGTGGACTTATCGCCTGCTCGAACTTTAACAGTAGTTTAGTGCTAGGAGAGGATTTGGTTATTATACAGATGGATAAGGTAAAAGTTTTGTATAACAAGCCTATATATGCAGGTTTTTCAGTTTTAGATATTTCAAAGACCCTCATGTATGAATTCCATTATAGCACCATGAAACATTTGTATGGAGCCAAACTCTCACTACTTTACACAGACATTAACAATTTCGATACTAGTGACTACCCTCGAGACAACAAATACAATATGCCTCTTGTAAACAAAAAGATTCCCGGCAAGTTTAAGGACGAATTCAACGGCGACTTGGTGTTACAATTTGTTGGGACTAGGTCCAAGTCGTATTGCATCATTAGTGAAAAGGATGTAATTAAAAAGATTAAGGGGGTATCGCGTGGTGTGGTGAAGGATATTAGTGTGGATAGTTTTAAGGACATTGTGCATAATAATTCTGGTGCCCTTATGCATAGCATGGTATGTATTCGTAGTAAAAAGCATCAACTTTACACCCAATTAATCAATAAAATTAGTTTATCGGCAGAAGATGATAAAAGGTACGTCATCCCTGGTAGTACTTCCACATATGCATGGGGGCATAAGGATATTAGATAGTTGCTCATATTTGTATTTATTTTAGTGTATATATATATATATATATATATATATATATATATATAGTTTATAAGTTAGTTATAAGACATACCCACCACCCCCATCCTTAATAATTTCCTTCGTTCCCGGCGATATGTGTTTACCTCCACGTGGTCTCGCCGGACGGTAAAACATATTGTTGGATTAACAACAATATGTCTTATTGACTGAAAACACGTTTCCTCTCTTTTACATTAATCTCTTTTTATTACAGGCCTATTTAAACAACCCATTAATCTCTTTTTTGTTGCAGGTTAACCTGCTTGGATTCGGCTACACAAACAAAATAATGTTATACTTTGTAAAAATTGTAATTAGTTTATTAAACTGTATGTTAAAACTTCATACAGTTGGAGGTCAGCGATTTACAATATAGATGGCCTTATCGTATATTATTGTTGTGCTACACATATGGCGGAGCGATAAAGCCTTTTCGCTTCACCAACAACACTCTCTCGTATCGTTTCACCGACTCAACACCTAATAACTATAACCGCGAGTGCATAAGTGCTGCTGCCCGACCAAGTTGCGTCGACCGGTAAACAACGCCTATCTTCGCGGGAGTAAATTGGTGAACAACATTGCAAGGTAAGCAAAACATTAATTACGGTTTGACCTATGTTACTGTTTTTCGCGCCTTACCTCCAATTACATATAATTACAGTCCATTTGCTAAGCTTTACGCTTTGGGAAACGTTCTGGAGCTGTCCTGATTTATACACTCCAACGTATACCACACAAAAGTGGTCCTTCTGAGCCTCATACCACAAAAGTGGCCCTTCTGAGCCTCATATCACAAAAAGTGGTCCTACTGAACAAATAAGCTTTGAATTATAGTCAAAATTAATATAATTCATTAGCGGGATCATTAAATTTTAAATTATTACATTAATTCATTTTCAAAACTATTTTCTAAAAGTGGGTTTGAATATTAAAATGCATCATTTCTATTAAAGATTTCAAACTTCAATTATTATCAATAAACGAGTACTTTGCATTTAGCATCACAGGTGTTCAAAAACTTGTTCCAATTTATTTAAAGTTTGTAGTTCATTAATATCTTGTTACTACGCTTATCAATCGGCTGTGTAGATAACAAAATAAGTCAAAAGACTTTAACGAAACTGTTTGTTTACATTTTGTTTGTAAATATTACGTACCTAATGCACTTTATTTCTTAGAAATTCTGAATTCACTTATGTTAGTTTAAGTCTGTATCAGCATTAACATTGCTTCTCCACGAGTACTGTGTTTACCTTTAGGGCTTTGCAACTGCGTTACATTTTCTATTAGTTATTTGTGTTTTCAATTTGTTACGAGTATACCTGGTACAATATGGAACCAGAACGTGAAGTTATTGTTGAATTTAAACGATTAACAAATCGCAAAGAAAGGTACTGGCGATGTTTGCAAGATTGTTACGATTTAATTTCAACGTTACCAACTAATCTTGATCAATTTAAAGCTCGTGTTAGTCAGCTAGATGACGTAAGAACAAAATTTTTAGATGTCTTAGATGAATTATCGTCACTCTCTGACGTTTATAAAACCTTATTTACGGATACCGTTAATCTAGAATCTACGTTCAATACTATGTACTATGATATTTTAGCTAATGCGGCGCGCTATGTCGTTTCAGACACAACGCCCAATGTAAATACTATTGATATTTCTGGAAATACCAGATCTAATGTTCATTTACCAGAAATAAAAATAGATATATTTCGAGGTGACCCCGAGAAATTCGGTGCGTTTAAATCTTTATATGACAACATTATTCACAACAATAACACACTTAATGATTGCGAAAAATTCACATATTTGCTTTCTTATTTGGATGCGACGGCATTAAAGCTAGCACAATCTGTTCGATTTGCTCCAGAAAATTATATGGTTGTTTATAATCTCTTAGTTCAACGCTACACTAATAAACGAATAATTGCTAATCATTATTTATCTAAAATATTTTCACTAACTCAACTAAAGACGAATTCCCCAAAAGTTCTTAGTGATTTATGTGAAACCCTGCAAGCCAACGTCACAGCTCTTATCGACATGCAGCTACCTGAGTTGGCCGATTACATATTTTATTTTTGTCCCTCGGTTTATTAGACCCGAAGTCGAGACAAGAATTCGAAAAGGAACACTTAAATCAAACATTTCCGAAATTTAACGATTTTATAAAATATTTACGCAACAAATGTTCTATCTTAGCACTGGTGAGCGGTAACAATAATACACCACCATCAAAAAATGTGTCTAGTCCACCACAAAGGGCTAACCCTCAACCATATTATACAAATTCTGTAAACAATAAGCGTGTAACAATGTCCACACAGGAAGTTACTTCACGACGATTTAATGCAAAGCAGGCCGTTTCTAAGCCCTGTCCTGCCTGCGACGATCAGTTCCACAAATTTTACAGATGTCCAAAATTATTAGCTTTATCCACTCTAGAAAGGCAATACATGGTAAAGCAATATCATAGATGTTTTGCGTGTTTATCACCACATCCTCTTTCGACTTGTAAGTCAAAATATCAGTGCAAACGGTGCGGTAGTAAAATGCACCATACGCTACTGTGTATCGAGGCACCAATTTCATGCAGTACTCCGACTCCGCCACAAAGCGCGATAGGACACTCTTCAGGTGCCTCTAATTCGGCTGAACATTTTCCTGCTCCAGTCTCTCTTGTTCATTCCTGTGCAAATGAACAGGGAACCGTTGCGCTTTTAGCCACGGCGCAGGTACGAATTTTAGCCTGTAACGGTAGTTGGCATCGCTGCCGCTTGGTTTTAGATCAAGGGTCGCATTCTAATTTCATCACATTATCTCTAGCTAACAAGTTAGGTCTTAAACGCAAGAAATGTCCTTTTGAAATACGTGGAGTAGGCCAATCTCCGCTAGAAAAGGTTCATGGAATTGCTACCTGTAACGTTACATCAATATATGATCAAAACGTTTCTTTAAATTTACAGGCTGTTGTTTTATCTCGTATTACCGCAGATCTTCCTATAGCAAATTTATCTAAGCATTTAATAAACAAATTTTCGTCCTTACAATTGGCGGATCCTGAATTTCACAAATCCGCTCCGGTCGATATGCTGTTAGGTGTTCAAGCTGTCTTAGATGCCACACCCACCGATTCGTTGCGTATAACAGGCAAGCCATCGGCGCTTCTTACCTCGTTTGGTTGGGTTATTATGGGTGATGTACCAGCTTTAAGTCAACCGTATTCAGGTGTTGCGTTGTACACTAGCATCTCGGAAGAACCGTCCCTTAGCGACACCATTCGTGCCTTCTGGGAAGCTGAAGAAATACCATTTACGCCGCCAATGTCGCCTGAAAACGTGGCTTGTGAAAATTATTTCAAGTCCACTACTATACGAAACGAGTTAGGCCAGTACGTGGTTCGACTACCGTTCATGGAAAACACCACCCGAACGTTAGGTTCAACACGAAAATTAGCTACCAATCGCTTTCTAAAACTAGAAGCTCGATTTGCACGCGACAAAAACTTTTATAAATTATATTCAGAAAATATTGCTAATTATATATCGCAGGGACAACTCACTCCCGCTGTAAAACAGTCCTTATATATCATGACTCACCACGGCGTGGTTAAAATAAGCCCTCTAGTACTCAAGTTCGAGTCGTGTTTAGTCCTGCCGATAGGGATGTTAATGGTACAAGTCTCAATGATATTCTTTTACCGGGCCCCAAATTACAATCTGATATTAGTCTTGTAATAACAAGATTTCGAATACCTCAAGTCGCACTCACTTGCGATATTCGACAAATGTTTAGATCTATAGTCGTTCACCCAGAAGATAGAAAATTTTTACATATTTTTTGGAGGTTTCACCCTTGTGAACCTTTAACGGAATATGAACATACCCGCGTTATTTTTGGCGCTTGCTGTAGCCCTTTCCTTGCCCTTCGTGTTCTACAGCAGTTGGTAGAAGACGAGGGTCACTCGTACCCCCGGGCTTCCCGAGCCCTTAGATCATCAACTTACATTGATGATATTTTGACTGGGTCCGATTCTGTAGAACAAACTCTCCTTCTAAAAAATGAATTGATCAATTTACTAAAACTAGGTAACTTCGACTTAGGAAAATGGGGAAGTTCACACACTTCAGTTATTGATAAGTCGGAGACGGACGTTCTAAATCTACCGAACTCTAATCCTACTTTAACAACACGTGATGTTCTGGGTCTCTGTTGGGATATGGGTTCCGATACTTTTAGATGTAAAATTCCAAATATTGCAGACATCCCTACTAAGCGAGGAATTTTGTCACGCATAGCACGCATATTCGATATTAATGGTTATTTAAGTCCATTTACGGTTCTTCTCAAATGCCTTATGCAACGCCTATGGCTACAAAAGGTGGATTGGGATGAACAATTGCCCGCAGAAATTCTTCAAGAATGGAAGCAAATTCAAATTGAACTGCCACTTCTCGAATACATAACAATACCACGATCTATTTGGAAAATCGGCAATAGTCAAGCCCGTTTAATCGGATTCTCCGACGCCAGTTCCGTAGCGATGGCCGCTGTTGTTTATCTGCGATTAGAAGTTGATGAAAAAATATATGTACATTTGATAACTTCCAAAACCCGTGTAGCCCTTTGAAAACGTGGACCATTCCTCGTCTTGAATTAGGAGCGGCATGTCTTTTGGCAAAACTAATGAAACATACAGCATTAGCATTTGACACCATCAATTTACTAGATCCAATATGCTTTAGTGACTCTACAAACACACTGACGTGGATTTGTACGCCACCTTATCAGTTAAAATTATTTTTGCGAACCGAGTGGTGCAAATTCATGAAAATCAACCCACAGCCATATGGAGATACGTTCCCAGTTCTGCGAATGCTTCCGATCCTGCAAGCCGAGGATTGAGGCCATCCGAACTACTAAATTGTACACTCTGGTGGCAGGGTCCTGATTTTTTACACCGCGATTATTGTGATTGGCCAAGTGATAAATACACACACAATATTGCAGACGGTTTTAAAGCCGTACAATACGCACTCGTCTCTACTGTTGATGTGAAACAATACTTGGTAGTACTACAAAGGTCCTCGAACTTGCTAAAAGTTCAACGAATTTTGCGTACGTTAAAGGTTCACGTTTAACTGCCTTGCACGCAAACGTAATCTTACAAGGACTACTGGTCCGTTAAATGCCTCTGAGTATCGTAGCGCTCTCACATTTGCCATTAGAATTACTCAGTACGAGCACATCTACGACGATATCGTCTTACTAGAAAAAGGGCAACCTAGCACTAAAATGTACCGTCCGTTGTCACCTTTTCTCTCTCCACGGGATTAGTCATGGTGGGGGCCGTTTGCGCCATTCCAGCCTTTCCATAACTAGCAAACATCCCTACCTTATCCCAAAAACAGCAGGTTAGCTGTATTAATATGTGATTACTATCACATATATTCAGGTCATGGGGTCCGCGGCTAACTCAATCATTAGTTACCCGTACATTTTGGATTCCTTGTATCCGTCAATTAATTCAAGTAGAATATTTCGCTGCCTGACTTGCTATCGCTTCCAAGGGAGCCTATTCAGCCTCCTATGGCAGATCTTCCGCTTTATCGCCTCGAACCCGGAAGATGCTTTACGCATACCGGTTTGGATTTTGCCGGTCCTTTTACAATCAAGCTATCCTCGTTGCGATCGACAAAATTTCAAAAGGCATATATTGCCCTCTTTATTTGTATGGTGTCACGTGCCATTCATATGGAGGTTGTCACAGCTTTAACATCGGAAGCCTGCCTTGCTGCATTAGATAGATTTATAGCCAGATGCGGGTTACCCACGAACATATACTCCGATCAGGGCCGAAATTTTCGTGGGGCGGCTAGAGACATGTTAGAAATATATAAACATTTTGATCAAGCTAACCCCGTCATTGCGCACTACTTATCCTCTAGGGGTATTGATTGGTGTTTCAACCCTCTCTATGCACCCCATTTTGGGGGGCTTTGGGAAGCCGGCGTCAAAAGTGCTAAATTTCACTTGAAACGAATAGTGGGTAGAACGACACTTTCTCTGGAGGAATTTAGCACAGTTGTGACCCGCATAGAAGGAATCTTAAATTCCCGTCCATTTTGCGCACTTACAACGTCACCTAACGAAGGCACGGATGCCTTGACTCCGGGCCATTTTCTAACTGGTGGACCTTTAATTACGCGGTGTGAAGTGGACCTACAAAAAGTTCCTGCAAATCGGCTTAGTCGTTGGCAAATGTCCCAACAACTTGTACAGAGCTTTTGGAAGTGCTGGTCCATAGGCTACTTGCACAGCTTACAGCAAAGGCCTAAGTGCAACACCCCTTCCAAAACCATAGAAGAAGGGGATCTAGTACTTTTTTTTACTCCCGATTCACCCCGGCGTATTGGCCTTTGGCGAGTGGCGAAGCTTTACCGGGTAAAGATGGTGTAACAAGAGTTGTAAAGCTAAAAACACCCACAGGCGAAGCGGTCCGCCCAATTATCAAGGTGGTACCACTTCCTCCACCATAAGTAATTCAGCATTCTAACATGCAATTTTTATTTTTCTTCTTTCTTTACAAATTATGTTTTATTTTATATTTTAATGCAGGAAGCAAAAATGCAGAGTACTCGATTAATTTATACATACTTAAACATTTTTTTAAAATTTCTATTTTCATTTTTTCTCCCATTCATTTCATGGTATACAACAAAATTTACCATTTTGGGTGGGGGGTATGTTAAAACTTCATACAGTTGGAGGTCAGCGATTTACAATATAGATGGCCTTATCGTATATTATTGTTGTGCTACACATATGGCGGAGCGATAAAGCCTTTTCGCTTCACCAACAACACTCTCTCGTATCGTTTCACCGACTCAACACCTAATAACTATAACCGCGAGTGCATAAGTGCTGCTGCCCGACCAAGTTGCGTCGACCGGTAAACAACGCCTATCTTCGCGGGAGTAAATTGGTGAACAACATTGCAAGGTAAGCAAAACATTAATTACGGTTTGACCTATGTTACTGTTTTTCGCGCCTTACCTCCAATTACATATAATTACAGTCCATTTGCTAAGCTTTACGCTTTGGGAAACGTTCTGGAGCTGTCCCGATTTATACACTCCAACGTATACCACACACTGTAAATCGGATAAAATATATTATTAAATTTTTGTATTCTTATTTTCTTTTGTGTTGGTTAAAGGACTGAAGATATTAAAAAGGAGAGGTGATTAGAAATTGATCTTGGTAGAAATCTTAAAAATGGGGTAGCTCCCTTGGGGATGGTGCAATCTAAAAAATTCCTAGAGATTTGGGTAGCTGAGAAAAATCTAATATTAATTGATACCAAACAAGATAGGTTTATCTCGAAAGATGCATTGGCTAGACGAAGAAAACTATTTGTTAGTTTTGTTTATAAAGCAAAGAGCAAAATGTAGAGGTTTGAGAGCTTAAAGTGTAACTTTGCAGGGCGTGGTCCGATTTCAAATCTGTTTGCAGATTCGAATTCTGCGTAAAATTCTAAGCTAATTTAATGTATCGCATGACTAAAAAAATTTATAAGAACGCTCAAAAGTCGCTATAGGTAAGAAATCTTAAAATCAGAGTAGCTCCCTTGGGGGTGGCGCAATCTAAAAAATTCCTAGAGATTCGGGTAGCTGAGAAAATTCTAATATTAATTGATACCAAACAAGATAGGTTTATCTCGAAAGATGCATTGGTTAGACGAAGAAAACTATTTGGTTCAGATGAAAGATAAAAAATGGCTAGTCGAAGAAAACTATTTGATCCAGATGTGGGAGGAAATGAGGATGCTCATTTATCTCGAAAGATGAAAAATTTGAGATATATTTATCTCGAAAGATGAAAAATGGTTAGTCGAAGAAAACTTTTTGGTCCAGATGAGTGAGGAAATGAGGGATTCTGGAGGAAATGAGGGCCCAGTATTGCTATATTTGCCCTACTAATTACTCTTGATAGAAATAAGCAAGGGAGGATGGTGACCGTCTACAGTAGTTAAAGCAACATCAGATTCACGCACTAGAGCATTAACCCCCATATCAGCTAAAACTAGATCCAAAAGCTTACCAGAAGAATTAGAAACACCATTAACTTGCAGTAAATTAAAAAATTGCATATTCTCAATTAGATTTTCAGCCTCGATTGGCAAAGTGCCACATGTGCTGAAAGAATCAACGTCAGGTACCCAATTAATTTTAGATAAATTAAAATCTCCTATTATTAAAAATTTGGGATTTTTATAAGCCATTTGAAGTCTTGCAGCATTGTCCATAAATTCTTGATATAATTCACAATTTGAGTTGGGTGGGAAATATACTCCACATATTATTATACACTGCGAAAATAGGTCGATTTTACCCAGGTGTCCTCAAAATGTATATTGGAACAACCAGGAAGCTGGGAAGTATTAATATTAGAAGTAATAGCAACAAGTGAGCCACCACCACGGTCACAATTGAGTGCAGAATAGTTCCTGTTGGTGTTAAAGACAGTGTAAGTAGAAGGAAATAACTCATAATTAGAAATATCATTGTTCAGCCATGTCTCAGTCAAGACAATAATTTCAAAATTGAAAGAACAACTGGCGCGGTAGCAATCAACAGTTTTTGTACGAAGACCACGAACATTCTGGTAAAAAACATTGATGAATGTCTGTTATTAACTTGTGGTTTTGTTAGTCATGAAGCTGGTAATTCAGTCTCAGGCAATTTGTTAGTCACAGTCGTATTTTGCAAAGAACTTTTGGCAATTATTTTAGATTCCCTTTTGTCCTTATCACTGTCCTTAAATTAAAAAAAAAACGTACCATAACACCGCAAGGCCAATAAGAAGGAGACATGACCTTTTCAACAATATCAGCAGGAATTCCGAGTTTAAAAGAATTTAAATTACCTCTAGTGCCAATCTTAAAGCAGACACCATTGGCACCATCTTCCTGCATATATCTCAAAATATGTGAGGCTTCCACAATTGGAGTTTGTGCATTAGCCATAACTCTACTCAAATGCAGCCAAGTTTTCTTTAGACTACCACTAAAAAGAGCTGAATTGGGTAACACAGTTTGGGTACCAATGATAACCTTGTTTCTTGATTTTAATTTACTTTTTCTCCTATTAGCAACATCCGACCAAGACTCAGAATTCATACAATTTCCTGAATTGGATTCATTGCATAAATCAGTGTTAGAAACGGATTCCACATTAGATGCCATAGTCACAGGAACAGAGCAATCACTATTTAAAGAAATAATCGTATCCATAGTTTTGCTACTATTCTTTGCTGCAACAGCATATTCTACTGAATGTATAGCCTTACTAACTTGGTCATTAGTTATTGATAAATTAGAAACCTGAGTTGGTATTAACTGTGAATCCAATATATGATTGTGAGAACTTAAAGCATGGTTCACCATGGAACTACCACTTTGAAAACTTACTAACTTGCTCTTTAAATCAGCAATTTCAATTTCCATTGAAAGAAACTTATTATGAAAAAATTCAGCATTTTGCCGCATACATTTTAAGATTGCTCGTAGAATTTTGGAATCTTGACCGAAGTCATCACCAAACTCATCAGAGATAATGGACGGTGCAGCACATTCAGCACATAACAACCTATCATAACCAATTATAAGTGTACTTTTTAGTCTTACTGCACAGCCAGGATGAAAAGAGGAAGCACAGGAGATGCATCTCACATCACCTATAACACCTCTAAGACAACTATTGCACTTTTTACTAATAGAGATAGTGACAGGTTTGTCTCCATCTTCACCCATGATTGAAACATTAACTTCAAATACCTTCCAACATAAATAAATAATAAGTTGAATGCTGCTAAATTTGAAAAAAAGAAACAGAAAAAGGCACTTGGACCTACAGAAACTAAAAGATAAAGCAATTTAAGAAAGATTCGAAAAAAGTCAAATGAATTGCTCAAAGATATCGGGAAAATATCTGATACTAAGGAAGTAGAAACAAAATGGAATAACATTAAATCCAGCCTCGACATGGCGGCTAGAGATATTCTGGGGTATACACAAAAAAAAAATAAGAAACCATGCATAACAAAGGATATCCTGAATTTAATAGAAGACGAAAATACAAAAATAAATCAGACGAAACAGGAAAACAGAGATACAAAGTCATAAAATGGGAAATTGTTCGAAAATGCAGGAAAGCTAAAGAACAATGGATTGATGAAAAGTGCAAAGAGGTACAAACTAAGATGGAAGTAGGAAAGACAGATAAAGCATACAAACTAATTAGAATCAATTTTAAGGATATAAAACCGTATAGCAAAAATATAAGGGACGCGGAAGCAAATGTCATTTTAGAAAATGTAGAGAAAGTGGGTAGATGGCAAGAATATATAGGGAATTTGTATGCAGGAAAAGAACTAACTGCATTAGAAAAGAAATCAGACATTGAAAATGATGATCCTATACTTAGAGACGAGTTTGAATTAGCATTAAACGGTCTGAAAAATGGTAAGGCGCCAGGTACAGATAAGGTGCAAGCGGAGACTCTAAAAACCGCTGGTCAAGCAGTAACAGAACGTCTCTTCCAACTTGTAAGCTGTATGTATGAGACAGGCGAGATACCCAAAGATTTCAAACATAACATCATAGTAACCATACCAAAAAAGAAAGGCGCAGATAGATGTGAAAATTTTCGAACAATAAGTTTGACAGCACACGTATCAAAAATATTAACTAGAATTGTACAAAGACGAATGGAAAAACGGGCTAAAGAAATATTGGGAGAAGACCAATTTGGGTTTAGGCGAAACAGGGGAACACGGGAGGCTATCTTAGCTCTGAGGGTGATAATGGAGAAAACAATAGAAAAAAAGAGAAAGCGTGTATATAGGGTTTGTAGATCTGGAAAAAGCATTTGACAATGTATAATGGAAAAAAATGTTCGAAATACTCATATAGATTGGAATGAGTTATTGGGATAGACGGATAGTACATAGCTTATACAAAGACCAAACAGGAGTAATAGAATTAGAGCAAGAACGTAGAGAAGTAAACATCAGGAAAAGGGCGAGACAGGGATGTTCCCTATCCCCATTAACTTTTAACTTTTACATTGAAGGGGCAATGAATACTGTCAAATACAAAAAGACAATTGGAATTACTATGCAGGGACAAAAATTTATATGCTTAGATTTGCAGATGATATAGCGGTATTGGCATCTAGCAAGGAAGAATTAGAAGCTGCTCTCAATGAAATGGAAACGGTTCTAACAGAGAGATATGGTATGAAAATTAACAAAAGTAAAACTAAAGTACTAGTTTGCAAAGGAGGCAAAAATAAATCAAAAATAAGAATACAAATATGTAACACGAACTTACAAGAGGTTAAGGATTTCTGCTACCTAGGAAGCCAAATAACGGAAGATGGGAAAAGCACAAAAGATATAAAACAAAGATTAGCACAAGGTCGTGCTACATTTAACAAGAAAAGCAACTACTGTGTTCAAAGACAACAAACATAGAAACAAGGAAAAGATTGCTTAAAACATATGTATGGGGCACAGCACTGTACGACTGTGAAGCCTGGACAGTAGGAGAAGCAGACAAGAAAAAGGTAGAAGCCTTTGAAATGTGGTGCTACAGACGATTGATGAAGATATCATGGACAGACAAAGTTAAGAACGAAGAGGTACTAAAAATGGTAGAGGAAGAAAGAAATATGTGGAAAACGGTAAAAAATAGGAGAGATAGGATGATAGGCCACATACTACGGCATGAGGGAATAGTGCGGAATATACTAGAAGCAGAAATAGAAAAAAAGAGAAAAAGAGGTAGACCTAGGTTAGACTACTGCACACAGATAGTGAAAGATGTAGGTTGTAGGAGTTTCAGGAAAATGTGTAGGCTAGCTCAAAATAGAAATCAATGGAGGTACGCATCCAACCAGTCCCAAGATGAATAAATTAATGACGAAGAAAGTAACTGCACTTAAACATGATATTTATTATAAGCAACTACAAGCATTGGATGGGCAATATTCTCGAATAATGGTAATTGCGTGAAAGCATTTACTGGAAAACTATTATTTCGGCAAATGTCTAAGTGTTGGGTGATCTTGGCAGCCACAGGTTGCTTAACCCCCTTCAATAAATCTCGGTGAAATAGGGCAAAACATTAGAAAACAATAGAAGAAACACGATATCTATTATAAGCAACTACAAGCATTGGATGAGCAATATTCTCGAATTATGGTAATTGCGTGAAAGCATTTACTGGAAAACTATTATTTCGGCAAATGTCTAAGTGTTGGGTGATCTTGGCAGCCACAGGTTGCTTAACCCCCTTCAATAAATCTCAGTGAAATAGGGCATAATATTAGAAAACAATATAAGGGGAACCGAGCTGTATTGCTGTGTGAGAATTTCAGGGAACTATGTAGGTTAGTTTAGAAAATAAGTAAGTGCAGGTATATGTCCAACCAGTTTTGAGACGGGAAACCCAAGGACGAAATAATAAGCGCAGATAAATCTGATGATTAGTATAAACAACTAGTTGTTTGTTGTGAAATATCTGCAACTAATGTTGACTGTGCGAAAAGATATATTGGAAAAAATATTAAATCAGTAAATGTTCAAATGCAAGGGGAACTTGGCAGCCACAGGCTGCTTACCCCCCTTCGCAACCACTGAATGTCGGAGAAATAGGGTATATAATTGTAAAACAATAGAAGGGGACCGGACTGCATCTAACAAGAAAGAACGGCGCCTATGATAAAAGACAACAAACATAGAACAAAAAGTTGTTGAAAGCGTATGTGTGGAGCACAGCACAGACAGTTTGCCTACGAAATACGAGCAGTCTGAAAAGCAGACAGAAGAACAGTAGCAGTCTTTGAAATGCCGTGCTTCAGATGTATGAGGATGGACTGACAAAGGTAATAACAAATAGGTTATAGAAACAGTAAGGAAACAAGGATATCTTTGGGAAAAAAATATGAGAAATAGAAGGGAAGAATACGTTCTAAGGCATTTTTGGGGAATAGTATGGGATATATGACAAACAGAGATAGGAAAAAAGAAGTGGATGTAGACCTAGATCAGATAGTGATAGATGCAGACTGTGCAAATTTTGGGGAAATCTGTAGGTTAGTTCAGAATAAGAAACAATGATGGTACGCGTCTAACCAGTTTCAGGACTGAAGACCAAATGATGATGGTATATATATATATATATATATATATATATATATATATAGAAATATTAATGTGAATGTTGATGCACCTACCGTATGTGAAGAACGTAATCGCAGAGAAGAACATCTCAAAAATTTAAAATGTTTATATGAAAAAGTACAGCTTAGATCTAAAAAGGCTTATCAATCTAATGCTATTAAGTATAATTTACGTAGACGTCCATTAACATTGACTGTGTGTCAGAGTGTTTGGAAGAAAAATTATAATTTATCTAATAAAGCTAACTGTATATATATATATATATATATATATATATATATATATATATATATATAGCAGCAAAGCTGGCACCAAAATTTAGAAAATGTATTGTAGTTTGGAAATTGTCACCAAATATGTATCAGCTGAAAGATTTTATTTCAAGTCGTAATTTAGGTGCATGGCATATCAAGGATTTTAAGGTCAACCATCTTCTTGAGGAAGACAAATAAGTTTTTTTGTTTTGAATTTTCTTATTTGAAAATTCTTTTTTTTTAAGGGGGGTGTTGTAACGGTTCAATTCTTATCCGTTACAAGTTCTGTCCCTACATCGCTTCTATGTTCATAAATATTCTGTGTTTGTTATCTAGTTACTTTGGTTAGGAACTAGATCTTAATGTCAATTTATTTTTGACATATGATAATAAACAAATTTATTAAATTATGTTTCTGCATTAATTATAATGGGAATCCTTATATCTAATCGCAAGAAGTTTTGTATCTTTATTCATTTGGGTAAATATAGGTTACATCTTTCGGTAACGTTGTTGATTTAGGTTATTTTACTTTTAGGTACCATGATCCATTTTTTTTTTATATCCTGTTACCGCTTATTATAAAAGCCTGCGGCTTATCAATTTTGGTTCTTTTTACTTTTGGCTTTTGGTCTTCAAGAAGTAGAACCCAATATTCTGGTGGAGTGTTTAACCATTATGGAATAAGTTGGTTATTTAAATCAGTTGGGGTAAAACTTTTACATAAGAGAGGTTACTGTAATGTGTATTCGGAAGTGGTAATCCTCTCGTTTACTAATAATATATTTTGTGAGACACTATACGCAAGGTGAGTCTAGAAGTCATTATAACTATATTTTACATTATTGTCCTTTTAGTTTGGATGCATTTAAGAAGATATTTGTTCATGGCTGTGTGTATTGAAGTTATATCCGCTTTTTGAAGCGTAAGTAATTGAGGAGTCTAGTACTTCTTCTAATTACCATTTTACAGGGCTTTTATGAGTTTTTACAGACTCCCGTAGAATCCTTTGGTTTCCCTAAAATTTACTTTTGCTGTTAAGGCTCTATGCTGAGTTTGCCATGTGCCTGGTAGCTGTAAACGTGAAACTTGTCGAAGAAGAGACTGTTCTATTGGTCCAGGTGCTGTCATTCCATAGGACAACATTTACAAGGAATTCAGGTTTTTCTTTGTATCTTATATCAGTGATTTATATATTTGTCGACCATCTGTCGAGCAATGTTTTAAGGTTAATAATTAATTGTTATTGATATTCAAATAGTTAGGGTGAATATGTTCATTTATGTGTATAAATACTTCTGTGTAGGGTAATCGATTTTATATAAGGGATTACATACTTGTATAGTGGGTTGCTATCTTAAGGAGCACGAACTCCCTACACTTAAACGGTTTTGTAGGTTACATTTGTGTATAAAAAGAAAGCTTATGGACAGTGCACTATCTTTAGGTAAATATTAAGTATTAAGGTAAGTGCAGATGTTAATTGCATTCTGCCATATTAGTTTGGGGAGGTTCGATTAGGTTTAATTATTGGAAACATAAATCCAATTATTTTTATTTATGATGAGTTTAAGATTATTTGTTTATCATGTAAAAAGATTTACTTAATATGTGTAAACAAAGGGGTATTACTATTTATGAATTGGGTTCTTAATTGCAAGGTATTTTTACGGTCAAAAGATTGCTAAGAAATAGTTAGATAAATAGTAGTTGTGTGTACAGTAGAGTAAGTTTGGAGTATTATAGAATGATTGGTTTAATTGCAGAAGCCAGCTGTTTGATATTAAATCGGTGGTGTATTTTGGGGCCTATTTTTCTGCAATTGGCGCACAGTATTTTTCTTTATAATTAGTGTGGCTCACTCATCTTTGCCCAGCACCAAGTGTTCGCTACACTCGTCAAGCTGATATAACTCCGCACTCAAAGCCAAACCTGAGCCATCCGTCTGAAGGAAAAATGCCTTAGAATAGTCCGGAAAACTTAAAATAACAGTATTCAAAAACAAATATTTAACATGACCAAAAGCTCATTGTTCTTCCGTACCCCAACTCCACTTCACATCCTTCTGTAATTATCGGGCAAAGAAACAACTGCATTACTATAAAACCGACTAAATCGACGATAGAAGTTACAAAGACCCAAAAAAGCTCGTAGTTGTTTTACTGCTCGTGGATTGGGAAAGTTGCGGATAGCTGCAGTCTTGTCTGGATCAACAGACACGCCCCTAGCGTTGAAAATGTGCCCCAAGAATTTTACCTCTTTCTGAAAAAACAGAGTTTTCTCCAAATTTACTGTGAGATTTGCCTCTTTGAGTTTCGAAAATAAACAATGGAGATTGCATATTTGTTGTTCAAAGGATTATGAAATTACCAGCAAATCATCAACATATGCATGAACACACTGTTGTACCTCTGGACCTAAAATCGTGTCTATAGCCCTCGTAAATGAAGCAACCGCAGTCTTTAAGCCAAATGGTAAAACCTGGTAGGGATACACACGACTGGAAAATTTCTTCTGGTGTTCTAGGAGCCTCATGATCGGCAATCATATGGGCATTAAGAACACGAGCATCGAAACAAATCCTAACTGATTCATCCTTTTTCTAAACGACAGTCATGGGGTTCTCATAAGGGAATCCCTCCCGTTTTATGACACCTAAATCCAGCATAGTAAGAAGAGTCTCCTCGATTTGGGGTCGCAGGCTGATCGGTATAGGGTAGGGTCGTCTCATAAAAGGAGTGTCAATGTGCATCTTAATTAGGATGAGCATATTTGTTGGTCCTACCTGGAAATCTATTAAACAAATCATGGAAATCCTGAAAAAGAGATAAGAATCGTGACCTCTCAACCTCACAAAAGAAGGATAATTCGTTTGCCTTAGCACACAACTCCCCATAAGCTGCAACACCCTCCGAAACATGGGCAGTCCGGTGCGTTCCCTCAGTGACCAACTGTGAGTTGCACCCAAACTCACTCCGATTTCCAACATCACCGTTACTGGACTGTAACAAACACCGTGCATTGATATTAAATTGGAAACACATCCCGTTCTTGATACCGTAAATACAGAGAGTTTGTACAAAAATCAATCCTAGCATTGACTGCACATATCCAGTCGATACCCAAAAGAACCGGTCGAACTAACTTTTTTACAAACAGAAAGGAATGATACAATTTCAGCGACTCATTATAAATTTCGAATTCTAGCCACGCTTGAAACCGGATGAGTGAACTTCGTTGTACCATGGCTCCTCGTAAATGTGTTGAAGCCACAGGTAAGGTTGGTATATGTATTGTGACGGATAATCTATCAAAATCCTTTTCATTGATACACGAGACCTCGGACCCTGAATCAATCAATGTCGAGAACTCAATAGACCTACACGTAATAATGATGTGAGGTAATAGACGAAAAGCAGCCTAGTGACAAGCGGTGTCAAGTACACTATCGACAGTAGTGACTTGTGGTGTGGTAAGCGATAAAGGTTTGTGAGCAAAGATAAGAAAACTTAAATTATTGCAAAAATCTAAAGATCCACATGGGCAACCAGCATTAGTACCCAAACCCCGTCCCATACTCCAACCTAGTCGTTCAATTAAGCGAACACCCACACCATAAATATCGACACATTCAGAATAGGTCAGTGGGGCATACTGAATAATGTGTATAGAAAAACCAATCGACCATGATTCGGGTACATTGGGTGTCAACTTCATCCCTTCACGCACAAACTTAATTAAAGGGAAATAAGCTACAGTAGAGGCTATGTTGATTAAGCCGAGAAGGAGATTCCTCCTTATCTCCTTCCGACAAAGTTTCCCGCATTCGTGGCAGTTGGCTCACTTCCGCTTCGTCGTTGATGTGTAATGGGTGGTGGAGGAACGGAAAACGTCGGTATTGAATGTGGTGAACAATTAGATGCAGATTCGTCCAACCCACGATCCAAGCCGGACCACTGGTACTGACCTACATGAGCTGCAGTAGAATACGAGCGTGAAGCGATTCGTGGCCTTTTGTATGCTATGGATCCCTGTCTCTCTTAAAATTCTAAGGCACCATCAAACATCCCGTTGGGAACAACCGCCCATAAGGATTGAATATGACCAGGAAACTGCCGCATGACTTGAGCAATAATTAAACATTCCGGAATAGCAGGTGTAAATAATCGAAACTGGTTTACCTGTTTAATAAAATATTATGACATGTCTGTTTCCTTTTCGAAGATAAAACGCAGGGCACTTACGCGGATGCGTTCGGATTGTTGCTTATCTTGGGACCAAAAATGGTTAATAAAGTCGGCCATAAAATCATCGAAACTAAACCAGGAAGACTCCTTCATGTCAATCCACTCAGAAGCTGATACAACCAGACAGCTTTTAATAACTTCCAATTTATCGTCCACGCCATATCTTACCGCCTTATGGTATCGCTCAAAGCGATTAAGAAATACGGCAGGATTATGTTGACCGGCACGAAAACGTGGCTTGTCTATGGTAGTCATAGAGCGACAACGTTGGCTCAGTGCTAAACTCACTGCTTTCAGCTCATTTATAGATAAGGAACAAGGGCTAATTCCTCCTCTTGCATTGTTATTGCTACTCAAAGAGCTCACGGGATCGGCCGCAGGATTCGATAGACTTTCATTACTTTCACAATCTTGACCGTTGGCCCTACATAGGTGGATATTGGCAGTTCTAACACCCGAAGCAATACCTACATTCTCTAACAGGCTATCACGAAGGCTGTTGCTTCCTTTAGATGCTCCCATGATGGTTTCTAGTAAGGTCTGGTTAACATTCTGTTGATGTTTAAAAAAATTTTTCCATGATGTCGTGCTGTTGTCCCAAAAAGTGTCTGAATTGCAACAACTCAGCAGCAAGAGTGACTGGATCGTCAACATGATTAGGTTCCCTGTTTGCCTGTGTTGGAATATTTAACATACTAGTTGTCTACCTCCGTGATTCTGCAGTTCCTGCAAGGTTAAAGAACAGCAGTGACATATTCTTGCAAGTAAAATAACATAGAAAATAAAACAGAAAATTTCAAACCCTCCACAACGCCATCAACGGTGCATCCTGGTCACGGCACTAAATCTGTAGTGTGGCCGACCTGAAGACTGACCCAAATGCCCTCTATAAACGGCACACCGGGCTCTGTGATCTAAGATCTAGTGGCAGTGACTTGACGATACCCACGTTGTGTTGTTATAATGTAACCCAAATTTACACTGGGAAGATGGCGTTAAGGCGGGAAGGTTTAAAATAAAACTACAGCATTTATTTAACTTTACTTTCAATCAAAAAAATAGCCAAGAAATAGGTCATTCACATGAAAGCAGAGGAAAATGACATTTAAAGCGAACAGTGCCGTACTCAACCTGGACGATTGTGAAAGAGTACGGCAGAGAAAACCCCAAACTACCCTCACACAACCAACTGCATTTGGCACATCTCGACAAGGAAAGGTAATGCACAAGTACCCGGGTCGCCAACACTGAATCTGACAGGACGTCAATTGTTACCCAGACATACCACACATGACAACTGAAGAAATGTTAGTGTAGACCAGCTAGTCTTTTCTGATACATACTGAGGTCGGCTAGGCCAATACTACCCAGCTAAAGTTGAAGAAGGGGGACGCCAGGAAGATGACCTGCACCCTGACTACCAATGTTCCTCTCCGCACGGACATAAAATGTTAGTAATATTTAACAAGGCTCGAACACACGCGCACACATACATACACTAACAGTTTTCAGCACGTGTTACAAAATATTTCACAAAGGCTAGCCGACTTCCTATTATTTGCAAAAGGGTACACTACAAGTACATTGATAAGACAACATGAATCACTGAAATAAACTTATGGTATGATTGCGCATGGTTAAAAGGCGCTTATTATTGAAGAGACGATCTCCAACATAATCATAAATGCAAACGCGAAGGCACGAGATGGTCGGTCATACCAGAGATTCAATTTAATTATATCACAACAATCATCACTAACGTTAAATACTAGTTAATTTTATAGGAACATGGGCTAGATAATAGGATAAACACGCAACAAAATATATAATTACATTTAAACCAAGATATGAGCGATTCAGTTGAATATGTAGATAATATGCTAAAATAAAACAATTACACATGATAAAAATGTCAAATGGATCACAAATATCAAACATTATTAAATATGTTGACAGCAAATACATACCCAAAATTCTACCGCATAAATACAAGCCCAAATTCAGGCGCTAAATGTTTATATAAATGCATGTTAGTTAAATATATTAAATCTAGTAAGCAAATGTTAAAAATTATTCATTATGATTGAAACAGTTAAAACGTACTTTTAAAAAAATAAACACATCGTGGCATTACCAATTACAAACAAAAAATATACACAACAACGTTGTGGTTAATTCGATTACTATCTTAAAACCCGTTAAAACCAAAACAAACATAACATAGAAATAGAATACTGTTCATATTCAAACTTGCCTAATAATTTGATTCAATACATCTAAGGGATGATGTTGGTACTAATTGCTTCAAAATCACAATAAGGGTATATTCACTAATGGTGCTGCAATAAGTGCAATGCAATGGAAGTTCGAACTCTGTATTAAATACTAAATAAACATTATTTCATGTAAACAAATATTAGTTTACCCCTGTTTTAGATACTAAATAAAAAATTCAGATAAATAAATATTACTTTTCGGTTGTTCAACCAAGCCACACTCATTTATACATAAAAGATTCAATAAAATCGTAAATTCACATATTAAACATCACAAGTAAAACAACTGGCAAGACAGAATTGTATACATCAATCTCAGAAAAGCAACAGATAATCATAAAAATAATTCCTTCCCTGGTTAAATAACTAACGTTTTTACAATAAGTACCAAAATCACATCCAAAACAATGCTAGAATTACCAGATGTAATCAGATTAGCAACTACATTATAAACTTATCAAACATTACCTGTAACTTAAAGAAGTTAACCTCTACTATTCCAACACCTCTGAGCGGGATCAAACAAAAAGTGCCAACAAACCTTCTGACAAGGACCAAGCTCCTCTCATTTCCCTCGCCGCTAAAACTAAATGATGTCCAACAAGCGGATACAGCGTTTTGCTCAAATGCTTTTGAATATAGAGTAATGCACACAATTTCGTATAAAATAATCGTCGACCAATGAAAGATGACCTAGAAATAACCCCAAAATACTTCATGCTTGAGTTTATATAACTTTGTTGATTTAGAAATTACACTTATTTCTGTACAATTTATCGGAGGAATATTTTTATATCTTTTTATATGTTTTTTCATTTTTGATTGCAAGTTCAGTGTAAATTTTTAGTTATAAATAACGTTTAATAATACAATTAAATTGTCTGTAAAATTTAGTTTTCATATTGTTGATTTGCATATCTGTAGTATGTAATTCAACTGCTTTGAATCCACCAATAGAACTTTTGTAGCTTCTATTTATGTCGTATCTACATTTTAATGTTTATGACTAAATTTATTTTCTATTCCTACGTATGTCTCCACTACAAGCAGTAGGCGTAACCTCTTTGGCATGCGCAGAGTACGGCAAATCAGAACAACGTATTCAGGGGTTATTGTCAACCAAGTTATTTCAGTATTACCTGTGAACGGTATGTTGTAGTACGGTACATTCTTCTATCGGTCCGTATTTCCTAAATTAACATTTATTTAATTTTTTTCTGTTAATTCCCGGAATTAGTATTATTTTTATGCACGGTTGCTATGTGTTTACTGTGCAGCTTAAATATTTTTTTTTTATTTCTTTAATATTTAACGGCCATTTAATTATACGTACCATCAGTATTCTTATGCTTAGTGTATTTAGTATGAACAAAATTTGTTTCTATAATTGTGTGCATTAGCTTCAGTTGACTAAAATTTTATAAAAATGGCAAAACAAAAGACGGTCAATAATTTCCTGTTATCTGCATTCTTCACTTTGAATTTCTTTAATAGGGCTGAATTTGCAGAATATGACCTTTTTCCAGGTAAGCTAGTTATTTACACATCATTTAGTATAGATATAGATATACTCTACTGCTTACTTCATGAATTTTTAGAATTTTAAGAAAATGTAAGTAGTTTCTTGTTTATTTAGGCATGGCTTGCCCTTCATTTTAAAATGGCAACAAACTGTTGCGCTTTGAAGGCATTGGTATCACTTAGTTTTTGTATTTGTTAGGTTTATAGTTCCGAAAATACTTTTGTATTGTGTAGGTAAGTTGATTGCATTCTTCTTTTGAAACTATTAGAGCAGTTGGAATCCGATATTTACGACTTTGACAAGTACAAAGAACGTCGTTGTCGCCTTGGGTGGTTCCGCATGACGCATATTTTATCAAATCAACCGTACCCATGACTAGGTCGTATTACTCATACTCTCTAGAATTTCTTTAGCTTATGGAATGTTACAGAATTCATATTTTTATTTTACTTTAGTTTGAAACTAAATTTTGTTGCTCAGGCAGACTTAATAAATCTGAAGAGCAAGAAGCTAATTTACCGTATGGGAATTGAAATTATTTACTTTAACTTGGGTAGGAATGAGAGAATATGTGAAGATACTGGAATGTTCACATATTGTCTATAATTAAGACTATTTATTGGGTAATATTTCTGTAGACACTTAATTTTTATGACATACTTAATGTAAACAGATTCTTTTTTAGGTTATAAAAAATATTTTGGGTGCAATTTTACACCTTGTAAGAAATAGTTGTTTGGTATGAATTGCTTCTTTCAATTAATTTGTTGACAAATTGCATGCAAATTATTCTAAATTCTTTTTTAATAATGATTTAAATTTTTACTTCCCATAATTTAACAACAGGAGAAACATTGTGAGGGTTCAAACTTCGAAATTGGCAGAAATCAAAATTATGTTTTTATTTTATAAAGTTTCTTAATAGTGTTTGAAAATGTGTTTATAAATTGGATAGGTTTGTAAAATTTAAATATTTTGTGATCTTTTTGTGTAAAATTTGAAGTATAGAGCTGGAACTACATTAAATCCTTGGAGATTTGAAAATTTAAAAAAATGGAATTAATTATTGTTCGCCTAAAGTTAGTAAAACCTGCTTTAGCAGTGTATAATTAGCATATAAGTATCATATTTCAAGTGACACAGGAGCCACTATAAAAAAATTAAGGTAGCGAGTGCCATATTATAAAATATATCATATCAATACTTTACAAATGGGTTGTAATAATAACAAAGCACGAGTATTCGGATGCTTATTTTGGTTTTTTAAGAAACATATTACATGATGCCTTGAGTACATAAAAGAGAAATCTGCATTCCTAAATTTAATCACAATGAAAATATATTGATTATCACCTAATCTGTGTGTCAATGATAAATGTCGAAGGCTTTAATGACCAGAATCATGATTAATATTAGATGGTGCAAGTTTGGTCAATGGCATAGTAGATACTAATGAAATCGATGTTACTTCCACTTTCGTAAGGGGCATTATTGAAGTAGGAGATGATTATTATTTTAGTATCTGCACGCTCACGTACTCGATTGAGCCAGGTTAGTGTATGTTGCAGAGAAGTAGTGTATAAGTAAGTACTCATATCTTATCAAGGTAAAAGGTGTCCGTTTAGCAAAGTACTTGGCTGAATAAATTAGTGAGCCTGTTTATATAAAAGTAACTTTTCTTGGTACCACTACTTTACGATAGACACCAATAAAGTTTAATTGGGTGTGTGGGTCTGCATATTCTGAAGCGGTGATTTTGATTGTCTCTTGCCAAAGTGGAAGAAACGTAGACTTCATTAGTATCTAATACAACATGGTCCAAACCAGAAATATGCACATTACTCATTTGTGTATCAATATCAGTTTTAATATTTGTTGTTTATGTACAACATAACTTGGGAAAATAATCCATTAAACTACGAACATCGATGTTTGCATTTTGTAACTTAGACATTTGGTACTTCCTGTGGTAGTAACTTGAAAAAGTTCAATCCTATTTCTGCTTATTCTTCTCTAAAACAGAACCTGATTGGAAATTAGATTATCTCTTACATTCTCAATGCAAGTTGTGGCGGTTTTTAAATTTTTCTTTCGATGTTGCTTGCAGACATTGAAAACGAAATTTTATCAATATTTTGCTATTTTAGTATAAAGTTGAAAAATTAAATTTTATTTTTAAATCCGTTTATATATATATATATATATATAAATAGTGAAGAAGAATAATCCACATTTGGAATGCAAATGCATGTTTGTTAATATATATTAACAGTTATAAGATGAAATGAAAACCCAACTTTTTATGTAAAGTTGAATTACCATTTCAAATCGAACTGGTAATTGAAAACCGTTAAAAGAATAGCTGCAGCAGGATTTGAACCTGCGACCTTTGATTTGCCGGACCAACGCTCAAACCAACTGAGCTATGCAGCCAATTGTTTGGAATATGTTAGAATTTATACTACTGAAGTTTGTTCTTATTTCGATTTTCAATTACGTCTTGCATTTCTAAGGAAATTGATTCAAGTTATATACATAATGTATGTACGAATAACTTGATCATCCTATTTTGCTGCGTTTGGATAATACATATAAAATGCATAGCTCAGTTGATTAGAGCGTTGACCGTTCTTTTAGTGGTTTTCAATTACTAGTTCGATTTGAAATGGTAATTCAACTTTAAATACAAAGTTGGGTTTTCATTTCATCTTAATAACTATTAATATATATTAAGCATTCATTTGCATTCCAAATGTGGATTATTCTTCTCTATTATATATATATATATATATATATATATATATATATATATATATATTGCTGTAATTATAGGATTAATTTAGTGGTAGGTTAAGTCATAGGGGTTGTAGAATAAACAAAAGAAACTCCCAAATAACAAAAGCACATAATTACAGATATTAGAAGAGTAAATAGGTCATTATGAATATTGTTAGTTGAGAGCACACTGTATATAACAGTGCAAGCGATTAAACGCATATTCAAGAGTAGCTACGAGCAAAAATAAGAATTTAAAAGTGTAACAAAATGCATCGAAATTAAATCAAGAGAAAACCTGTATGAATTGGCTAGATAAATATTCAACAAGTGCGTTAATGTATCATCATATACTCGGGTAGAAATTATGTATTATTTGAAAAGCGTACGTGCTAGAAAAGTATTACATTTGTTCAAAAATCCAATTTAACTAGGAAATAAACAAACACCAAATTTATTTCTATTTAGATTAGAATAAAGCAAACAACAATAATACGTGATTTGATGAACGAAGGTTCCTGGGATTTCTGAATTAAATCTGATGTTATGTGAATGAATTACGTGACAACTTGAGCGTTCTTCCATGCAATTAAACTACACAATTGGTAAAGCTTTCGAAATAACACAAGAGATAAGACAATTGTTGTCGCCCAACACGTGGAATCAACGAATTGCAAAGAAAGGGGCAAGGCCTATAGATATGATAACAATTGAACAACGAGTTAGTATACATTTGAAACTGGGCAGTCCCTATACTCAAAAGTGCTAAATTATTCACGCAAACAGTTAAAAGTAAAGTGAGAATCATTTTTATAAGAGTGTAAAAATTGTGTAAGCAGCCGTTCTACTACAGACATAAGTAAACCAGATTTAGTGAAATTATACAATTTCTAAAAATAAATAAAACAGGGCTCTTAGATACGATCCTGGGTACGAGTCTTGGATACAAGTCAGGAAGACTCTGGAGATTACTGCCTGTTAAATTAATCACTGACGTGGTAAATATTCTATTACTGTTTCGTTAATTACCGAGATGGAGAACCTTTTATTGGAATAAACTTATTAATAACGATTTGGATAGTATTTTGGTTGGATGTCGACTCAAAACATTGTCTGGACACGAAGACTCATGGGAATGCAAAGAAGTTACTAAACCACTCCGGGTTAGATATTTTGATATGATTTATTTCTGTAAACTGTTTTAATTCAATAATAATTCAAAAATGTAAGAGCCGACAAAACTGGGGTTTCTTTGATAAATTTATAAAAGGCAATAGGCATCTTGAAACGTTTCAAAAGGTCTCTAAATACAATAAAAAAGCTCGTTTTGCTGGCATCATTTTCTCAAAATTTGACAGATGTAAATAATTTATAAAGGGGAAGATATTTAAAGAAAAGGTTGTATATATTTAATCATTAGACTGTGTATTGTAGAATTGCTTTATTTAATTGAATCAGTTAGTTGAGGCAAAGAGTTTTATAAAATAACATTTTTACAAGTGCTTGAGTAATATAAAGAAAATATCACAGCATCTTATGACGCCCAAATCATGGGGCTAAATATTAATAGAATAACAAAGGTATATAATTTTTCCTACAGGAAGATAACACGGCATTTTAAAACTCTCATCGTAGGGGCTGGTGAATTATCACAACAATATATATATATATATATATATATATATATATATATATATATTATACATATATATTTTGCTGTTTTAATAAGGTTATTTAGGGGTAGTTAGGACCAATAGTATAGCACACTTCATATAAATTACATGAGGCTCAGAAAACGAGACAGTTTTCTGAAGGAAACAAGAAATACGATGATTAGACTGGAAAGTAAATTATAACGCCCTGTATATAAATCATAATTATAATTAATTTAGTTAATGAAAAATATTTTGAATAAACAAATTTGCAAGTCGTTAAACAACATAATTGCAGGCTGAAACGCGACACGCATGGATAACGCATCACGCATGGATAACGCATCATTATTACCTCAAGGATCCCAATTAGAACAAGCAGGTTTAAAAATGCGTAAGATAGCAAACGCATCTAATTTAATAAAATTGTATTAAGTCTACGTGACTAGAAAATTAAAATCGACACCTGATTTATTGGAAACAAGCAATGCATGGTAATTAAAACCAAAGTTCACCAAATTTATTTGAACAAACAATGGTTTACTTATCTAGAAGTATGAAAATCCAAGCGAATCAATGCTATTAACTCGAAATCGTACGTGACAAAAGTAACGTGTTGATGTTAACATACAATATAATACGATGGAATATCCTAAAACCTAGTATGAAAGTTTTATACACAACAACGAACTTTGCGCTTGTCAATAGATAGATGGTGCATTTAAATATGACCGGATTTGTAAACAAATCATTTTCGCCATGAAGTAAGGCTTAGTTCACGTGTATTAAAACAAAGATATTTACGTAAAGTGATTAATTGTGAAGTGTGAAATAATACCATTGAATTATGGAAAATTAATGGGTTTGTCGTTTTATCCTTAAAAGGCGTAAGTTACTAAAAGTTGTTTTAATTTAAATTCTAATATTAACCTTAATAAAAAGGACTCTAAATAAACACTGGAAGACAAGTCTAATTACTGGGGAACAAGTTTGAATAAATACTGGAAGCGATTATAAATGATTACTAGAACAAATGAGGAAATGCAACAAGCATTTACTTCAACGATGAATTGTCAGGGAGTTTAATGGCGGACGGTAGTGTGATTTAAGGCTATGCTATGAAGGATGCAGACATTATCGAAAACAGTTGGACGAGGGACTGATTCGAGCTGAAAACAACAGGTTAGCCAATCTGAATGTTTTATTATTTTATTTGTGAATATTTCGTTGTATATTGCTAAACTGAATGATTTAAAAAGTAACATTTCATTGAATATTTTTAATTTAAATACATTAAAAATTGCTTTCATGATAATTTATGCGAGGGGGTCGGCAAGATTTGTTTTTTTTTAGTATACGTTGTAATTTACGTAAATATTTAAAACGGTTGAATGTACATTCATCAGGCTTCAGTTAATAATAATAATAATAGTGATTTTGCTGTCTTTTTGATCATCTTTGGGAATGAAAATTATAAAAAATTTTTATTCAATTATTAGCAGAAAATTCTAGTTAGATAATTCTTAAACTTTTTCTACATTGTAAATATTTTTGAGAACATTATAATAATTTGTGCTTAATGGTGTTTTGGTTTAAAGATTAGAACAGGAAGGAGAGGTAGAACGTAAATTAAAACCCTTTGTTTGTCGTATTGTAGCAAGATCCGTGCGTAATTTAAAACTGAGCTAGTCGACGCAATTAAAATTATACATTAAAAATTAAAAATTGACAGATTAAAAATTTTTCCCTTTTAATTCACAAAAAGGGCGCATGGGGGTATTGTTACAGTATCACAACAATATATATATATATATATATATATATATATATATTGCAGTGATAAGGGGTTGTTTTGGGGTGTATTGAGTAGCAAGTGCCGTGTAGCAACAATAAATAGCAATAGGAATCAGAAAACTGCATTTATGTAGCAGAAAATTAAGTAATTCGTACATTATGTAAATAGCAAGCATTTAACACCCTGTGTATAGATCGTAATTAACTTTAAACGATGCAAGTAAGCATATCTGTCAACAATAGAACGCGTATGCAGCAGAAAAATAGGTAATTCGTACATTATGTAAATAGCAAGCATTTAACACTCTGTATATAGACCGTTATTAATTTTAAGTAATGTCAATAAGAATATCTTTCAACAATAGAACGCGTATTCAGCAGAGAAATAATCGTACATGTAATTAAACACGCGTTGAGAAGTGTTCTACAATTTATAAAATAAAGACGCCAAAGATAAAAGATAATACCTAACAAAGCTTTATGCAATTACGCGGAAAAAATAAACGCTTTGATAAGAAAACGCAATTTCAAAGACGCATAAATACACAAACGAAAACAGCATTAGAGTTACATCATTTATTTTGTACATATCCAAAAGGCGATATCTACACAAAACAACGTATGGCAAAGATAACGAATAACAATGTGCTAATAGCACATAAACACCATTACATGGAAATCCGAATTAATTACATCAGAAACTACTTCAAAATGCAGGGAATGCTGAAGACAGGGCTTGGTTGGTTGAGATAATCTACAGGACTGCTTGAAAACCCAGCCCACATGTAAGTGGGAAAAGGCTATTTAACACAGAGCAGTGATAACACAAGTCAGTTCATAACTAATGCACGTCGAAGCTGTGACACTGTTAACCAGAAAGTTACGCGTAAAAATAAATAAAGTATAATAGAATATCAAGTTTATGTTGCAGTGATAATAGTGCAACAATTACGAAGAGTTTTTGCCGTTTTTTAATAGAAAATGTGGGTAGAATTTGGGTAATTGATTTAAATTAAATATTTGTAATGATAGGGCTTCAAATTTGTGTCGACAATTATATTGCTGGTATATTTCTGTACGTCGACAATAATACTTCTGGATTCTAAGGGGACAATTCTAATCGAATTTTGGTACAATACTGGTACAATTCTAAGCTGCGTCGAAAGCATTTAAAGGAAGAAATTCAAAGCATTTGCAGACAAATATAAAATAAAGAAGTACGACGTAATTTTTGGAAAACAAGGGGTAACTGTACTGAAATATTGGTTCAACAAAGCAGAGCATTGGTAAACGATTGAAGACATTAGGGGGTGTTGATCCGCAACCCGAACAACATATCACAGGTCAGATCTATTTTATTTTAAGATATTTTTCAATTTAAATTTTAATACTCAATTTATTCAGTTTATACAAAACTTGTAATTAAGTCAACAAGAAACATTTACATACGTTAAACTTACGTATTAAATCATAAAGAGGTCTAGAACGTTCCAGATTTTTTTGTAAAGAGGGTGTAGTTTTTGGTGACTTTAGATTGAATTCAAAGCATATAAATTTTGCGATAAATGATAGATATGATATTGATTGATTGAGGAGTGTATTGAAAGAATTTCAAAAATTGTAAATAATATTTCTTTTCATTATATGAAATTAATTGACTTCGTTTTATCAATTCAAACAAATAGTCATAAAGGGGTGAAAAAGAGAAAATTGATCATCGTAACGTTGTGCATTCTGTGTAGATTAAAAAGGGCTAGCCGTGGCATAATAATAAAATTAGTAAGATTGAAGTGAGAACACAGAGCGGTGGCGTTAAGTAAAACGTTCATAACACCGAGTACTGCGTTATCATATCAATATATATATATATATATATATATATATATATATATATATATATAGTGAATAAGATGAAATAATAACTTAGACTTTTATGCAAAGCCCAAATGATCATTTCAAATCGAGCTAGTAATTAAAAGATGGAAAATATAAGGTCTTGGACAGGACTTGAACCTGTATCTTGGTTTTGCCTGAACCAAGCGTTTACCAATTACGAGACCGATGACGACAATTGGGAAATTTACAAATTTAATCGTGTACACAACTACACATAAACCTAACTTACAGTTATGTTTGGCATTTTTGTCAATCATATCTGACATCGTCAAGTTTTGACTTATGTCAGTTATATACAGGAAGCTACGCTCAAAATTACGACTATTACCCAAGTATTAAATATATAAATATTTTATGTAGTTAATTACACAAGGTAAGTTGATAAATACTGTTGTATTACAGTGAATAAGATGAAATAATAACTTAGACTTTTACACAAAGCCCAAATGACCATTTCAAATCGAGCTAGCAATTGAGAAGGAAATTATAAGGTCTTGGACAGGACTTGAACCTGATTTTTATGCATAGCCCAAATGATCATTTCAAATCGAGCTAGTAATTGAAAGTAGGAAAATAAAAGGTCTTGGACAGGACTTGAACCTGTATCTTGGTTTTGTCGGAACCATGCGTTTACTAATTATGCCACCGAGACCGATGACGACAATTGGGAAATTTACAAATTTAAATCGTGTACACAACTATACATAAACCTAACTTTCAATTACGTTCGGCATTTTTGTCAATCGTATCTGACATTGTCAAGTTTTTGACTTATGTCAGTTATAGACAGGAAGCTACGCTCAAAATTACGGCTATAAGTCAAGTATTAAATATATAAATATTTTAGGTAGTTAATTACACAAGGTAAGTTGATAAATACTATCGTATTATGGTGAATAAGTGTGGCGTAATTGGTAAATGTATGGTTCTGGCAAAACCAAGATGCAGGTTCATGTCCTGTCCAAGACCTTATATTTTCCATCTTTTAATTACTAGCTAGATTTGAAATGATAATTTGGGTTTTGCATAAAAGTCTAAGTTATTATATCTTATTCACTCTAATACGATAGTATTTATCAACTTTGTGTAATTAACTACCTAAAATATTTATATATTTAATACTTGGCTTATAGCCATAATTTTGAGTGTAGCTTTCTGTCTATAACTGACATAAGTCAAAAACTTGACAATGTTAGATATGATTGACAAAAATGCCAAACGTAATTGAAAGTTAAGTTTATGTATAGTTGTGTACACGATTTAAATTTGTAAATTTTCCAATTGTCGTCATCGGTCTCGGAATAAAATTGATTACAATTATTAAATATAATAGGTGTAAATCCATAAGGTAAACACATGCATGTACATATAAGTATCATGTAAAGGTAGTGGTTGGAAAGCTTTTCTTTGTAGCATAAAAATACATAATTGAAGAGGGTGAATTTGTTAGTAACGGATATTCAAAGCGTAATTATTTAATTTGTGTACATAACTTAGTATAAGGTAATATGAATCTAGAATATTTATAATTTTTTAAAGGTTTAGCGTTGTAAATACGTTCTTCGTTAGTTAGGGTGTTGAACGTTACAAACAAAAATGGATCGATAATATAAAGAGAAAGACTTTTATATGAGGTAGCAAAGAATGAAAGATATCATATGGTTAGTTGTTATTGACTTTGAAACGTCTGTAAGACAAAGAAATTTTTAAAGGTAAAATAAGCGAGACGGAGAAGCAGCGTGTTCTCATAAGAAATTGGTTTGGAAAAGGTAATGGAAAGTACGGTAGAAGGCTACAGACAAAGTAGGACTATTAGATTGTGCATATAAGATAGAGAAAGACGATAGTGTAGATTGGCAGGGTAGATTAGAGTTTAACAGCTGGGATAAAGTTAAAGAAATATAACATACGGGTTAAACAAGGATACAAGAAATCGATAATGAACGTAGAAAATTGAGGAAAGGTACAAGATAAAGAACAGGTCATTTTGAATGCAAATTAGAGTGAGATGATAGGATGTGCGCATGTGAGAGAGGCGTGTTTTGGATGCTTGGATGGGAGTTAGTTGCCGGGGGATTTCGACAAAGTCGACGGCCGTTGGAGATTTTTAATAAGGGTTTCGAAGTAAAATGCTTGTTTGCGAGTGAAATTCCAAGATTTTTGAGACGGTTGCCAAGTTTACCAGGAATAACTAAAGGATAATGGCTGGTTTTGAGAATTGGACGACGGTTAGGTGTTGTGGTGTGCTTGAGTATGTGGAATCGGGAGACGGCTTGGAAAACGTTACCGAGAAAGCGTGTTTGTGGGGTGGTGTTATACGATTCGGGGGCATTTTGAGTCTATATAAACTAAGAGGAGGCGGTAAACGCTCTCTTTCTTTTTCGATCGTCAACCAAGCTTCGAACTACGATAGTAAATGTGAATGAGTGAGTTGAGATTTTTAATTACAATTAATTGATTGTGCACAAGTTGGTGCAAGTTTAATATAGCAGTTGTGAGTTATATAAAGTACGTAAGTAGACTTCTTACTATTTATTCTTACTATTCTTACTATTTACTGGGTTAGTGTAGTGGATGTTGATGGACCAGTAGCGGATGAACGAGAGTTTGGAAGTACCGTACATTGGATGCTGAGATATCTGGGTAGAGGCGTGCTGTTCCTGATGGTTGCAGTCAACAGGTGCTTATTCTTGCATGTGCAGTCATGAAGGAGGACGACATCAGAGATGATTTCAAAGCAGTGAGCTGGTTGTACTACAGTTCAGGTAAATGAATTTTATGAAACTTTTGACTGTGGTGGTTTTTTTGGGTGATTATGACATTTTGTATTTTTTTTGTGGATTTTGTTGTATTTTATGGACATTCTAATTGACTATTTACCTTTGAGAAGGAATTATTATGAAAATATATGCATGTACAATTTTGTATTAAAAAATGAGTGTGAAATATTGGCTTTTGTACAAAGTAAACGGGTTTTTGATAAATTTTCAGTGCAATAATTAGCACTCAGGTACAGAAAGGTTTTTACTATGAGCTCGTATTAGACCTGGGGTTTTAAAATAACGTTTAGGTATAAGCCTAGTTATTTTTTAATAATTATAGATGTGAATAGATAAATTTTGAAATTATTTTATTTTACAACGACTTTTTTTTAAAAAATTGGTAATGGTTGTTAAATATCCGGGGTGTGAAATAAGATGTAAATACAAAGATTTTTGAGTAGCAATTCTGATGTTACAATAAAGTAGGATGAAATTTTGGTAATGAAATTTTCTTTTCTTTGAATAGTAGGGTAGTATTTTCAGAGAGCAAGTGAGCAGCCATGGCGAATATCCCCGAGGAAGCTGAGTAGAAAGCTGGAGGTTTGGCGTCCTTCATGAAGAGTATCTTCAGAGGGTAGTGCAATAAGTGATATGAAATGCAAGTCTTAGTGGTAGGGTTTCTTTACAGGTAGATGCAGAGCATTTATGACACCCAAATTGTGAGGCTAGAGTGATCGACCCGGACAAGCCGGATAGTTCAGAGCATTTATGGCTTCCCAAGCGTGGGGCTTCAAATAGGAAGATCCACGGAATGTATGACGCCCGATTGTGGGGCTTGAATTTATTTTAGATATTTTTGTAGGGCTAACCCAAGAGAGCTCGCAGCATTTATGGCAGCCCATTCGTAATTCCACAGCAATATATATATATATATATATATATATATATATATATATATATTGCTATGCTACTACTGGAATTATCGAGCCCCTTCGTTGGGCTGTTATATTATGTGCCCTAAATTATACGCGCTTCATCATTTGGGCGACCATATTAATATTACTATGAATAAACAAGATTGTAATTATCTCCGACGTTGGGCTGTCTTATTAATATTGCTATCAATTCCCTCCAGAAACTTAACTGGATTTTATCTTGAACCAACCTTGTCAACCAATAACAAAATTCGATATGTTACCGCCTTACTTGTTATCTATTTCCTATTCAACTCGTAGCTCCTCCTTGAACTATTTAAATTAACAAATTACTCCCATTGACTTTATCTTATGACCTCGACTAGCATTTATTTGGAATTATAAAATTCAGGTAATTCGATTTTATATAATGAAACCAATATATTATGTACAGTTTTTGTAAATTATTTGGAATACACTTTTCAATTAGTTAATGTTGTAAATTTCATTTATTAAACATCATATACTATTTACTCAAAACCCAAAGTCACCAAAAAACCTGTTATCCTTATCAACGAAGTGTAGAACGTTCTAAACCTGTTATCATATTACTCACTTTATACGTATGCAACTTCTTTTGTTGACTTTTTCACATTCATATTATATTAAGCAAATTCAATATTCAAAATAAAAATATATAGAAAAATAAAATGTCTTATAACTAAAAAATCTGACCTGGTCTATTTTCTTTACATCGACGCTTCCATTTGAATAAAAATTATCTTCTCCCAATGTGGGATTATTACATGCCCATTCGAAATATACGCTTGAACTATTGCATTTAAATTATTGCCATCACCCTCTGGACTACCATTAACTTATGCACCCCAATTTATTGTCGTTTCATATCAGACTTATTACTTCTTATCAATCAATTTCCTCAAACTTATAATAGAATTCTTATTATCATTGTCCTCTGACTTGAAATCGTAGTTTATTTTCCCCCTTGACTTAGAAATTGTATTACTGTTCCCCCCAGACTTAGAAATCGTATTACTCTTCCCCCAGACTTAGAAGCCCTATTATTTTTATGTTTTAGTTTAAAATACATTCACCAAAATGTACTTACGTTTAATCGGCAGTCGTAATTTTCATTTTCGCACTTTTACAATTTTCTCTTTGAATTATTATTATTACGTATCATTTTATTTTATAGTGGCGCACTTCGGCCTTTGTTGAGTTCAAAACTGACCTCGTTATCACTGTACTTGCTAATATATTATTGAATTCCCACTCCGTTAGTGGGTATGGTCTACAACTTGTCGCCCATTTATAACCAATCAAATAATTACATTCAAAGTACTTTCTGATGTAATTCTCCACGATTCCCAATAATTGTAACCTGCTTGCAGCTGTCTTCGTTATCAACATGTGGTGTTTTGATAGATCTAATTGCTTTTCCATAAACAACTGATGCAATTCGACTTTTAATTTTTATATTTACATGTTATTCACGAATTTTTTAATCTTCTTTCTTATCAAAAATGGTTAGCTATTTGCACGCATTTATATTATGCTTCCTGCAGCTCTATTTCTATCTCCGTATTAATCTAATCGTTTGGAACTCTTTTGAATGCGTGTCTGCTTACACTTTATTATATTTACATATAAATATACGCGTGCTTCCACTGAAAAATATTATTACTTGCTATACCTAAATTAACTAAAACTTTATCTACAGGGTATTTAATATTTTCTATTTACCTAATGAATGTCTTCCTGGTTTCTACGCTAACTATGCGTCTTCCTATGTTTATCTGCGTCGCTTAAAACTATTTATACTTTATATACAGGGTGTTGACGGCTTACTATTTACAAACTATCTCCATTTCTTAATTCTTTACTAAATAAATGCAGTTTTCTGCTGCCTATGGTAATTTCTCATTTCTAAACGACCTTTGTTATAAAGTACACCCTTAAACAACCCCTTATCACAGCATAATATATATATATATATATATATATATATATATATATATATATATAATTAGCTCAAATATTGTTAACTTTACATAGTTAAGTAAACATAAACGGAGGTTCGATATTATTAGAACGGGATTGGGTGTTTGATTACGTCAATATAAAAGGTAATTCTTTCTTAGGTTATAAACACACGAATTGATATAGATAGGCCACGAATATCAAAGGGTTTTGCAATTAGAAAGGTTTTTTACAACTACACGAATTTTTACATGTTAAAACACATGGAATCGATTTATATTTACCTTACATAAATAAGGAATAAGTTAAAGATATTTTTTATAGTTTGCAAATTACAGAAATCAATAATATTTAAATTTGTTTTTTTAAGTTTTTGAAAGGTTTTCGTTATTTATTCAAAATACTAAAACACAAAAGATATTGTTAAGTAGCAAATCCAGTGTCAGAAAAGTACGAAACAAAATAAATTGTTGTAGAAGATGTAAAATGAATTTTAGTTACCATGTGTAAGATTTGAGGTTATGTTCTCCAAAATTATTTAAAAAGGTTTTTTGTAGAAAGAAAAAATTCACATAACTACGGTATTTTAACGGGAATTGATAATAAAGCAAATAAATTTTACTTCTGTGAGGTATTGATTAATTATTAAAATTCAATTTTCATGTAACCCTGAAACTTCACATCACCAAAACTTAGTGTATTACAACTTTTTCTAGCAAACAATTAATTGCTTAAGGCATTCATTTACACAAACTTTCAAGACAAAAATACTTTTAAAAATATTTAAATTAAAGCACAGAGGGAATGGGATGTCATTTTTAATGGTTAAAGTTTGGAAGTGTCTACCAACCCGAAATACGGATAACTGAAAGCTTTTTTATATGATTTTTAATCTAATTTTATACTATATTTAAAATGTTTTGCAGAAGATACAATGTTTTTTAAATTTAAAAATATAAAGATTTAATGTTATCACTTCGATAGTATGTAGGGGAAACAAAGCTTTTTTAAGTAAATATACATTATGCGTGAAGTAACAAACTTGTCTGATTTTTCAAACAGCTAATTTGTAACAAAAAGCAGCCCCTGTTGTGGTGGCCAAATTATAACCTTAACCTCGCATTCCGATATAAAACATCGGGTAATTAATATCCATTAAACATTTACACCAGTAGTTCTATACAGATTCGAAGGTTACCTCCGGAAGGTTTCTGTGGCTGCTTCCTGCCTCTGTGGTGTGGGGGGCGTTGCTTGCTGGTGCTTCTCGTTAGACGATACGATATTAGGAAAAGGTATGCAGGTGGGAACCATTCGTCGATACTGTCGAATCACTCGCACGTCGGCACTCTACAGAAGACTGTAAGAAAGTCCCGAGATAAGCTACATTTCTCACGTAAATGTTTACCCCCCTTCAGCCTAGGTAGACGCACTTTCACAAGCGTTGGTGGGAACCAAGCCATTCCAATGTGAGAATAGTCATGTCGGCATACTCGGCGACCACAAAAATAAGTCAATGTCATAAATATCGTATTTTTGTAGCGCGTACCGAAGCTAAACGGTAACCTTTTGTGATAGCTTTCAATTTAAACGTCAAAATCGATTGTGACTGTGCGTAACATGCAACAATCTAATAACGGGATCCTAACAGACAATTATTTCCAAAAAATGCGAAGTAAATACAGACCCGTGATTAGTCAACACCAAGAAATTAGAGGAATTTTGTTCTTAACAACACGGAAACTGAACGACAACTTCACTAGTAGAAACAATAAATTGACTAACTTACATTAATAACAGAGAGTGGTAGAAAATTGTATTAAAGTACTTTAATAAGTTATACTGTTTTGCAGAAATGCTTAAATATGCATATCACTCTATATGAACATCACGTGTTGATCTACCAGAACCATGTCACGCAGAGCATGGGTATTCTTCGCAACACTAGATGTGCACGGGTGACCTTTGCGAACATCGTCGAAATGTTGGTTTCCACGCTTAAATTCTGCGAACCATTTATTAACCCTGGTTTTAGATGGTGCTATACACATAAATATAACTATTAAATTTTGTTGAAACGAAACTACTAGGTTTAAAATAGAATTGTTAACTGATTTGCCGCATAAAAATGTTAAATTTTATGAATATGAAGATTGCAGAATGGAGTGCTGACAATACAAGGTGCACTACGTGCAACCAACAAGTATGGTGATTGACAATTGTTATTTTTCCATTTCCAAATTGGAGACGTTCAGCGTGTTATTTAGTGATTGGTTGTCGTTATTTTATAATATAGCGTTAAAAACCAAATTTACGTTAACCAAAGAAAAAATCCGTAGACAAGTAATAATTTTTGTGTTCCCTATTTATTCTAAAGGGTGTCTCAAAAAAAACGCTGGATTTAAAAGTTCGCCATTTTTACTTATTTCAGTTGGAAACATTGTTTTTGCATGTTTTGTTATCTGTGATCATTGAGGTTTCGTTTTCATATGGTATTTTTTTATTCTAGGTTAGTGTTTGCATAGTATCGTAATGAAAGATACAGTAAGGAAAAACGAGTTTTGATTGTGAAAACTCACTACCGGAATGGAAATGTTTCGCGGTAACTTCGAAAACCGCGTACGATTCTTGGACATCACAATGCACACTTAAATCCACTTTTCGTAGGTTGATCAAGAAATTTGGAGAAACCGCTTCAACCGTAGACATCAAAAGCCCTGGACGACTTCGGAGTGATCGGACGAGACGATTGTACTGCTGTGCGTGATTCTGTTACTGTGAGTCCAGGAAAATCTTGTCGCCATTGTGCTCAAGAAATGCAAATGTTTTCAGCAACAATGCAAAGAATCTTAGCAAAGGATTTGCACTTAACACGCGTACAAAGTTCAGCACGAACACGACGGCGATATGATTTTCCTGGACTCACTGTAACATACCGTACAGGGCGTTTGATGTCTACTGTTGAAGCGGTTTCTTCAAATTTCTTGATCAACCTACGAACTGTGGATTCATTTCATGCATGGTGATGTCCAAGAATCGTACCTAGTTTTCGAACAGTTACCGCGAATCGTTCACCATTCCGGTAGCGAGTTTTCACAATCAAAATTCCCTGTTCCTTACTGTGTCTTTCCATTACGATACTACGCAAACACTAACCTAGAACAATAAAAATACCGTATCAAAGCGAAATCTCAATAATCACAGATAACAAAACAGGCAAAAACAATGTTTTCAACTGAAATAAGTAAAAATGGCGGGCTTGTTAAATCGAGCGTTCTTTTTGAGACACCCTTTAATTATTTGTTATCACATTCATTGAACTATTTTGTACTAAGATTACATAGGTTTAATAAATAATCAACGGCAACGTTAGAATTCATATTGAATGAGCTGTATTACAAAAGAAAAAGTATTCTACCTGCGATCTTTGTTACTCACCAATTTATAGCCATCAGAATCGCGTTTCGAATCTCAAGCGATTTTTGACCCTGACTGGGAGAGTTCAGACTCGTAGGTTCTGTAATTAGTTTATTATAATAGTTGGGATTGAGTAATAATCCAAATAACCGGAATGGTGGCTGGATTATAAGGACAAACAGGAATCTATCAGTAGCCGGATAACAAAAAATCTAGGAACCCCGGGTTGTCACAGTTTGAATGTCTTTGTGGTTTTAGTAGTTTGGTTATTATTTTAAACCACAGGCCATTAAAAAAGGTATTGTTACCTCATTTGAAAAGTGTATATTCTTGAACTTTCCAGTATAATTGAGCATATCTTATCAGGTTTTAATTATTGTTGAATTTTGAACTATTAGATAAAGTCAGTTTCTATTTACTTAAAACATTATTATGAATAAAAATAAATACTTTTAAAATAAAAGAGAAATAAATCTCATTTGTATACAAATTTAAACATTTGCCATTCTATTTTTTTAAATATATGATATTGAGAAAACTGACACTTTATTTTAATGTTAACCTATTTTACACATCCTTTAAATAACACATCCACTTTCAAACACCTAGAATATTCCAAGGTAGGTGTGTTTTTGATCTTACTACGAAAAGAAATTTTGCATATTTAGTATAAATAATTCATAAAAATGTCTATAACTTTTATTAGTTTATTTTATCGGAGGAACGTGCTTCCATATGTTTTCAATTTAACAGGTTATTCAGTTGCTTTGAGTATAAAATATTTTTCCGCATTTTTAAGTTCACGAAGTGATGATAAACTCTCTAAAACGTATAAATTTTTTAGATCTCTACTAAAGAAAAGCCTCAATACCGCGTGTACTTACATTGCCTAACGGTTTGATTTAATTAGTAGCTGAAAGTGGAAGTGAATTTTGCAATAATGTGATATCTAAGAATGCGAATAATACTTTCAAGAAACTTAAAACCACATTAACCTAGGAAATGTAGATACACCAACCGTGATACTATTTGAGTTAATGTCACTTCCTGTAATTATTTATAGTACAATTTGGTGGTATTTGAAATTACGGATGTATGACCTGCTTGAAACGTCATTTAGGTCCTAAATCAGCTTCGTTACTTACAATCTGTGAACTCATTGCTACGTCGGGGTCTTTAGTTTTTAAAACTATGTAGGTAATAAATAAGAACAACCATTTAAAATAACTCAAGCTGTATGAAATAGCTGATCTCCTAATTTTGTATTTTTACTTTTCAATTTAGATTTGGACCAGACATGAGTAGACAGAAATTAAGGTTAGAATTTATTATGTTCCACAACACGGTAAGTCAAAGAAAATTTTAGAGAAGAAGCGAAAGACATCTGCACTTAATAAATGGTATTTAGTATGAAATATCTGCTAAATTTTTTTCGAATTTAAAAGAATATAATTATTATCTATAAAAATCTTGACAACACAATATTTAAATTCCCGTACACGTTTTCGTGTCATTTTTTAAAAGATTTTGGAGATTTGAATTTTTCGTTATAACAAACAACTACGAACATACGGCATCCTTTAATTCTAAAAATTGGAACTTCTTTAATTTTTGGTGGTACGCTATTACATCGCAAGAACGTATATTTCTTATTTTGATATACATTTTATGTGTATTTTTAACCAACATTAGAACTCGTATAATATGTGTTGTACTATCGCAGTCAAAACAAGGCTTGCCCCTCACATTTCAAGTGTGATGTTCTAATAAATACATCAAGCCCCTCAAACTTACGCATTCAGTGCTCATCTCAATTTGTACAAGCTATACAAATGTTATTAATTTTTTGTACATACAATTTTTTTCTGTACACAAACGACACTTACGGTGTAGTCCTATTAAATCTGCACACAGATATACAGGGTGAAATTAGATTTATGTCATTAAATTTAGGAGGTGATAGAGATTGATTATCATCATCATCATTGGGTCTTCAGTCCTGAAACTGGTTAGACGCGTACCATCATTGTTTCCTGTTCTGAACTAACCTACAGATTTCCTCGAAATTTGCACAGTCTGCATCTATCACTATCTGATCTAGGTCTACATCCACCTCTTTTTTTCTATCCATACTATTCCCCAAAAATGCCTTAGAACGTATTCTGCCCTTCTATTTCTCATATTTTTTCCCAAAGATATCCGTGTTCCCCTACTGTTTCTATAACCTATTTGTTACTACCTTTGTCTGTCCATCCTCATACATCTGAAGCACGGCATTTCAAAGGCTGCTACTGTTCTTCTGTCTGCTTTTCAGACTGCCCGTATTTCGTAGGCATACTGTCTGTGCTGTGCTCCACACATACACTTTCAACAACTTTTTGTTCTATGTTTGTTTTCTTTCATCATAGGCGCCGTTCTTTCTTGTTAGATGCAGTTCGGTCCCCTTCTATTTTTTTACAATTATATACCCTACTTCTCCGACATTCAGTGGTTGCGAAGGGGGGTAAGCAGCCTGTGGCTGCCAAGTTCTATCAGCACTTGAACATTTACTGATTTAATATTTTTTCCAATATATCTATTCGCACAGTCAACATTAGTTGCAGATATTTCACAATCAACACCTATAGTTGTTTATAATAATCATCAGATTTATCTGCGCTTAGTTCTTCGTCATTGGGTGTTCCGTCTCAAAACTGGTTGGACATGTACCTGCACTTATTTATTTTCTAAACTAACCTACATAGTTCCCTGAAATTCTCACACAGCAATACAGCTCGGTTTCTCTTCTATTGTTTTCTAATATTATGCCTTATTTCACTGAGATTTATTGAAGGGGGTTAAGCAACCTGTGGCTGCCAAGATCCTCCAACACTTAGACATTTGCCGAAATAATAGTTTTCCAGTAAATGCTTTCACGCAATTACCATTATTTGAGAATATTGCCCATTCGATGCTTGTAGTTGCTTATAATAAATATCATGTTTAAGTGCAGTTACTTTCTTAGTCATTAATTTATCTATCTTGGGACTGGTTGGATGCATACCTCCATTGATTTCTATTCTGAGCTAGCCTACACATTTCCCTGAAACTCCTATAGCCTACATCTTTCACTATCTGTGTGCAGTAGTCTAACCTAGGTCTACCTCTACTTCTCTTTTTTCCTATCTCTGCTTCTAGTATATTCCTCACTATTCCCTCATGCCGTAGTATGTGACCTATCATCCTATCTCCCCTATTTTTTACTGTTTTCCACATATTTCTTTCTTCCCCTACCATTTTTAGTACCTCTTTGTTCTTAACTTAGTCTGTCCATGATATCTGCATCATTCGTCTGTAGCACCACATTTCAAAGGCTTTTACCTTTTTCTTGTCTGTTTCTCCTACTGTCCAGGCTTCACAGCCGTACAGTGCTGTGCCCCATACATATGTGTTAAGCAATCTTTTCCTTGTTTCTATGTTTGTTGTCTTTGAACACAGTAGTTGCTTTTTCTTGTTAAATGTAGCACGACCTTGTGCTAATCTTTGTTTTATATCTTTTGTGCTTTTCCCATCTTGCGTTATTTGGCTTCCTAGGTAGCAGAAATCCTTAACCTCTTGTAAGTTCGTGTTACATATTTGTATTCTTGTTTTTGATTTATTTTTCCCTCCTTTGCATACTAGTACTTTAGTTTTACTTTTGTTAATTTTCATACCGTATCGCTCTGTTAGAACCGTTTTCATTTCATTGAGAGCAGCTTCTAACTCTTCCTTGCTAGATGCTAATACCGCTATATCATCTGCGAATCTAAGCATATCAATTTTTTGTCCCTGCATCGTAATTTCAAATGTCTTCCTGCATTTGACAGTATTCATTGCCTCTTCTATGTACAATTAAAAATTAATGGTGATAGGGAATATCCCTGTCTCACCCCTTTCCTGATGTTTACTTCTCTACGTTCCTGCTCTAATTCTATTACTCCTGTTTGCTCTTTGTATAAGCTATGTACTATCCATCTATCTCTATAACTCATTCCAATCTTTTTGAGTAGTTCGAACATTTTTTTCCATTTTCCATTGTCAAATGCTTTTTCCAGATCTACAAACCCTATATACACGCTTTTCCCGTTTTCTCCATTATCACCCTCAGAGCTAAGATAGCCTCCCGTGTTCCCCTGTTTCGCCTAAACCCAAATTGGTCTCCTAGTATTTCTTCAGCCCGTTTTTCCATTCGTCTTTGTACAATTCTAGTTAATATTTTTGACACGTGTGCTGTCAAACTTATTGTTCGAAAATTTTCACATCCATCTGCGCCTTTCTTTTTTGGTATAGTTACTATGATGTTACGTTTGAAATCTTTGGGTATCTCGCCTGTTTCATACATATAGCTTACAAGTTGGAAGAGACGTTCTGTTACTGCTTGACCAGCGGCTTTTAGAGTTTCCGCTTGCACCTTATCTGTACCCGGCGCCTTACCATTTTTCAGACCCTTTAATGCTAATTCAAATTCATCTTTTAAGTATAGGATATCCCAAGTCATCATTTTCAATGTCTGATTCCTGTTCTAACGCAGTTAGTTCTTCTCCTGCATATAAATTCCCTATATATTCTTTCCATCTACCCACTTGCTCTACATTTTCTATAATGACATTTCCTCCCGCGTCCATTATATTTTTGCTATACGGTTTTATATCCCTACAATTGATTCTAATTAGTTTGTATGCTTCATCTGTCTTTCCTACTTCCATCGTAGTTTGTATTTCTTTGCACTTTTCATCAATCCATTATTCTTTCGCTTTACTGCATTTGCGAATAATTTCCCATTTTATGGCTTTGTATCTCTGTTTTCCTGTTTCGTCTGATTTATTTTTGTATTTTCGTCTTTCTTCTATTAAATTCAGGATATCCTTTGTTATCCATGGTTTCTTATTTTCTTTTTGTGTATACCCCAGAATATCTCTGGCCGCCATGTCTAAGGCTGGATTTAATGTTATTCCATTCTGTTTCTACTTCCTTAGTTTCAGATATTTTCCCGATATCGTTTAGCAATTCATTTGACCTTTTTCAAATCTTTCTTGAATATCTTTCTCTTTTAGTTTCTGTAGGTCCAAGTGCCTTTTTCCGTTTCTTTTTTTCAAAAATTTTTAAATTTAAGTGCGGCCTTCATAATTACGATGTTGTGGTCAGTGTCTATATCTGCTTCTGGGTAGCTTCTACAGTCTTTTATTTGATTCCTAAACCGTTGTCTAACAAGAATGTAATCTATTTGATATCTTCCTATATCTCCTGGCATCTTCCACGTATATCGTCTTCTAGCATGATGTTGAAATAATGTGTTTGTAATGATTAAATTGTTCTTGTCGCAAAATTCTACCAGCCTATTTCCTCTGTCGTTTCTAGTGCCTAAACCAAATAAACCTACTATCGCTCCTTCCCTACCCTCACCTACCACTGCATTAAAATCCCCCGTAATTATTAAATTTTCATGTCCTTTTACGTGTCTTAATATGTCTTCGATATCTTTGTAGATCGCTTCTACCTCTTCGTCACTGTAGCTAGAGGTGGGCATGTAAACTTGTATTATTACTGTGTTTACCGGTTTAGATTCTAATCTAACTTTGAGTACTCTTTCATTCTTTTATAAGTAATTTTCTACACAGTATCCTATCTTTTTCCGCATAACTATCCCCACACCCAAATTTTCCTCCTCCGCTCCTGTATGAATTACCCTGAAGTCTCCACTCCAAAAATCCTCCGCCTCTGGCCACCGAACTTTGCTGATCCCTACTATGTCTAGTGATAACCTATTCATTTTGATTTTTAGGTTCTCTAACTTACCCACTTGCTTCATAGTTCTAACATTCCATGCTCCGACTCGCAAAATGTTCCCGACTCTTATTCTTAACTTTCCGATCGCATCCTCCGAAGTAGTCCCCTTTCGGAGATCCGAATGGGGGACTATTTTAACTTCGGATTCTTTTACCCCAGAGAATGCCATCATTTTATTATAATTTAGGTATGCTGTGTACTTGGGAGGTAATGTGGTGGTTTCCCGTTGCCTTCCACATCGCGGTAGTGTGTCTTAGACTGCCATACCGACCCCTATGGTCTCTGCCAATCTAAGTACCGAAAGAGCCGCTGCCCTCTTTCGGGGACCTATCTTCGTCTGGTTCCTCGCTAACGACCCTACTACTTTGGTTGGACCTGTAGTTTGGATCTTTAGCTCATTAGAACACGCAAGCCATTTCACCTGTTCTAGTAATCTAGAACTTCGGCAAGGTGCAGGTCCATTCAAAATGGAGAGAATGATTAGCTAAACAAAAAACCTATAAGGCATTTTTCTCTTGGACCGCTTTTTAAATGCCCGAGCTAGGTCAACTTCCGTAAAAGTTTTAGGACTGCTGTTTTGTTATGTTTTTTAAGAAATAGCTTACCTATTGCAACTGTTATCCTGAATCACAACACACATGAAATGATTTCACAATAAGTGTTCGAAATTTCCACCGTATCTGCAAGTTCGTGTTTGGTATAACTCTCGGATTTTCGTATTTTCAAGTAAACAGCTCATTAAGCTACTAACGCGAAAAAACTCCAATTACCTAGATCCAATTACAATTAAGTCCCAACACTGAGTTTAAGCGCATTACCTAAGCACGTAGTGGAACGCAAAAATCAAACAGGTGAAACACACAACACCAACACTCACTTACATCTAACCTCAGTTATGAGCTATGTAATGAAAAAGTACATTCACTTAAAGTAGGATATCGTTCTCTGCATAAACGCTGAATTGTAAACAAACGCAACACTACATCAAAAACCCAATACAGTGGACCGCACCAACATTATGGAATATTATTTTTTGTTGTGATTATTATCTAAATATGCGAATTTTAGAGAAAAAATAATCTTTTTTCCGTGGTAGCTAAAGGACATTGAGTTATTTCGTTTGGCAGCAAAAATGCACTCTATTTTACTAATTTAAGTTTGCTGAAGATCACAACTTAATTGGTCTACTTTAAAGCATGATGTAATTGTATGTTTTATTCGTGACCTAATTAATATTACAGTGGTCTTAAAATAATTTTTATACTTTTTTTGTATGTTCATTTGTAGCTAAAATATTTGTTTTAGACTATAGGTTTATTAACAATTTTTGTTTGTCTTGTCAGTCTCTATACCCCCTTTAAATTAATGACATAAAACTAATCCTACCCTGTATATTGCATCAACGTACACTGAACTGTGTTTTAAAGTAATTTCTTGAAACCGTTTTGATTTTAGCGACATATAAACTGATTGCACGTCCATACAATAATTTATATTCAGGCTCTCAACTTTGTTTTTTGTTTGGGGCTTCTAATTTTTGCGTTGATGAAGGCTTAGGTTAGGTATGATTAATTCTGAGTCTGCGTGCCACACATTTGTTGCGTTCGCTTTTATGTCTAAAAAGAATAAGGTTTCTCCTATTAAGTAGATTGACGTACGAAGTGATTGCCCAAAAATGACTCATGTTCCTTACTACAGTATTCCTTCTAAAAATTATAAAGGGTATTTTAAATAGGTTTAAAATAGCGCTTTTTTTGATGAAGGCCCACCGAACGAGGTGCGATTTTTAGAAGTCCTGCAATATTCAAGTTCATACTTTGATTCTCATATCACTGTAGCAACTACCTTCTGTTTTTCTAATTCATTTATTTATTTCTGCTTTCAAATTATAATGCACCCCGTGGAAAGCAGAGGCCCGGTTCGTCTTTCCTCTCAGGGGATGTATGCAGGTGTACGATGTTTGGTTATCGGTTGCTCCTTTGCCGACGAAGCGCCGGTATTTTTTATATCTGTAACGGAACAAAAGGAAAGTGGAACACTTTGCCGACTCTCGTAACAGTACACAAAACGTCTGCACTCCAGAAAGGCCGGTAGTAAAGTGCTGCTGGTTTCGACGCTTAACTCCCACGAACCATCGCCACCCTCCAAGATTCTTAATGTTCTCACTTAAACTGTTAGACGCAGCTGCGCTTTTAAAACACGGAAAATGCAATCTTTGCGATTTCTTTACACCATAAATCATAGTACAATGTCCGGAAATGAGAACTAAAACTTTGCGCGGTTTACGCGCGAAGCCTAAATTAAACATAATGATAATGAAGGATTTCCTCAAGCAGGGTTTAAAATCCTCAGAAATTAAATAATACAATCAAAAGGTGAAGCCTTATAAAAAACCCAACAATTCAAATGTTGTAGCAGCATTATGTTCAATTTCTTCTCCAAACCACTCCCCCCCCCCCCATTATATTGACAATGTTTTTCTTTTAAGGTTATGGTATTTTTTCAGTGCATCTGGGTAAGGTGTTTGTAACAAATTGAGAAAAAGGAAGAATGTGCGTGTGTAAATAAGCACAAACAAAGCTCTTCAATTTTATGTTATAGGCAATAACTCATTTTATGACGATGCCCTTTCGACGAGGTTGTATCAAAAGTTGGAATGTCAATCAATAGAAAATGAAACTTATTTTGTCTTCTTGTAAATATTTTTTTAATTTTTTTTTGAAAATCTTACTTGCTCTTATTTTTTATAGAAATTTCACACCTATGTTTCTCTTACTGTTCATTCTTAAAATATTCAATACTCATCGATCGCAATTTTTTCCCAAAATAGTTTTCCCAATTCTTGCTTATTTTTAAGCTCATTTTTTAATTTAAAGAAATTGTATTGTTTGTTATTTAGTTGTATTCGTATCAGATTCATTCATATTTACATTGTCTGATATATTTTTATTATTTTCCTTAACTTTCTTCACGGTTTTTCTGAGTAATCAGTTTTTCCAATAATTCATTCGCATTGCACATCCACGCATCCTACACATAGTTGGGTTCAAAATAAGGTTTATTATGCGCTTTCTGCGCTATAACATAATTTCAAATATTTACATATGGAAATTGTGTCCGCTGTTTTCTGGCTGAAGGTTTAATAATATATTCTTCGGCATGAAAGATACAATTCTTGTCTGTCTAAAGGATTTTAGCTAATCGGAATTATTGAAAAATATCTGTAGACAACACTTTGTTTGTTTTCTCATAATTTTGTGCGATATTTTTGTTTTTATAGACTAAATTTTACATTAACTAATTAGTTTACAATTATTCCTATTGTTGCGTTCTGCGTCTTTAGAAAATGCATAAGTTGTTCCGGGGGTCTAGCAACATCTTTTCACACTTTTATGCAGTATCTTGTATTGACAAATTTTCAGTATCATGGTTGCTTAATTCGCCATTTATATTTCGCTTTTTTAAATTCGTTATTAACAGATAACGCACATGCCTCGTTTTTTCTGACAAACATTTTGAGGTTTCTTCATGCAAAATAAAACTATTTAGGTAACAGATTTTCAAGTACGTTTTTTTACACTCGACCTACAAAAACTTTTACTATATTGAATATTTCTTATATCAACTAGCATTCGTGTTTTAAAACTCCTAAATCCATAATTGTTTTCGAGCCTTTTTTTTAACTGTTTGAGGAAATCAGTGCAAATGGACATTAGAAGTTTTAAATGTGTGCGAGAACATTTTTTGTGTACTATTTGATTTAAATATTTTTATTTCTTTATAGTTTTAGTATATTTAATAACAATAATATACTATTTAGCGATTATTTTAATATATGCAAAACTTGTGACTTTCTAGAACTTGCTTTCTGTGGGAGAATAACTATGAAAACAGGAATTTATAGAAAATAAAAAAATGAGTTTTCATACAATTTCTTTTAATTTTATAATAAATTTTCTATCTACATTCCATAATATATGTTTATTTTATAATAACATTTATAACGCACCGTCTCTTTAATAAAACCCGAGAGGTCTCATTGCAATTTGTAGTTTTCTATTGAATTAGCGAATTCATAGGTTGTTTTCTGCTTTCACTACAGCTACACTTCGCGAAAATCTAATACCGAAATAGTTAATTACAGAATTTGTGTTAAGCTGTAATGTTTTGCTAAAGTATTGATTATTTCTTTTTGCAACAGGTGGCGATAATATAGTTTGTAGTAAAATAGTGGATTTTCAGGTTTTGCCAATTTAATGACCTGTTAAAGTATGCGACTAATTTTAAAATTTCGATTACTCTTTCGTTATGAGAGTTTCTCGTATATATGTATACGAATATATTGCCGTGTTGTCGATCCTACACAACCGCTGTTAGTATTCCACAAAAAATATTCTTATCAACAATATTCTCGGGCGCAACATCTTGCCTTATCTCGGGCTCAAAATGAATTGCTAGTTACTTAATTAATTATTTACCTGTCCTTTAAAGCAGGCATAAGCTACATCACTGTATTCACTAAATTTCTTGATAGCATATGGCTCCGTGAAACATTGTGTTCCGTGTTGAATTTCCCCATTACTAAATTATCATGGACTTTATCCGGTACACTCTGATTCCAATCATAATTCAAAAATTTATATTCAACTTAACTAAATGTCTTAATTTCATTCTCCATCAGGCTATACTAAATCTCCGCGTTGACTTTTAACATAGTTCGTACAATGTTTAACTTTTGTACGTCATCTCATACGATTTGCAATATTGTTCTGAGGCTATTTAAAAAGATTTGAGGGTTTAAATTTTTATCCTTTCCTCATAAAAGTTAGAAAACTGTACTAAAAACATGCCCGTTGTATACCGGACACTCTCTGCACAGACTTGTGTAGCTCCAGAGATCAAATTTATAACTTCTGTTTGCAAGCACCTCATAGTTAGCGCTCCTGTGTTAGTTGGCATGACATTCTTTAAATTTTAAAAAACAATGATAGTTCTAGTAGCACTTTTCATAGTTCTAGAGTTCCTGATAGAAAATAAAGAGTTCCGCATTTTTAATACCAAAAAATTGCAAATGAAAAATTGTCGTGCTAACTTCGCGAATCTAGCACGACACTTCCTCCTCTAATCTATAAGAAACCTTATCGAGTCCATCTCTCTATGTAATTAAAATAAAAAATTGCAATAATTATGTTATTTGCATAAACAACGTATATTGTACCCAGCACGACACTCGACGAAAAAGTGTCGTGCTGATCATTTGTAGCGCATTTTTCGATATATATCAACGGTTCTATATGAGTTCTAACAACTACGACCACTTTAAGCCTGAGTTCCAGTGGCTAACCATTTTTAAATAATTTTTTAATTTTTGGTCTAGCACGACACACGGAAAAAAAGTGTCGTGCTGATCATTTCTAGCGCATTTTTCGATATACATCGACAGTTCTACTTGAGTTCTAACAACTACGATCACTTTTAGTCTTAGTTTCAGTGGCTAACCATTTTTAAATAATTTTTTAATTTTCGGTCTAGCACAACACTCGGAAAAAAGTGTCGTTAGTTCTACATGAGTTCTAACAACTACTACCACTTTTAGCCTGAGTTCCAGTGGCTAGCCATTTTAAAATAATTTTTTAATTTTTGGTCTATCACGACACTCGGAAAAAAGTGTCCTGCTGATCATTTCTAGCGCATTTTTCTATATATATATATATCGACAGTTCTACATAAGTTCTAACAACTACGATCACCTTTAGCCTGAGTTCCAGTGGCTAACCATATTTAAATATTTTTTTAATTTTTGGTCTAGCACTACACTCGGAAAAAGTGTCGTGCTGATTATTTCTAGCGAATTTTTCGATATATATCGACAGTTCCACATGCGTTCTAACAACTACGATCACTTTTAGCTTGAGTTCCAGTGGCTAACCATTTTTAAATAATTTTTTAATTTTTGGTGTAGCATGACACTCGGAAAAAAGTGTCGTACTGTTCATTTCTAGCGAATTTTTCGATATATATCGACAGTTCTACATGAGTTCTAACAACTATGACCACTTTTTTCCGAGTGTCGTGCTAGACCAAAAATTAAAAAATTATTTAAAAATGGTTAGCCACTCGAACTCCGGGTAAAGATGATTGTAGTTGTTAGAACTCATGTAGAACTGTCGATATATATCAAAAAATGCGCTAGAAATGATCAGAAGGACACTTTTTTCCGTGCTAGATTCGCGAAGTTAGCACGACAATTTGTCGTTTGCTATTTTTTGGTATTAAAAATGCGGAACTCTTTTTATTTTCTATCAGGAACTCTAGAACTATGAAAAGTGCTACTAGAACTACCATTGTTTTTTTTTATAATTTAAAGAATGTTGTGCCAACTTCACATGAGTATAGTCTGCCCTATCTAAATTATTCATTTGGTTCTCGCTCATTAACCCCTCGCTTCACTATGGTCCCTAATCCGTTCCATCTTTGTGTCCACTGCCCTATGCTTCTCAACCTTTCTTGGTAGTCTCAGTGAATTTACTTTTTAAATTTTCTATTGCTTTCCTCCTAAATTCACAATTATTCTCCTCCATTTCTCTCCGTATTTGTCTTTTTGGCTACTTTAATTTTTTTCTGTTTTTTGTTCCAACTTCTCATTGTCCTTGCGACTTTCCTCTCCCGGTTTTTATTTCCTGTTGCATTCCTGTTAACATAAACATCATCTTATCCATCATGGACAGCATTTCCGTTGATTTACCAATTCCGATTTACTCATCTCTTCACATTACAATATCAGACAGTTATCGTCCGATTCTACCGACACATTTCTTCTTATTGTCACTGTAACTTTCTGTCGCTATGGTGACTAATACAAGAACAAACCATTTCCTTTTAAATGCCACCTTTCCCAAATTTGTAGGACTAAAAGTAGCGATTTGTACAGCCCTGAAAAATTTAAAAATCGTCAGGCACAACAAATTCACCACACATAAAATATTTATATAAAATACACAATTGGCGATTTGAGCACACCCTACACTTTATTTTCAACCGAAAAACACCTTTTTGATGCTCACCATCACTTTTAACAAAAATTTCAGGCCCCCTAAAGAGTACTCTAATAACTCCCTATCGGTTCTAGAAAGTCCCATAACAACCGATACACCATCTTCTGAAGGTTATTTTTTTTAAATACGATTACACGAGCACAACATTGAGTGATCATTTGGTTTACACTGTGTTATCAGTTCTACACAACTGCAGGTTACATACCTTTTCTCATCTACCAAAAACAGAAAACAAGAAAATTAAAAATTATCTACAGGCAAAGTGGGTGTATTCTGGTGCGTCATTTATTCACAACTTTGTACATATAATATCATCATATAATATTATCATGAAATAAATGTTAAACAAATGTTTTTCAAATCTCAAATGCAATTTACAAACTCAAAAAATATTCTTTAGAAAACCAATCACCATTCTCTTTCAACACTGTTAATCTTAAACGTAAATATTTTACTTACACATTCATTTGAAGACAAATATTGCAAGGTCCCTCTTTAAAACCCACACCTCATATAATTGATCAATCATTAGAATAAGACCTGTACAATAAATTCTAAAATTCTTGTAACTTAAATAAACTCTTACCATAATTAAATATTTCCCAAAGCAATTATCCGTTACACAGAAACCTAACTATTTACAATATAGAAATCAAAGATAGAACATCTCTACTTTTTAAACAAAATCAGATAGCGTGAAACGTTATTTTGATGATGTGTACCTGATTCTGGATTTTGGGTCTTCAAATTACCTTATCGTAATGCGGCCAGTGGCCTATTATTTTCTTCTTAGAAAGCTTTAGTATTTTATAACAAATGAAAATCAAATGCCCACAATATCTAGGTAGCATTGCAAGTTTTTCCTTGGCTTTCCTTGCGATATTAACATGAAATACAACTTACATATAATCGAAATCATGAAAGAATGAATGCACGTCATAGGTTTCTGAATTAAAAAATGACATACTTTCAAATATTATGCATTAAGTATATTCCGATACATCCTTTAAAAGAATGTCGTTTTTTAATTCAGAAACCTATGACGTGCATTCATTCTTTCCTGATTTCGACTATACTTGATTTCTGTTTATACATACAACGACTAATTACTAACAATAGGCATATTAGCAGCCCTGGGCTGCTTAAGCCTTACGGTAACGTAATCACACACTTCTTTAATAACCATCCTCTCAATCATATAAATAGAAACATTTTAAAAAATGTTTTTCAAACCTCAAATTATTAAATTTATTTGAAATTACCAATAAAAATTAATCAGCTGATTTCACGTTAAGTATATTGACTATCTAAAAAGTTGGCCCCAGACCGCAACACAAATTGAAGGCAATCATTCTTTTAAACTTTAAAATTTTTACCTAATGTACTCAAACCAAATATATCGAACATCAATAAATCAAAGTCACCTTCAATTTATGTCATAAATGTCAAACTTGAAGTTTGTATTATTTTGACAACAATCCTAGGTCATGGATCGAAATGTAAATAAAGATGATCTTAAAAACTATGAGTGGTTTAATTCCCAAAGAAGATTAAGAAGAAGGTGATACACTGTTACACATTGTAGTTCATTAATGTTATTCGTACAACTTGTTGTTAAATTAAAAACAGTTCTGGGCTATGCAGTGAAAAATGAACTACGTCAAATGAAATGAAAGTTTCGATATTTTTTAGTGTAATATCCTTTATTTGATAAATGTACTTTAAATTCTTAAATTCGTTTGACAACCATTGTGGTAAATACAGGTTTTCATTTAAACGAGACCAACTGTATTTTTTATCGAATGATGAAAATCAAAAACCTTTTTAATTTATTGTCTTTGCTTTATGTTGGATAAGTTTATTTACAGAATGATTCTTAAATGTATGTATCACATTGATTTTGCATAAAATTGAAAAATTTTCAGAAGTTGCTGTTTTTAAATAATTTTAGTCATAAGCACAGTAATTTTTGGTTGACGTTAGTCGCATTTTAAAAATTGAAGGGCGGCTTTTAACAAGTATTAAAATTTTGAATTTGACGAATGTTTTTGACACACCAAAAGAGTTAGTTCCTATACATAAGTAAAATTTAGTGATGTTTTAATTAACTTGCAGTGAAGTGATTGTCATAATATAATAATTTGCTTCCGAGATCTCTGCTAAAGTTTTAACATTAATAAAAGTTAAAATTTACTTTCAATTGGTGATATTTTTTTTTAATATTTAATACGGGTTAGAATGACTGTACGAATTGCCCAGAAGCGCAGGAACTGCATAACAATTTTGTATGTGCATTGACTAACTTTCAGTGGTGTGGTCGTCAGTTCCTATGGCAAAATGAAAAAATAATACTATAAATATGTAAAACTGGCTGAAATATAAAGCTACTTTAAAGTACCCACTTACTGTGTAAGGTTTTATTACTTGTCCAAAATTAAAAGATGCCAAACCAGCTTGACCTAGCAATTTTGTTGAATATTTTCATCATCCGGAAGATGGTTATTCTAGATATGGCTCCTTGCTTTTGATTCCAAACTCTCATCACCTTAGCTGTTACTTTTTGACTTTCTATCCAATTACAATAACTTTCGAAACAACGCCCTCTCTCAAGTATGACTTCATCATTGGAGCAACTGAATAGTCTCTTGCAATGATCATTTTGTCTAACTGTAAATGAAATTCCATCTAAGTTTAGGCTCTATTAACAGTAAACTTTAAAACATATCATTGTATGTAAATTAACCTTAAAAGAAAACAAAACCTAATCTAACCTCCACTGGCCGGGTATTATTAACAGAACTAAAGAAACATTAATCTAAAAGTAATACTATCATTCCAGTGCACTAAATTTCTAAATTGCTTTATACGATATTTTGTAAATCCCAATTACTTGGACATGCTCTTAACAACTGACTTAGAAATACGTAGCACAATTCCAACTTCTGTTTCTGCCATTTCGAGGCCCATTAAAAATATGAAATATACACAACAAAATTTACTAGCACTACATCGTACACTTAAAGCTTGCGTTTCAAGTAATATGCACGTCCTTCTTAGCATTTTAAAAGCTTTAACCTTCTTTTCTAATAATCTTATATTAATTGTAAATACCTAATCCTGTCGCACTACGAACCAATTACAATTATATTTACAAGTTCGTTTGTACATATTTTTCACGCATCAACAAACATACAATAAAAATGCTCAGAACAGTACTCACAATTCTGTAATTTAAGGGTTTCCAGGTTACTCCATTGATGACTGATTATTACTTCAGCACGTTAGGACACCTCATTCCAGTGACTTATCCAACATATTGTTGATGAGCGAAACTTCAATTTTCACGCTTTTAATTCATCGCCGACGCAATTTAAATCTACGCAAAACTCGCGCGTTTGAACTTCGTGGCCACTTCATTCAGCGAAGTTCAAAACAATTGGCGATCTTTTCGTTCTTCCGTTCGTAGAAGGACGAACGGCCTTCGTACGTGTCCGTTTCAACTGACGCATAATTTCGTTCTCTTCTGATCACTTCTCTGTCCTAATTTCGGTCGAACTTAGTTCTTTTAATCTTCCGCCGTTTGTTAAAATCCTGTTTACAGACCTTATACGTTAAAAGCTTTCTTATGATCAAGTTCAATGTCTTCATATAATGTAAACGCCTAAATGTTTATGACATTTTATGATTCTGCTATTGTTGTGGTTTCTTGAACTCTATTTGAACTTGTACAAATATTATTGTGGACAGTAATGTCCCCGGTTTTATCGGTGATTTTTCTTATTTGATTACAAAGAGTGTAAAACCCCTATCGTTCTTGCGGTTTATATAAAAATGTACTAGGTGCTTTTTTGGTTTATTTACTAGTCTTGATTTAACGTTATATTGAAATAGCACTCTTATTAACTGTAACTTAACCTAGCTTCTACAAAATTCTACGTATATTTTCTTACTAAAGCTACTGAACTATCCGAAATTAATAAATGCTTTTATATTTATGAATGTATTCTTAATTAAAGCACGAGTGTTATATATTTCCTGAAATTTTTATTTCTGCAATTGTGTAACTGATTTTTCAAAACTATAAGGCCACCTTTTAGTTATATACAGTTTTAAATATTTGTTATTTTGAATAGTACATGTTAATCTATTCTCATGTTTTCTCTCAAATAATGTTCTATTAATAAAACGTGTGTTTGTGAAGGCAGTGGTGTGGTTGTTTTTGAAATCTACGTTACGACCAAAGAAAGGAATTTTGAAACCACATATCGTTAACCCGCATATTTTTTAAACTGTACTTGAATTTTAGATATTTTGTTGTTTTGAAGCAAATACAGAAATGCACAATTGTATATTAAACTGACTTGTGTTTTTATAAATTAAGTTTTACCATACATTTTTCATATATTCATAACTAAGATTGTGGTACCGTGCGTTACCACACAACTGAAACTATACAAACAATTCGAATCGTTCACAATTAAGATTTTTCACAGCTGAGTCCATTAGCAATTGAAACCTTTGACAACTAGAACCATACAGGGTGTTTTGCAGCAGGTTACCTGTATATGTAAGACTAATGTTAGAAAGAATATAAAATTTGCAGTAGGAGGTTATCAAAGGTCCTCTACAAGACTAAAATAGTTTCAATACGTTAGCACTTCCGATTATACTGAAAGTCCTGACCACCGTGATTTTAAATAGAATGCTCTGTATATTTATACATTTTAAATTTCTTGCTAAATTGTATGTGCACTTTTATAATGCAGTCATATCGCTGTCTAATGTCATTTTCGAGATTTTTTACGTTTTCATAAATTAGTGACATTTGCATGTGGTCACATAAATTGGAAAAATTAGAAAGTGAACAAACATACAAAGTGGATTTTTTCCAATGCTATGAACAAGATTTGATATTATTTCAACGTGCTACGAAAGTCTGATTGTAACGTACAGGATGTTAGAAATTTGATTATTTTAGAAACGATGTTTTTTTTTTTAAAATTGAAACTACTATATTTTATCACAATATTCGATTCTATGAAAATACTTTAGGTATGTAATTATTACCATTTATTTATTGTAAACCGTTTCCGGATTATTTGCATTAGAAGAGAAAATGCACCGGTTCAAAAACATTTGCTACCATCAAGTAACTTTTGTTCTTTAGATTGACAAAAGTGTAGTTGATTATTGTTAAAAAATGTCAAAGGCAGATAATCCTAAGCGGTTTGCAATTACTGCACTGTAGTTGTTTGTAATGACTTATCAAAGCTTTACAAATCAAGATTATCCCGAAATAATAATTTTTTGCACCTCATTTGGCTCCACAACGATTTTATTTTAATAATTATTCTAGAGGACTTTTTCTTGTATAATTAAGTAGGTTATGACACATTATATAATTGCGGTTTCTAGTTCCCAGCACTGTCCGGAACTTTTAGAAATAGCTTTATTATGCTTACTATCTATTTCGTTGGAACGGAATGTTAAAAAAAGATGATCTCACGCTTTGAAAAAATGTACATCGTTGTCTTCGACTAATCAGACCGCATAACAAGGAAGGGTGGTGGCTTGTACAAGTGAAAAAGCCAGCCATCATAATGGCAAACTATCTGGGCTACCGTCCTAAAAGATGAATGACAAGTAGTGCATTTTAATGCAGTGCAGTTACTTGTGTATTCATTGACGTTCCTGACCTAGAATACCGGTTTATTCCTGTTTTAAATATTGTAGGTTATCAATGCATTCCACTGCAATCTGATGAAAAGAAGCTCCGGAAATCCATACGACCCAGGTATACGTAGTTAGAAAAACGCTACTTAGTAAAATTTCTCGCACTGCCATTTTGCAGTACAAGAAATCTGTAGTTGATTCTATCTTAACTTAACTATCTAAATGGATAAAGATAAGAACGATTTATTTATTGAGTGAATTATTCATTTTGAATTTTAAAATTTATGCAATATTATTACGCCCTCATTAGGGTAACTCGAAAAACTGTTGTACCGTTTACCTCCCTAATTAACAAGTAACAAATTATTCATAGTGATCGTATTAGAGCTTGCAGTTTTCTTCAAACATTTCTGCAAAGCCAGCAGCAAATGTTAGACTTCTTAAAACATTCTTTGAAACTCTGCAAATAATGAATCATTTGTTAAAAAGCAAAACATTTGGAGTTTTTTGAAGAATTCTATTACATCAACATAAATAATTTTCATTTCGAGAAATCTGGATTTGTAAAGTTTCGAATAGCCATTATAAACAACAACATACAGGAATTGCAAAGCGCTTAGAATTATCTACATTTGACGTTTCGTAAGAATAATTAATTATTCTTTTGTTAATCTAGGAACAGAAGTTACTTCATGGTAGCAAATGTTTTTAACTGGTGCATTTTCTCTTCTAATACAAATAATTCTGAAATGGTTTACAATAAATGATAAACATTACATATCTAATTAATTTTTTTTCCATAAAATCGATTAATGTAACAAAATATGGTAAATACAATTTTTAAAAAATGCAATTCTTGACATTTTAATGGTCAGATTATAAAATGAATTTTGTAGCACCCTGAACGTTACAATCAGACTTTCATAACATGTTGAAATAATATCAAATCTTGTTTATAACATTGGAAAAAATCCATTTTGTTCGTTTCTAGATATTCCAATTTATGTGACCACGTGGAAACACCAATAATGTATGATAGAAATATGACGGTCTTATAAAAGTTTACATACTCTATAACTTTGGCAACAGTCCACGCTTCCGTCTGGGAGTGTATAGCTTGGCGCTATCGCCCTGTTGAAATCCAGACTTTTGCGCCTTGATGTCATATCTGGTCTTCATCCGATGGCTTGCGATTTGGATGTCATGTATCTTGTGCTTCAGCATCTCAACGTAGCTATCGCCCACGATGTCATCTCCGGGTTTACACCCAAACTTAAGATCACACGGTGGATATATCTTGCAACTCGGCATAGCACATACAGATGTCTGTCCAGTGCTTTCCTGAACCAAAGACCGATGGGCCAATAAAAATAGATGTAAATATTGGCCTCAGTCTCTCTGACATTTGGAGACTACCTTGGAAAAGTACTTGCCCAAGATACGATTCATGCGTTCTACCATACCATCAGACTGCAGGTGCAAAGATGTTGTTCAGGCCTGTTTTGTTCCCCAGCAACCGACAAACTTCTTCGAATAACGTTGACTCAAAGTTTCAGCCCTGATCAGCAGCTTCATAGGAATTCGAAAACGGGAGAACAGTTCCGGTACCAGCACTTCAGCTAAGGTTGCAACTTCTTGGTTTAGTATAGCATACGCTTTGGACAACTTTTTAAAATAGTCCATGGCTACCAAGATGTACTGATTCCCTGAGACAGTTTCAGCAAATGGACCGACAATATCAATTGCCACTCAAAGGGCTTTTCTATATTATATTGCTTCATTGGAGTCTTACCGTTTACCATTGGTGCACTTGCAGCATCACTCTATAACATTGTCCTTGCAGCTCACCCAGTAAAATCTAGCTCAGACTTTTTTCTAGGGTTTTTTTTGACACCGGGATTTTAGAAACCACCAACCAAAGCGTTTTCACGGATCCATTTCTATTGTTTAAAGATCGCACCAAGATCCATTCTCTACCTTCAGCGAATCCCATTGTATGCAGTACGACTTCAGAGTGCTACTCAACAGACCAATGTCCTACCACGATTGATGTTCTCCTGTGGATTTCCAAACCAGAGTGGCACTTAGGTCTTTGTCATTGTCCTGTACAGGTGGCCAATCGTTATTGATCACGGTAGTCCGACCAAGTAGGTCACACTTCGTTTATAACAATAATCAATGGCTACAATCCTCGGGGCAATGTCGTCTCGAAAGCACATTTGCATTACGATGACTTGTACCAGCACAGTGTTCCATGTCGAAATCATACTCCTGCAGCCTTTCTATCCATCCGGCGACTTGCCCTTCGGGGCGACTTGGTCGGTTCTCGGGTGAAATTTTCTCACGTAGAGGTACTTACAAAAGTGTTCTGCGGATTTCTTGTAATACAATAATTTCGTTCCGGTTTCTAGATCACCTTACTAAAGTAACTAATGACTCTCTTCTGTCCATCTTGCATCTGGGATAGTACACCGATGGTGAGTGACATTGCTTGCATCCGTATCCAAGATGAATTTACTTTCCGACCGCGGATAACTTAAGATCGGAGCCATTGCCATTAAATGCCTTAGTTGTTGTAACTCATTTTGGTAACCTTCGTCCCAAACGCAATTATGCCCATCTTCAATCAGCTTGTTTAAGGACATGACAATATTCGCAAACCCGAAACGAATCTTCTATACTAAATGCACAACCCCAGAAAGCGGCATAGCTAATATTTGTCTTTTGGCATCAGCAACTTTTGTACCGCCGTAACCTTTTCCAGGTCTGGAGTTGACTCCGTTGTGTGAAACAGCGTGCCTTAGGTATTTCACCTCTTCGCTTAGTAGGTGACACTTCTTTGGATTCAGTTTTAGATTCTCTGAATCTTTGAAAGACTTCTTGTAAATTTCCCAAGTGTTTTGCAACGACTTCCTGATCAGGATCACATCAACCAAATGTACCAGACACACGAAAGATGTTATCCATTAAACGTTTGAAGGTGGCAGGTGCGTTGCAGAGCACAAATGGCATGACTGTAAATTGTCATAGACAAGTACCAATAGTGAAAGCAGTATTTTCTGATCTTTTGGTTCCGCCTACACTTTCCAGTAACCACTCTTTAAATCCAAGGTTGAAAACAATCGCGTATTTAGGGGGTCATCAATACTTGGAAGTGGGTAGCTATTCTTTTTGTTCACGTCATTCACTTGCATCTAATCCACACATTCTCGTCGACGGTACCTTCTTCTTTACCACCCCAACCGGCGATGCTCAATAGTTATCACAATGCTTAATCACTCCCTGTTCATCAATATCTCAAATCATTTTCTGGGCCTTCTCCTGTTTGGCTAACGGGAGTCGTTTCGTCAGGTGTTTTATTGGCCGGACATCTCCTGTATCGATTCTATGCTTGACTACTGTGGTCTTTTCTAATTGTTCACCGTTAAGCGCGATCGCGTCGGGCTACCGTCGGATCAAATTTTCAAATCCTGCCAGTTTTTGTTGATCAAGTTGCTGGCATTGTTTCATCAATTGGTCCAACCACTTCGCAGAACACTCTTTAGTGGGTGATTCTTTCTCAACACAGTCACACCCCGCCACGTGCACAACCGAAGAACACCATTCAACCGTTGCATTCTTTTTCGACACGATATCGTAGTTATTGGCGTATAAAATCCTAATAGATACACTATCCATCATTTTGGCCATAGCATTCCACATCAGCACGCTCTTTCCGCGAAAGTTGTCAGTAATTGGTGCAATAGCGTGCACAAAGCCCTCCAGGAGATTGCCATCCAATCGCCCCATCACCGCACACCCGCACAAACATGTCTGATTTGCAAAACAGCACTTTTTTATTCCCACTCTCAAGACATCCTTTTTCAATCCACATGGAATTCATACTTCCTCAGGATATTCATTCCCAAGATAACTTCTTCGATAATATTCGCTATTACTACCTGGTGGCCAAAAATTTTGCTCTCGACTTCAATTTTTACATCTAGCATTCCGTGTGCTTGAATTTCCTCATCAGCCATGGTTCGAAGATGCACCGTCATGGGTGACACTTTACTACTGTTGCGCACTACATCCGGATTAGCAATTGTCCTAGTGGCTTCGGTATCAACCAAGAACTTTACAGTTTTGCCGTTACGCTATTTCGATGTATAAATGCATTCTGCACGCCTAGTTCGTGCAATGCGGATGATGGTCTCGGGAGCAGAATCCGTGAAGGTTCACTTTCACCCCTTCCTGTCGACCCCCTTTAGTTTTCCGACTTCACTGCTTCCTTTTTGGGCTGTTTACATTTGAACTGTATATGCCCAAATTTGCCACACAGTTCCAGCATCTGGGTCCCTTTCTCTTTCGTTGGTGTTCCCAAAGTATCCGTCGAATCACCTTTATGCTTTCTTGACCCTGCTCCTCTATGGAGCGTTTTACTTGCCACCACTGCAATGTTGCCGTTTCAAATTCCAAAGCACGAGCTAGCGCATCATCTAGGGTTCTTGGTTGAGCAAACCATACTGTTTGCTGGATTTGTTCAACGCGTATCCCGTCCACAAAGGTCTGTACTGCCAGCTGTTCTAGTAAGCTATCTGGCGCTGTTGGGTAGGCTAGTTTTACTTATTGAGCAATATCTGCTTCAAACTCTTGCAAATTTTGGTTGGCCTTGTGGTAATCGTTCTTCACCTGAACGTGGTACATTTGTTGTTTAGCGACTTTCGCGTTCTGATTTAATTTTCGATAAGATTTGCGGCTGTTTGTTCTTGTTTGACCGCATTTTCTTTTAATTTCGTTGCCAGGCACACAGAGTTTTGATCATGTTTCTTACATGTTCTTGTAATTTTCTGTAAAACTTTTGTTACTTTCTTCTAATTTCGGTGCGAGATTTGAAGCGTTTTGGTCCTGTTTCTCAGCATTTTCCTGTAAATTGGCGACGATCTGGTTCAGTTTTTTGCAAAACTTTCCTGTTGTTATGCGGAATTTTCAGTCGAACCGCAACACTCGACTTGAACTCCTTCAGGAAAGAAAGGATTTTATTATTTATTTTCAGTTATTGACTTCGAGTTACAAGCATGCAAATAGAAATCGTTCAAGTGTCTTTTTCGCTACAACCTCATTACTTGATACCAATGTAACGAAACCTCTATTTGCTCAAACAACAGTTTTTATTATCAAACTGATTATACAAACCAACTCATAGCAACAATGACGTTCTAAAAGCTCTCACAGCGCTTTCTTTTCAATCAATCAGCACAAATACTAACTGCTACAACTACGATCCTATCTTCTTAATTCTTATATCGATCGACTATGATTAATGTATATTATTATTACACAGCTTTCAAAGCATTAAATTAGAACTCATGGTAATCAAAGCTTTAATTGGAACTGAACTAACTAAAGCTCATCACGGCAATTTATGTACATATTCAAAATCTCTAGACTATTCTAAAACGTACCAGATATTATGTAAATAACATTTTGGAGATTTCCCATTGTACGGTTAATAAAACTCTTGCAACCTGTCAATCAAGTCCATCTTAAAGAAGTTGCGCCGCACGGCCTGTCAAACGTATTTTGTGTACAAATGCTTTGTTTACGTTCTAATGTAATTATTCTGAGCAGTGGTAGACTAAACAGCCCACAATATTTTTACAAATATTATTGTGGACAGTAATGTCCCCGGTTTTATCGGTGATTTTTCTTATTTGATTACAAAGAGTGTAAAACCCCTATCGTTCTTGCGGTTTATATAAAAATGTACTAGGTGCTTTTTTGGTTTATTTACTAGTCTTGATTTAACGTTATATTGAAATAGCACTCTTATTAACTGTAACTTAACCTAGCTTCTACAAAATTCTACGTATATTTTCTTACTAAAGCTACTGAACTATCCGAAATTAATAAATGCTTTTATATTTATGAATGTATTCTTAATTAAAGCACGAGTGTTATATATTTCCTGAAATTTTTATTTCTGCAATTGTGTAACTGATTTTTCAAAACTATAAGGCCACCTTTTAGTTATATACAGTTTTAAATATTTGTTATTTTGAATAGTACATGTTAATCTATTCTCATGTTTTCTCTCAAATAATGTTCTATTAATAAAACGTGTGTTTGTGAAGGCAGTGGTGTGGTTGTTTTGAAATCTACGTTACGACCAAAGAAAGGAATTTTGAAACCACATATCGTTAACCACGCATATTTTTTAATCTTTACTTGTATTTTAGATATTTTGTTGTTTTGATTCAAATACAGAAATTCACAATTGTATATTAAACTGACTTGTGTTTTTATAAATTAAGTTTTACCATACATTTTCATATATTCATAACTAAGATTGTGGTACCGTGCGTTACCACACAACTGAAACTATACAAACAATTCGAATCGTTCACAATTAAGATTTTTCACAGCTGAGTCCATTAGCAATTGAAACCTTTGACAACTAGAACCATACAGGGTGTTTTGCAGCAGGTTACCTGTATATGTAAGACTAATGTTAGAAAGAATATAAAATTTGCAGTAGGAGGTTATCAAAGGTCCTCTACAAGACTAAAATAGTTTCAATACGTTAGCACTTCCGATTATACTGAAAGTCTTGACCACCGTGATTTTAAATAGAATGCTCTGTATATTTATACATTTTTAAATTCCTTGCCAAATTGTATGTGCACTTTTATAATGCAGTCATATCGCTGTCTAATGTCATTTTCGAGATTTTTTACGTTTTCATAAATTAGTGACATTTGCATGTGGTCACATAAATTGGAAAAATTAGAAAGTGAACAAACATACAAAGTGGATTTTTTCCAATGCTATGAACAAGATTTGATATTATTTCAACGTGCTACGAAAGTCTGATTGTAACGTACAGGATGTTAGAAATTTGATTATTTTAGAAATGATGTTTTTTTTTTAAAATTGAAACTACTATATTTTATCACAATATTCGATTCTATGAAAATACTTTAGGTATGTAATTATTACCATTTATTTATTGTAAACCGTTTCCGGATTATTTGCATTAGAAGAGAAAATGCACCGGTTCAAAACATTTGCTACCATCAAGTAACTTTTGTTCTTTAGATTGACAAAAGTGTAGTTGATTATTGTTAAAAAATGTCAAAGGCAGATAATCCTAAGCGGTTTGCAATTACTGCACTGTAGTTGTTTGTAATGACTTATCAAAGCTTTACAAATCAAGATTATCCCGAAATAATAATTTTTTGCACCTCATTTGGCTCCACAACGATTTTATTTTAATAATTATTCTAGAGGACTTTTCTTGTATAATTAAGTAGGTTATGACACATTATATAATTGCGGTTTCTAGTTCCCAGCACTGTCCGGAACTTTTAGAAATAGCTTTATTATGCTTACTATCTATTTCGTTGGAACGGAATGTTAAAAAAAGATGATCTCACGCTTTGAAAAAATGTACATCGTTGTCTTCGACTAATCAGACCGCATAACAAGGAAGGGTGGTGGCTTGTACAAGTGAAAAAGCCAGCCATCATAATGGCAAACTATCTGGGCTACCGTCCCTAAAAGATGAATGACAAGTAGTGCATTTTAATGCAGTGCAGTTACTTGTGTATTCATTGACGTTCCTGACCTAGAATACCGGTTTATTCCTGTTTTAAATATTGTAGGTTATCAATGCATTCCACTGCAATCTGATGAAAAGAAGCTCCGGAAATCCATACGACCCAGGTATACGTAGTTAGAAAAACGCTACTTAGTAAAATTTCTCGCACTGCCATTTTTGCAGTACAAGAAATCTGTAGTTGATTCTATCTTAACTTAACTATCTAAATGGATAAAGATAAGAACGATTTATTTATTGAGTGAATTATTCATTTTGAATTTTAAAATTTATGCAATATTATTACGCCCTCATTAGGGTAACTCGAAAAACTGTTGTACCCGTTTACCTCCCTAATTAACAAGTAACAAATTATTCATAGTGATCGTATTAGAGCTTGCGAAGTTTTTCTTCAAACATTTCTGCAAAGCCAGCAGCAAATGTTAGACTTCTTAAAAACATTCTTTGAAACTCTGCAAATAATGAATCATTTGTTAAAAAGCAAAACATTTGGAGTTTTTTGAAGAATTCTATTACATCAACATAAATAATTTTCATTTCGAGAAATCTGGATTTGTAAAGTTTCGAATAGCCATTATAAACAACAACATACAGGAATTGCAAAGCGCTTAGAATTATCTACATTTGACGTTTCGTAAGAATAATTAATTATTCTTTTGTTAATCTAGGGAACAGAAGTTACTTCATGGTAGCAAATGTTTTTAACTGGTGCATTTTCTCTTCTAATACAAATAATTCTGAAATGGTTTACAATAAATGATAAACATTACATATCTAATTAATTTTTTTTCCATAAAATCGATTAATGTAACAAAATATGGTAAATACAATTTTTAAAAAATGCAATTCTTGACATTTTAATGGTCAGATTATAAAATGAATTTTGTAGCACCCTGAACGTTACAATCAGACTTTCATAACATGTTGAAATAATATCAAATCTTGTTTATAACATTGGAAAAAATCCACTTTGTTCGTTTCTAGATATTCCAATTTATGTGACCACGTGGAAACACCAATAATGTATGATAGAAATATGACGGTCTTATAAAAGTTTACATACTCTATAACTTTGGCAACAGTCCACGCTTCCGTCTGGGAGTGTATAGCTTGGCGCTATCGCCCTGTTGAAATCCAGACTTTTGCGCCTTGATGTCATATCTGGTCTTCATCCGATGGCTTGCGATTTGGATGTCATGTATCTTGTGCTTCAGCATCTCAACGTAGCTATCGCCCACGATGTCATCTCCGGGTTTACACCCAAACTTAAGATCACACGGTGGATATATCTTGCAACTCGGCATAGCACATACAGATGTCTGTCCAGTGCTTTCCTGAACCAAAGACCGATGGGCCAATAAAATAGATGTAAATATTGGCCTCAGTCTCTCTGACATTTGGAGACTACCTTGGAAAAGTACTTGCCCAAGATACGATTCATGCGTTCTACCATACCATCAGACTGCAGGTGCAAAGATGTTGTTCAGGCCTGTTTTGTTCCCCAGCAACCGACAAACTTCTTCGAATAACGTTGACTCAAAGTTTCAGCCCTGATCAGCAGCTTCATAGGAATTCGAAAACGGGAGAACAGTTCCGGTACCAGCACTTCAGCTAAGGTTGCAACTTCTTGGTTTAGTATAGCATACGCTTTGGACAACTTTTTAAAATAGTCCATGGCTACCAAGATGTACTGATTCCCTGAGACAGTTTCAGCAAATGGACCGACAATATCAATTGCCACTCAAAGGGCTTTTCTATATTATATTGCTTCATTGGAGTCTTACCGTTTACCATTGGTGCACTTGCAGCATCACTCTATAACATTGTCCTTGCAGCTCACCCAGTAAAATCTAGCTCAGACTTTTTTCTAGGGTTTTTTTTGACACCGGGATTTTAGAAACCACCAACCAAAGCGTTTTCACGGATCCATTTCTATTGTTTAAAGATCGCACCAAGATCCATTCTCTACCTTCAGCGAATCCCATTGTATGCAGTACGACTTCAGAGTGCTACTCAACAGACCAATGTCCTACCACGATTGATGTTCTCCTGTGGATTTCCAAACCAGAGTGGCACTTAGGTCTTTGTCATTGTCCTGTACAGGTGGCCAATCGTTATTGATCACGGTAGTCCGACCAAGTAGGTCACACTTCGTTTATAACAATAATCAATGGCTACAATCCTCGGGCAATGTCGTCTCGAAGCACATTTGCATTACGATGACTTGTACCAGCACAGTGTTCCATGTCGAAATCATACTCCTGCAGCCTTTCTATCCATCCGGCGACTTGCCCTTCGGGGCGACTTGGTCGGTTCTCGGGTGAAATTTTCTCACGTAGAGGTACTTACAAAAGTGTTCTGCGGATTTCTTGTAATACAATAATTTCGTTCCGGTTTCTAGATCACCTTACTAAAGTAACTAATGACTCTCTTCTGTCCATCTTGCATCTGGGATAGTACACCGATGGTGAGTGACATTGCTTGCATCCGTATCCAAGATGAATTTACTTTCCGACCGCGGATAACTTAAGATCGGAGCCATTGCCATTAAATGCCTTAGTTGTTGTAACTCATTTTGGTAACCTTCGTCCCAAACGCAATTATGCCCATCTTCAATCAGCTTGTTTAAGGACATGACAATATTCGCAAACCCGAAACGAATCTTCTATACTAAATGCACAACCCCAGAAAGCGGCATAGCTAATATTTGTCTTTTGGCATCAGCAACTTTTGTACCGCCGTAACCTTTTCCAGGTCTGGAGTTGACTCCGTTGTGTGAAACAGCGTGCCTTAGGTATTTCACCTCTTCGCTTAGTAGGTGACACTTCTTTGGATTCAGTTTTAGATTCTCTGAATCTTTGAAAGACTTCTTGTAAATTTCCCAAGTGTTTTGCAAACGACTTCCTGATCAGGATCACATCAACCAAATGTACCAGACACACGAAAGATGTTATCCATTAAACGTTTGAAGGTGGCAGGTGCGTTGCAGAGCACAAATGGCATGACTGTAAATTGTCATAGACAAGTACCAATAGTGAAAGCAGTATTTTTCTGATCTTTTGGTTCCGCCTACACTTTCCAGTAACCACTCTTTAAATCCAAGGTTGAAAACAATCGCGTATTTAGGGGGGTCATCAATACTTGGAAGTGGGTAGCTATTCTTTTTTGTTCACGTCATTCACTTGCATCTAATCCACACATTCTCGTCGACGGTACCTTCTTCTTTACCACCCCAACCGGCGATGCTCAATAGTTATCACAATGCTTAATCACTCCCTGTTCATCAATATCTCAAATCATTTTCTGGGCCTTCTCCTGTTTGGCTAACGGGAGTCGTTTCGTCAGGTGTTTTATTGGCCGGACATCTCCTGTATCGATTCTATGCTTGACTACTGTGGTCTTTTCTAATTGTTCACCGTTAAGCGCGATCGCGTCGGGCTACCGTCGGATCAAATTTTCAAATCCTGCCAGTTTTGTTGATCAAGTTGCTGGCATTGTTTCATCAATTGGTCCAACCACTTCGCAGAACACTCTTTAGTGGGTGATTCTTTCTCAACACAGTCACACCCCGCCACGTGCACAACCGAAGAACACCATTCAACCGTTGCATTCTTTTTCGACACGATATCGTAGTTATTGGCGTATAAAATCCTAATAGATACACTATCCATCATTTTGGCCATAGCATTCCACATCAGCACGCTCTTTCCGCGAAAGTTGTCAGTAATTGGTGCAATAGCGTGCACAAAGCCCTCCAGGAGATTGCCATCCAATCGCCCCATCACCGCACACCCGCACAAACATGTCTGATTTGCAAAACAGCACTTTTTATTCCCACTCTCAAGACATCCTTTTCAATCCACATGGAATTCATACTTCCTCAGGATATTCATTCCCAAGATAACTTCTTCGATAATATTCGCTATTACTACCTGGTGGCCAAAAATGTTGCTCTCGACTTCAATTGTTTACATCTAGCATTCCGTGTGCTTGAATTTCCTCATCAGCCATGGTTCGAAGATGCACCGTCATGGGTGACACTTTACTACTGTTGCGCACTACATCCGGATTAGCAATTGTCCTAGTGGCTTCGGTATCAACCAAGAACTTTACAGTTTTGCCGTTACGCTATTTCGATGTATAAATGCATTCTGCACGCCTAGTTCGTGCAATGCGGATGATGGTCTCGGGAGCAGAATCCGTGAAGGTTCACTTTCACCCCTTCCTGTCGACCCCCTTTAGTTTTCCGACTTCACTGCTTCCTTTTTGGGCTGTTTACATTTGAACTGTATATGCCCAAATTTGCCACACAGTTCCAGCATCTGGGTCCCTTTCTCTTTCGTTGGTGTTCCCAAAGTATCCGTCGAATCACCTTTATGCTTTCTTGACCCTGCTCCTCTATGGAGCGTTTTACTTGCCACCACTGCAATGTTGCCGTTTCAAATTCCAAAGCACGAGCTAGCGCATCATCTAGGGTTCTTGGTTGAGCAAACCATACTGTTTGCTGGATTTGTTCAACGCGTATCCCGTCCACAAAGGTCTGTACTGCCAGCTGTTCTAGTAAGCTATCTGGCGCTGTTGGGTAGGCTAGTTTTACTTATTGAGCAATATCTGCTTCAAACTCTTGCAAATTTTGGTTGGCCTTGTGGTAATCGTTCTTCACCTGAACGTGGTACATTTGTTGTTTAGCGACTTTCGCGTTCTGATTTAATTTTCGATAAGATTTGCGGCTGTTTGTTCTTGTTTGACCGCATTTTCTTTTAATTTCGTTGCCAGGCACACAGAGTTTTTTTTTTTTTTTTTAATTTCACTTTTATCCGCTTCCACCTTTACAGTTATTAGCGGAGGTTGGAGGTATTATTTATAATCTATGGTACAAATATGTTATCTTTTATATAATTTATATACGATGTAGGATTTCTATGTCTTTAAGATAGTTCAGCAGTGGTTCAATATTGGGTGTGTCTCTCAGGATAGTTTGTACATCTTGTTGTATGTTGTATTTGAGCCTTTTTTGTTGATATTTTTCACAATTCGTTAGGATATGCTCTACTGTTAGGTTTGTTTTACATTGTTCACATACAGGTTGAGCTTCTTTTGTCATCAAGTAGTTGTGTGTATATGCAGTGTGTCCTATTCTTAATCTTGTTAATACTATTTGTTGTTTTCTTGATTTTGGGATGTGTGCATACGGTTCGGTTTTGGTTTTATTTGTCTAAGCTTGTTATTTTGGGTGTTCTTCCAGGTTTCTTCCCATTTTTGTCTATTTTGCTTGAGATAATTGCATAGATGTCTGTTATTGGAGTTTTGAGTTGGGTGTTGGTATTAGTTATTCGTTGTTTAGCCAGTTTATCTACTGCTTCATTTCCTTGGATTCCAACGTGGGCTGGAGACCAAATCAGTATTATTTCAGTTCCGGTTTCTTCTGTTGTTTTGTGTAGAGCATCATGTATGTTGTTCGTTATTGGATCTGTTGTGTACCATTTTCGAGTGATTTAATAGTGCTTAAAGAGTCTGTGCATATTGCATATTTGGTGTGTGTTGGGTTTGATGTTATATCTTGGATGGCTGTTAAAATTGCTACTTTTTCTGCTGTATAGCTGCTGCTATATGGATGTAGTGTTATTTGGATTTGTTGATCTTGTCTGAGTACAGCTGCAGTTACTTGTTGGTAGTTTTTCGACCCATCTGTGTAGATAAATTCATGTCTCTTGTGTTGTTCCTTTAGTTCTTTAAATCGTTGATGATACTGAGCTTTGCTTGTATGTTTTTGAATAATTTGATAGTGATACATTTGTCGTTATATGTTTTCTAGTCCATGGTGGGAATATAGGTAAATATTGTGGAAGGATTTCAGGTAGGGATAGTTTTATTTGTTTCATTATGTTTTTATGTACGGCTGTTGGAGTACTGGTATCTAATCTTGTGTTACATGATTTAATTTTAATGATGTCCTGGTTTGCTTCTATTTTCTGGTTTGATGCTAGTTTTGCAATATATTTTAGGTTCAATTTATTTCTTCTTATCCATAAAGGTGGTATATTTGCTATGCATTGTAGACTATTGACTGGGCTTGTTCTGTAGGCACCTGTTGCTAATCTGAGAGCTGTGTTTTGAATGGTGTCTAATTGGTTTATATTAGAAGGTTTGGCTGTGCTGTATGTGATACAACTGTAATCAAGTCTTGATCTGATGGTAGTTGTGTATATCTTTAATAGCTGTTTTGTGTGCGCTCCCAATCTGTATTCGAGAGCATTTTAAGATATTGATCTTTTGTTGCAGTCCTTTTTAATTCTGTTATGTGCTTTCTCCATGTTAATTTTTATCAAAGTAGATGCCTAAAAATTTGATGTTATCTGTATATTCTATTTGGGATTTGTTTATTAGAAGTTTTGGATCCATATGTTGTTTTCTTTTCTGCAGAAATGTATTGCTTTTGTTTTTGTGGATGAGAATGTGAAACCTATTTCTTTTGCCCATTTTTCTATTTCGGTTATGTTTTGTTGTAGATTTGTTTGTATTGTGTTGATGTTTTGCCTTTGTGGTATAATACTATGTCGTCAGCAAAAAGCAGTATTTGTGTTGGTTTCTTCACAATTTTTGTTATTTTGTTTATTATTAACAGAAATAGTGTGGGGTTAAGTACTTCCCTTGTGGAACTCCATTTTCTTGCTTTCTTGGTTCTGATAAGCATCCATTTGTTTTGACTTGGAAAGAACGGTTTTCCAGGAAGTTTTTATGTAGTGTAGTATTTTTCCTTGTATGTTATGTTCTATTAGTGTTTGTATTATCGCATATTTCCAAGTGGTGTCATATGCCTTATGTAAGTCTAAGAATATTGCTACTAGATGTTGTTTAAGTTCGAACGCTTTTTCTATTTCTATTTTTAGTTTAAGTGTTTGATCTGTTGTTGTTCTGCCTGTCCTAAAACCTGCTTGGGTATTGCTTAATATGTCATTATTTTCTATATACCACATTAGCCTTTTATTTACCATTTTTTGCATTATTTTTGATAATACATTTGACAGTGCTATAGGTCGATAATTTGCTGGGTTTGTCTTATCTTTTGATGGTTTTAATATTGGTATTGTAATGACTTTGTTCCATTCTATAGGGTATACATTGTTGTTCCATATGAAGTTATATATGTCTAGTAGGTGTTTCTTATTTTTATCTGGTAGGTGTTTGATCATTTCTGGAATTATTTGGTCTGGCCCTGAACTTTTTGTTTTTTGTTGTGAAATACTGTTTTCTAGTTCGTCCATTGTAAAGGATTTGTTTAATGGGTTGTTTTGTTCTTCAATTTTGATAATTTGATTGTCTTCTGTATTTGTTTTATTGTATTGAAGTCTTTATTATAATTTGAATTGCTAGATATTTTGGCAAATTCGTCTGCTATTTTTCTGCTATTTCTTGGGGTCTAAAATAATTTTGGTGGTTCCTATTAATATTACATCTGTTGCACGTGGGATGTTATTTATCCCTTAATTGCTTTTATTTTGTTCCAAATTTGGTTATCAGGCGTATCACAGGTTATGGAGGAAACATAGTTTTCCCATGCTTTTTCTTGCTCTGTTTTATTGTACGTCTGCTAATAGCTTTTGTTCTTTTAAGTTATATTTGGTTTTCTATGTTTTTGTTTTTCCGATATTTGTATAGCGCTCTTTTATTGTCTTTGCTTGCTTTTCGCATTCCTTATTCCACCATGGTACTGTTTTTTATTGTTTCTATTGGATAACGTGAATGTTTGTTTGGCTGTTTTATTATGTCTTGGCTAAAAGATTCTATGATTTCGTTTATGTTTTGGTTTATGCTGGAATATTGTTTGTTTTGGTATTGTTGGTTAGCAATGTTTGGAATTGGGGCCACTTATTCTCTTCTATTCTCCATTTTGAGTATGATGTATGGGGTTTGAGGTTTGTATGACTTTCTTGTGAGCTAATAAGTATAGGAAAATGGTCACTACCATATAGATTTTGAATTACTTTCCATTCTAGATTTGGTGTAATTTTTGGGTCACAAATCGTTAGGTCTATATTTGAAAATGTACCTGATTTTGAGCAAAAATGTGTTGATGAGTTGTCATTTAGTATGATGAAATTGTTTTCATTTATTATTTTTTCTATCATTCTTCCTCTTTTGTCAGTTTGTTGGGAACCCCATATTATATTGTGCCCGTTTATGTCACCTAGTATAATGATCGGAGGGGGTAACTGTTTTAATAAATGTTCAATGGACTCTTGATTGCAGTTTGGTTGTGGTGGTAGATATATATTACATAAGGTTACTTTTGTTTTATTTGGTGTCAAGATTCTTATAGCTATTGCTTCTAAGTTTGTTGTTAGGGTATTTCCTCTATATGTTTTTGTTGTTTACTAGAATTGCCACCCTCCGCTAGCTATATGTGTGTTTAGTCTGTCCTTGCGATATTGTATAAAATTGTATGTATTTATGTTTTGGTGTTCTTTGAAGTGTGTTTCTTGTAAGCATATGTAATGAGGTTGTGTTTCTTCAATTAATTTTGGAATTCAGCTTTATGGGATTGAAGTCCATTACAATTCCATTGGATGATGTTCATATTATTGATTATCGACTGAGGAATCAGACATTTCTGACTCAATTTGTTGTTCCTCCATTGTTTTAGTTATTCTTGTTATTGTTGTTTTAATTTTTTTGTCATCAGTATTGTTTTGGATTTCATGCATCATTTGTATGAGTTGGTTTGTATCTTTGGTATAGTTTTTACTTAATTGTAGTATTTTTGTGTTCGATCGTGTTTTCTAGAAAGTCCTGAAATTCGTCGAATGAGATAATGTATTTGGCTGGATCACTTTCTATGATTTCCTTTATTGTATTGTGTTTTGGGGATTCAGTTTGTTCCAAGTTCTTCTTTTTAATTGTAGGATCCTTTTTTTGTTTTTTGTTTGTCCGTTTGGTTTGTGATAAATTCGACAGGGTTGATTCTTGGTTGGTTTCTTGTTTTTTCTTTTGTGTTGCTTCTCTTATTTGATGTTCAATGTCAGTTACATTTAGTTCTTCTGTAGGTGTACTGTCAGATGACTGATTTGGTCTTTTATTTCTTATTGTTTCATTTAGGTTTGTTATTTGTTCAGGTTGTTTTGTTTCACTCTGTATATTGTGTTCCTCGCAGCTTGAGGTTGAATGGCCGGTTTGTTTACATGTATAGCAGTATGTTTCTGTAGATAAAAATAGTCTGTAGGGGTTTCTTCAAATAATACTATTATTGATTCTGGGATGTTTAAATTTGCAGTTTGTTTAACATAGATTTGTCTACGAAAGCTAAGTATGTGCTTAAATTTTATATCTGATAAAGCAGCTTTTATAAATGACATCTTGCCTGTTAAAGTTATATTTAGCTTAATAAGTGAGTCTTCTATTATATTGTGTGGTATGGATGGGCTAACATTTGAAATAACCACCCTTATGGTCGGCGTAAGTAATTTACGAATTTCCACTTCTGTGTTATTTACTGTTATATTAGGATAGTTGTTTACAAACTGGTCAGCGTCTTCTTTTGTATTTAAATAAATACAGATCCGGTTATTTGCTATTCTTGATGCAAAGATTATATTTTAGGATCTATTATTTCCGTGATTGCATTTAAATAATCTTCTAACTTCGTGTTTGGCAATGAATTTAATATAATAGCATTTTCTTTTGACGGAAACTGCTTGCAGATGTTTGTTTATTTGGTGCATTGCTTTTTACTGCATTCGAATATGTCCCTTCTTTTATTGTCTGATGGGTGAGTGGGTTTTTTGTTTGGCTGGTTGAATGATTTATGGTTGAGGGTGTTATTGTTTGTAAAGGATACATTTCAGGTAGTTTTGGTAAATGGTTTGGGTTAGGTTTATTTAATATAGCTGTAATAAAAGGAAGAGGAATGTTTAGAAAACAATACCTGTTTTGGTTTTATCACTTATTATTTCCGAGGTCGTATTTTATCTCAACGAATTCACATAGAACTGTACTGTTGAACATACGGTCGCGGAATGACACAGAGTTTTGATCATGTTTCTTACATGTTCTTGTAATTTTCTGTAAAACTTTTGTTACTTTCTTCTAATTTCGGTGCGAGATTTGAAGCGTTTTGGTCCTGTTTCTCAGCATTTTCCTGTAAATTGGCGACGATCTGGTTCAGTTTTTTGCAAAACTTTCCTGTTGTTATGCGGAATTTTCAGTCGAACCGCAACACTCGACATGAACTCCTTCAGGAAAGAAAGGATTTTATTATTTATTTTCTGTTATTGACTTCGAGTTACAAGCATGCAAATAGAAATCGTTCAAGTGTCTTTTTCGCTACAACCTCATTACTTGATACCAATGTAACGAAACCTCTATTTGCTCAAACAACAGTTTTTTTATTATCAAACTGATTATACAAACCAACTCATAGCAACAATGACGTTCTAAAAGCTCTCACAGCGCTTTCTTTTCAATCAATCAGCACAAATACTAACTGCTACAACTACGATCCTATCTTCTTAATTCTTATATCGATCGACTATGATTAATGTATATTATTATTACACAGCTTTCAAAGCATTAAATTAGAACTCATGGTAATCAAAGCTTTAATTGGAACTGAACTAACTAAAGCTCATCACGGCAATTTATGTACATATTCAAAATCTCTAGACTATTCTAAAACGTACCAGATATTATGTAAATAACATTTTGGAGATTTCCCATTATGCGGTTAATAAAACTCTTGCAACCTGTCAATCAAGTCCATCTTAAAGAAGTTGCGCCGCACGGCCTGTCAAACGTATTTTGTGTACAAATGCTTTGTTTACGTTCTAATGTAATTATTCTGAGCAGTGGTAGACTAAACAGCCCACAATATTTTTACAAATATTATTGTGGACAGTAATGTCCCCGGTTTTATCGGTGATTTTTCTTATTTGATTACAAAGAGTGTAAAACCCTATCGTTCTTGCGGTTTATATAAAATGTACTAGGTGCTTTTTTGGTTTATTTACTAGTCTTGATTTAACGTTATATTGAAATAGCACTCTTATTAACTGTAACTTAACCTAGCTTCTACAAAATTCTACGTATATTTTCTTACTAAAGCTACTGAACTATCCGAAATTAATAAATGCTTTTATATTTATGAATGTATTCTTAATTAAAGCACGAGTGTTATATATTTCCTGAAATTTTTATTTCTGCAATTGTGTAACTGATTTTTCAAAACTATAAGGCCACCTTTTAGTTATATACAGTTTTAAATATTTGTTATTTTGAATAGTACATGTTAATCTATTCTCATGTTTTCTCTCAAATAATGTTCTATTAATAAAACGTGTGTTTGTGAAGGCAGTGGTGTGGTTGTTTTTGAAATCTACGTTACGACCAAAGAAAGGAATTTTGAAACCACATATCGTTAACCCGCATATTTTTTAAACTGTACTTGAATTTTAGATATTTTGTTGTTTTGAAGCAAATACAGAAATGCACAATTGTATATTAAACTGACTTGTGTTTTTATAAATTAAGTTTTACCATACATTTTTCATATATTCATAACTAAGATTGTGGTACCGTGCGTTACCACACAACTGAAACTATACAAACAATTCGAATCGTTCACAATTAAGATTTTTCACAGCTGAGTCCATTAGCAATTGAAACCTTTGACAACTAGAACCATACAGGGTGTTTTGCAGCAGGTTACCTGTATATGTAAGACTAATGTTAGAAAGAATATAAAATTTGCAGTAGGAGGTTATCAAAGGTCCTCTACAAGACTAAAATAGTTTCAATACGTTAGCACTTCCGATTATACTGAAAGTCTTGACCACCGTGATTTTAAATAGAATGCTCTGTATATTTATACATTTTTAAATTCCTTGCCAAATTGTATGTGCACTTTTATAATGCAGTCATATCGCTGTCTAATGTCATTTTCGAGATTTTTTTACGTTTTCATAAATTAGTGACATTTGCATGTGGTCACATAAATTGGAAAAATTAGAAAGTGAACAAACATACAAAGTGGATTTTTTCCAATGCTATGAACAAGATTTGATATTATTTCAACGTGCTACGAAAGTCTGATTGTAACGTACAGGATGTTAGAAATTTGATTATTTTAGAAATGATGTTTTTTTTTTAAAATTGAAACTACTATATTTTATCACAATATTCGATTCTATGAAAATACTTTAGGTATGTAATTATTACCATTTATTTATTGTAAACCGTTTCCGGATTATTTGCATTAGAAGAGAAAATGCACCGGTTCAAAAACATTTGCTACCATCAAGTAACTTTGGTTCTTTAGATTGACAAAAGTGTAGTTGATTATTGTTAAAAAATGTCAAAGGCAGATAATCCTAAGCGGTTTGCAATTACTGCACTGTAGTTGTTTGTAATGACTTATCAAAGCTTTACAAATCAAGATTATCCCGAAATAATAATTTTTTGCACCTCATTTGGCTCCACAACGATTTTATTTTAATAATTATTCTAGAGGACTTTTCTTGTATAATTAAGTAGGTTATGACACATTATATAATTGCGGTTTCTAGTTCCCAGCACTGTCCGGAACTTTTAGAAATAGCTTTATTATGCTTACTATCTATTTCGTTGGAACGGAATGTTAAAAAAAGATGATCTCACGCTTTGAAAAAATGTACATCGTTGTCTTCGACTAATCAGACCGCATAACAAGGAAGGGTGGTGGCTTGTACAAGTGAAAAAGCCAGCCATCATAATGGCAAACTATCTGGGCTACCGTCCTAAAGATGAATGACAAGTAGTGCATTTTAATGCAGTGCAGTTACTTGTGTATTCATTGACGTTCCTGACCTAGAATACCGGTTTATTCCTGTTTTAAATATTGTAGGTTATCAATGCATTCCACTGCAATCTGATGAAAAGAAGCTCCGGAAATCCATACGACCCAGGTATACGTAGTTAGAAAAACGCTACTTAGTAAAATTTCTCGCACTGCCATTTTTGCAGTACAAGAAATCTGTAGTTGATTCTATCTTAACTTAACTATCTAAATGGATAAAGATAAGAACGATTTATTTATTGAGTGAATTATTCATTTTGAATTTTAAAATTTATGCAATATTATTACGCCCTCATTAGGGTAACTCGAAAAACTGTTGTACCCCGTTTACCTCCCTAATTAACAAGTAACAAATTATTCATAGTGATCGTATTAGAGCTTGCGAAGTTTTTCTTCAAACATTTCTGCAAAGCCAGCAGCAAATGTTAGACTTCTTAAAAACATTCTTTGAAACTCTGCAAATAATGAATCATTTGTTAAAAAGCAAAACATTTGGAGTTTTTTTGAAGAATTCTATTACATCAACATAAATAATTTTCATTTCGAGAAATCTGGATTTGTAAAGTTTCGAATAGCCATTATAAACAACAACATACAGGAATTGCAAAGCGCTTAGAATTATCTACATTTGACGTTTCGTAAGAATAATTAATTATTCTTTTGTTAATCTAGGAACAGAAGTTACTTCATGGTAGCAAATGTTTTTAACTGGTGCATTTTCTCTTCTAATACAAATAATTCTGAAATGGTTTACAATAAATGATAAACATTACATATCTAATTAATTTTTTTTCCATAAAATCGATTAATGTAACAAAATATGGTAAATACAATTTTTAAAAAATGCAATTCTTGACATTTTAATGGCCAGATTATAAAATGAATTTTGTAGCACCCTGAACGTTACAATCAGACTTTCATAACATGTTGAAATAATATCAAATCTTGTTTATAACATTGGAAAAAATCCACTTTGTTCGTTTCTAGATATTCCAATTTATGTGACCACGTGGAAACACCAATAATGTATGATAGAAATATGACGGTCTTATAAAAGTTTACATACTCTATAACTTTGGCAACAGTCCACGCTTCCGTCTGGGAGTGTATAGCTTGGCGCTATCGCCCTGTTGAAATCCAGACTTTTGCGCCTTGATGTCATATCTGGTCTTCATCCGATGGCTTGCGATTTGGATGTCATGTATCTTGTGCTTCAGCATCTCAACGTAGCTATCGCCCACGATGTCATCTCCGGGTTTACACCCAAACTTAAGATCACACGGTGGATATATCTTGCAACTCGGCATAGCACATACAGATGTCTGTCCAGTGCTTTCCTGAACCAAAGACCGATGGGCCAATAAAATAGATGTAAATATTGGCCTCAGTCTCTCTGACATTTGGAGACTACCTTGGAAAAGTACTTGCCCAAGATACGATTCATGCGTTCTACCATACCATCAGACTGCAGGTGCAAAGATGTTGTTCAGGCCTGTTTTGTTCCCCAGCAACCGACAAACTTCTTCGAATAACGTTGACTCAAAGTTTCAGCCCTGATCAGCAGCTTCATAGGAATTTGAAAACGGGAGAACAGTTCCGGTACCAGCACTTCAGCTAAGGTTGCAACTTCTTGGTTTAGTATAGCATACGCTTTGGACAACTTTTTAAAATAGTCCATGGCTACCAAGATGTACTGATTCCCTGAGACAGTTTCAGCAAATGGACCGACAATATCAATTGCCACTCAAAGGGCTTTTCTATATTATATTGCTTCATTGAGTCTTACCGTTTACCATTGGTGCACTTGCAGCATCACTCTATAACATTGTCCTTGCAGCTCACCCAGTAAAATCTAGCTCAGACTTTTTCTAGGGTTTTTTGACACCGGATTTTAGAAACCACCAACCAAAGCGTTTTCACGGATCCATTTCTATTGTTTAAAGATCGCACCAAGATCCATTCTCTACCTTCAGCGAATCCCATTGTATGCAGTACGACTTCAGAGTGCTACTCAACAGACCAATGTCCTACCACGATTGATGTTCTCCTGTGGATTTCCAAACCAGAGTGGCACTTAGGTCTTTGTCATTGTCCTGTACAGGTGGCCAATCGTTATTGATCACGGTAGTTCGACCAAGTAGGTCACACTTCGTTTATAACAATAATCAATGGCTACAATCCTCGGGGCAATGTCGTCTCGAAAGCACATTTGCATTACGATGACTTGTACCAGCACAGTGTTCCATGTCGAAATCATACTCCTGCAGCCTTTCTATCCATCCGGCGACTTGCCCTTCGGGGCGACTTGGTCGGTTCTCGGGTGAAATTTTCTCACGTAGAGGTACTTACAAAAGTGTTCTGCGGATTTCTTGTAATACAATAATTTCGTTCCGGTTTCTAGATCACCTTACTAAAGTAACTAATGACTCTCTTCTGTCCATCTTGCATCTGGGATAGTACACCGATGGTGAGTGACATTGCTTGCATCCGTATCCAAGATGAATTTACTTTCCGACCGCGGATAACTTAAGATCGGAGCCATTGCCATTAAATGCCTTAGTTGTTGTAACTCATTTTGGTAACCTTCGTCCCAAACGCAATTATGCCCATCTTCAATCAGCTTGTTTAAGGACATGACAATATTCGCAAACCCGAAACGAATCTTCTATACTAAATGCACAACCCCAGAAAGCGGCATAGCTAATATTTGTCTTTTGGCATCAGCAACTTTTGTACCGCCGTAACCTTTTCCAGGTCTGGAGTTGACTCCGTTGTGTGAAACAGCGTGCCTTAGGTATTTCACCTCTTCGCTTAGTAGGTGACACTTCTTTGGATTCAGTTTTAGATTCTCTGAATCTTTGAAAGACTTCTTGTAAATTTCCCAAGTGTTTTGCAAACGACTTCCTGATCAGGATCACATCAACCAAATGTACCAGACACACGAAAGATGTTATCCATTAAACGTTTGAAGGTGGCAGGTGCGTTGCAGAGCACAAATGGCATGACTGTAAATTGTCATAGACAAGTACCAATAGTGAAAGCAGTATTTTCTGATCTTTTGGTTCCGCCTACACTTTCCAGTAACCACTCTTTAAATCCAAGGTTGAAAACAATCGCGTATTTAGGGGGTCATCAATACTTGGAAGTGGGTAGCTATTCTTTTTGTTCACGTCATTCACTTGCATCTAATCCACACATTCTCGTCGACGGTACCTTCTTCTTTACCACCCCAACCGGCGATGCTCAATAGTTATCACAATGCTTAATCACTCCCTGTTCATCAATATCTCAAATCATTTTCTGGGCCTTCTCCTGTTTGGCTAACGGGAGTCGTTTCGTCAGGTGTTTTATTGGCCGGACATCTCCTGTATCGATTCTATGCTTGACTACTGTGGTCTTTTCTAATTGTTCACCGTTAAGCGCGATCGCGTCGGGCTACCGTCGGATCAAATTTTAAATCCTGCCAGTTTTGTTGATCAAGTTGCTGGCATTGTTTCATCAATTGGTCCAACCACTTCGCAGAACACTCTTTAGTGGGTGATTCTTTCTCAACACAGTCACACCCCGCCACGTGCACAACCGAAGAACACCATTCAACCGTTGCATTCTTTTTCGACACGATATCGTAGTTATTGGCGTATAAAATCCTAATAGATACACTATCCATCATTTTGGCCATAGCATTCCACATCAGCACGCTCTTTCCGCGAAAGTTGTCAGTAATTGGTGCAATAGCGTGCACAAAGCCCTCCAGGAGATTGCCATCCAATCGCCCCATCACCGCACACCCGCACAAACATGTCTGATTTGCAAAACAGCACTTTTTTATTCCCACTCTCAAGACATCCTTTTTCAATCCACATGGAATTCATACTTCCTCAGGATATTCATTCCCAAGATAACTTCTTCGATAATATTCGCTATTACTACCTGGTGGCCAAAAATTTTGCTCTCGACTTCAATTTTTACATCTAGCATTCCGTGTGCTTGAATTTCCTCATCAGCCATGGTTCGAAGATGCACCGTCATGGGTGACACTTTACTACTGTTGCGCACTACATCCGGATTAGCAATTGTCCTAGTGGCTTCGGTATCAACCAAGAACTTTACAGTTTTGCCGTTAAGCTATTTCGATGTATAAATGCATTCTGCACGCCTAGTTCGTGCAATGCGGATGATGGTCTCGGGAGCAGAATCCGTGAAGGTTCACTTTCACCCCTTCCTGTCGACCCCCTTTAGTTTTCCGACTTCACTGCTTCCTTTTTGGGCTGTTTACATTTGAACTGTATATGCCCAAATTTGCCACACAGTTCCAGCATCTGGGTCCCTTTCTCTTTCGTTGGTGTTCCCAAAGTATCCGTCGAATCACCTTTATGCTTTCTTGACCCTGCTCCTCTATGGAGCGTTTTACTTTGCCACCACTGCAATGTTGCCGTTTCAAATTCCAAAGCACGAGCTAGCGCATCATCTAGGGTTCTTGGTTGAGCAAACCATACTGTTTGCTGGATTTGTTCAACGCGTATCCCGTCCACAAAGGTCTGTACTGCCAGCTGTTCTAGTAAGCTATCTGGCGCTGTTGGGTAGGCTAGTTTTACTTATTGAGCAATATCTGCTTCAAACTCTTGCAAATTTTGGTTGGCCTTGTGGTAATCGTTCTTCACCTGAACGTGGTACATTTGTTGTTTAGCGACTTTCGCGTTCTGATTTAATTTTCGATAAGATTTGTGGCTGTTTGTTCTTGTTTGACCGCATTTTCTTTTAATTTCGTTGCCAGGCACACAGAGTTTTGATCATGTTTCTTACATGTTCTTGTAATTTTTCTGTAAAACTTTTGTTACTTTCTTCTAATTTCGGTGCGAGATTTGAAGCGTTTTGGTCCTGTTTCTCAGCATTTTCCTGTAAATTGGCGACGATCTGGTTCAGTTTTTTGCAAAACTTTCCTGTTGTTATGCGGAATTTTCAGTCGAACCGCAACACTCGACTTGAACTCCTTCAGGAAAGAAAGGATTTTATTATTTATTTTCAGTTATTGACTTCGAGTTACAAGCATGCAAATAGAAATCGTTCAAGTGTCTTTTTCGCTACAACCTCATTACTTGATACCAATGTAACGAAACCTCTATTTGCTCAAACAACAGTTTTTTATTATCAAACTGATTATACAAACCAACTCATAGCAACAATGACGTTCTAAAAGCTCTCACAGCGCTTTCTTTTCAATCAATCAGCACAAATACTAACTGCTACAACTACGATCCTATCTTCTTAATTCTTATATCGATCGACTATGATTAATGTATATTATTATTACACAGCTTTCAAAGCATTAAATTAGAACTCATGGTAATCAAAGCTTTAATTGGAACTGAACTAACTAAAGCTCATCACGGCAATTTATGTACATATTCAAAATCTCTAGACTATTCTAAAACGTACCAGATATTATGTAAATAACATTTTGGAGATTTCCCATTGTACGGTTAATAAAACTCTTGCAACCTGTCAATCAAGTCCATCTTAAAGAAGTTGCGCCGCACGGCCTGTCAAACGTATTTTGTGTACAAATGCTTTGTTTACGTTCTAATGTAATTATTCTGAGCAGTGGTAGACTAAACAGCCCACAATATTTTTACAAATATTATTGTGGACAGTAATGTCCCGGTTTTATCGGTGATTTTCTTATTTGATTACAAAGAGTGTAAAACCCTATCGTTCTTGCGGTTTATATAAAAATGTACTAGGTGCTTTTTTGGTTTATTTACTAGTCTTGATTTAACGTTATATTGAAATAGCACTCTTATTAACTGTAACTTAACCTAGCTTCTACAAAATTCTACGTATATTTTCTTACTAAAGCTACTGAACTATCCGAAATTAATAAATGCTTTTATATTTATGAATGTATTCTTAATTAAAGCACGAGTGTTATATATTTCCTGAAATTTTATTTCTGCAATTGTGTAACTGATTTTCAAAACTATAAGGCCACCTTTTAGTTATATACAGTTTTAAATATTTGTTATTTTGAATAGTACATGTTAATCTATTCTCATGTTTTCTCTCAAATAATGTTCTATTAATAAAACGTGTGTTTGTGAAGGCAGTGGTGTGGTTGTTTTGAAATCTACGTTACGACCAAAGAAAGGAATTTTGAAACCACATATCGTTAACCGCATATTTTTAAACTGTACTTGAATTTTAGATATTTTGTTGTTTTGAAGCAAATACAGAAATGCACAATTGTATATTAAACTGACTTGTGTTTTATAAATTAAGTTTTACCATACATTTTCATATATTCATAACTAAGATTGTGGTACCGTGCGTTACCACACAACTGAAACTATACAAACAATTCGAATCGTTCACAATTAAGATTTTCACAGCTGAGTCCATTAGCAATTGAAACCTTTGACAACTAGAACCATACAGGGTGTTTTGCAGCAGGTTACCTGTATATGTAAGACTAATGTTAGAAAGAATATAAAATTTGCAGTAGGAGGTTATCAAAGGTCCTCTACAAGACTAAAATAGTTTCAATACGTTAGCACTTCCGATTATACTGAAAGTCTTGACCACCGTGATTTTAAATAGAATGCTCTGTATATTTATACATTTTTAAATTCCTTGCCAAATTGTATGTGCACTTTTATAATGCAGTCATATCGCTGTCTAATGTCATTTTCGAGATTTTTACGTTTTCATAAATTAGTGACATTTGCATGTGGTCACATAAATTGGAAAAATTAGAAAGTGAACAAACATACAAAGTGGATTTTTCCAATGCTATGAACAAGATTTGATATTATTTCAACGTGCTACGAAAGTCTGATTGTAACGCATACAGGATGTTAGAAATTTGATTATTTTAGAAATGATGTTTTTTTTAAATTGAAACTACTATATTTTATCACAATATTCGATTCTATGAAAATACTTTAGGTATGTAATTATTACCATTTATTTATTGTAAACCGTTTCCGGATTATTTGCATTAGAAGAGAAATGCACCGGTTCAAAACATTTGCTACCATCAAGTAACTTTGGTTCTTTAGATTGACAAAAGTGTAGTTGATTATTGTTAAAAAATGTCAAAGGCAGATAATCCTAAGCGGTTTGCAATTACTGCACTGTAGTTGTTTGTAATGACTTATCAAAGCTTTACAAATCAAGATTATCCCGAAATAATAATTTTTTGCACCTCATTTGGCTCCACAACGATTTTATTTTAATAATTATTCTAGAGGACTTTTTCTTGTATAATTAAGTAGGTTATGACACATTATATAATTGCGGTTTCTAGTTCCCAGCACTGTCCGGAACTTTTAGAAATAGCTTTATTATGCTTACTATCTATTTCGTTGGAACGGAATGTTAAAAAAAGATGATCTCACGCTTTGAAAAATGTACATCGTTGTCTTCGACTAATCAGACCGCATAACAAGGAAGGGTGGTGGCTTGTACAAGTGAAAAAGCCAGCCATCATAATGGCAAACTATCTGGGCTACCGTCCCTAAAAGATGAATGACAAGTAGTGCATTTTAATGCAGTGCAGTTACTTGTGTATTCATTGACGTTCCTGACCTAGAATACCGGTTTATTCCTGTTTTAAATATTGTAGGTTATCAATGCATTCCACTGCAATCTGATGAAAAGAAGCTCCGGAAATCCATACGACCCAGGTATACGTAGTTAGAAAAACGCTACTTAGTAAAATTTCTCGCACTGCCATTTTTGCAGTACAAGAAATCTGTAGTTGATTCTATCTTAACTTAACTATCTAAATGGATAAAGATAAGAACGATTTATTTATTGAGTGAATTATTCATTTTGAATTTTAAAATTTATGCAATATTATTACGCCCTCATTAGGGTAACTCGAAAAACTGTTGTACCGTTTACCTCCCTAATTAACAAGTAACAAATTATTCATAGTGATCGTATTAGAGCTTGCGAAGTTTTTCTTCAAACATTTCTGCAAAGCCAGCAGCAAATGTTAGACTTCTTAAAAACATTCTTTGAAACTCTGCAAATAATGAATCATTTGTTAAAAAGCAAAACATTTGGAGTTTTTTGAAGAATTCTATTACATCAACATAAATAATTTTCATTTCGAGAAATCTGGATTTGTAAAGTTTCGAATAGCCATTATAAACAACAACATACAGGAATTGCAAAGCGCTTAGAATTATCTACATTTGACGTTTCGTAAGAATAATTAATTATTCTTTTGTTAATCTAAGGAACAGAAGTTACTTCATGGTAGCAAATGTTTTTAACTGGTGCATTTTCTCTTCTAATACAAATAATTCTGAAATGGTTTACAATAAATGATAAACATTACATATCTAATTAATTTTTTTTCCATAAAATCGATTAATGTAACAAAATATGGTAAATACAATTTTTAAAAAATGCAATTCTTGACATTTTAATGGTCAGATTATAAAATGAATTTTGTAGCACCCTGAACGTTACAATCAGACTTTCATAACATGTTGAAATAATATCAAATCTTGTTTATAACATTGGAAAAAATCCACTTTGTTCGTTTCTAGATATTCCAATTTATGTGACCACGTGGAAACACCAATAATGTATGATAGAAATATGACGGTCTTATAAAAGTTTACATACTCTATAACTTTGGCAACAGTCCACGCTTCCGTCTGGGAGTGTATAGCTTGGCGCTATCGCCCTGTTGAAATCCAGACTTTTGCGCCTTGATGTCATATCTGGTCTTCATCCGATGGCTTGCGATTTGGATGTCATGTATCTTGTGCTTCAGCATCTCAACGTAGCTATCGCCCACGATGTCATCTCCGGGTTTACACCCAAACTTAAGATCACACGGTGGATATATCTTGCAACTCGGCATAGCACATACAGATGTCTGTCCAGTGCTTTCCTGAACCAAAGACCGATGGGCCAATAAAAATAGATGTAAATATTGGCCTCAGTCTCTCTGACATTTGGAGACTACCTTGGAAAAGTACTTGCCCAAGATACGATTCATGCGTTCTACCATACCATCAGACTGCAGGTGCAAAGATGTTGTTCAGGCCTGTTTTGTTCCCCAGCAACCGACAAACTTCTTCGAATAACGTTGACTCAAAGTTTCAGCCCTGATCAGCAGCTTCATAGGAATTCGAAAACGGGAGAACAGTTCCGGTACCAGCACTTCAGCTAAGGTTGCAACTTCTTGGTTTAGTATAGCATACGCTTTGGACAACTTTTTAAAATAGTCCATGGCTACCAAGATGTACTGATTCCCTGAGACAGTTTCAGCAAATGGACCGACAATATCAATTGCCACTCAAAGGGCTTTTCTATATTATATTGCTTCATTGAGTCTTACCGTTTACCATTGGTGCACTTGCAGCATCACTCTATAACATTGTCCTTGCAGCTCACCCAGTAAAATCTAGCTCAGACTTTTTTCTAGGGTTTTTTTTGACACCGGGATTTTAGAAACCACCAACCAAAGCGTTTTCACGGATCCATTTCTATTGTTTAAAGATCGCACCAAGATCCATTCTCTACCTTCAGCGAATCCCATTGTATGCAGTACGACTTCAGAGTGCTACTCAACAGACCAATGTCCTACCACGATTGATGTTCTCCTGTGGATTTCCAAACCAGAGTGGCACTTAGGTCTTTGTCATTGTCCTGTACAGGTGGCCAATCGTTATTGATCACGGTAGTCCGACCAAGTAGGTCACACTTCGTTTATAACAATAATCAATGGCTACAATCCTCGGGGCAATGTCGTCTCGAATAGCACATTTGCAGTACGATGACTTGTACCAGCACAGTGTTCCATGTCGAAATCATACTCCTGCAGCCTTTCTATCCATCCGGCGACTTGCCCTTCAGGGGCGACTTGGTCGGTTCTCGGGTGAAATTTTCTCACGTAGAGGTACTTACAAAAGTGTTCTGCGGATTTCTTGTAATACAATAATTTCGTTCCGGTTTCTAGATCACCTTACTAAAGTAACTAATGACTCTCTTCTGTCCATCTTGCATCTGGGATAGTACACCGATGGTGAGTGACATTGCTTGCATCCGTATCCAAGATGAATTTACTTTCCGACCGCGGATAACTTAAGATCGGAGCCATTGCCATTAAATGCCTTAGTTGTTGTAACTCATTTTGGTAACCTTCGTCCCAAACGCAATTATGCCCATCTTCAATCAGCTTGTTTAAGGACATGACAATATTCGCAAACCCGGAAACGAATCTTCTATACTAAATGCACAACCCCAGAAAGCGGCATAGCTAATATTTGTCTTTTGGCATCAGCAACTTTTGTACCGCCGTAACCTTTTCCAGGTCTGGAGTTGACTCCGTTGTGTGAAACAGCGTGCCTTAGGTATTTCACCTCTTCGCTTAGTAGGTGACACTTCTTTGGATTCAGTTTTAGATTCTCTGAATCTTTGAAAGACTTCTTGTAAATTTCCCAAGTGTTTTGCAAACGACTTCCTGATCAGGATCACATCAACCAAATGTACCAGACACACGAAAGATGTTATCCATTAAACGTTTGAAGGTGGCAGGTGCGTTGCAGAGCACAAATGGCATGACTGTAAATTGTCATAGACAAGTACCAATAGTGAAAGCAGTATTTTTCTGATCTTTTGGTTCCGCCTACACTTTCCAGTAACCACTCTTTAAATCCAAGGTTGAAAACAATCGCGTATTTAGGGGGTCATCAATACTTGGAAGTGGGTAGCTATTCTTTTTGTTCACGTCATTCACTTGCATCTAATCCACACATTCTCGTCGACGGTACCTTCTTCTTTACCACCCCAACCGGCGATGCTCAATAGTTATCACAATGCTTAATCACTCCCTGTTCATCAATATCTCAAATCATTTTCTGGGCCTTCTCCTGTTTGGCTAACGGGAGTCATTTCGTCAGGTGTTTTATTGGCCGGACATCTCCTGTATCGATTCTATGCTTGACTACTGTGGTCTTTTCTAATTGTTCACCGTTAAGCGCGATCGCGTCGGGCTACCGTCGGATCAAATTTTCAAATCCTGCCAGTTGTTTGTTGATCAAGTTGCTGGCATTGTTTCATCAATTGGTCCAACCACTTCGCAGAACACTCTTTAGTGGGTGATTCTTTCTCAACACAGTCACACCCCGCCACGTGCACAACCGAAGAACACCATTCAACCGTTGCATTCTTTTTCGACACGATATCGTAGTTATTGGCGTATAAAATCCTAATAGATACACTATCCATCATTTTGGCCATAGCATTCCACATCAGCACGCTCTTTCCGCGAAAGTTGTCAGTAATTGGTGCAATAGCGTGCACAAAGCCCTCCAGGAGATTGCCATCCAATCGCCCCATCACCGCACACCCGCACAAACATGTCTGATTTGCAAAACAGCACTTTTTTATTCCCACTCTCAAGACATCCTTTTTCAATCCACATGGAATTCATACTTCCTCAGGATATTCATTCCCAAGATAACTTCTTCGATAATATTCGCTATTACTACCTGGTGGCCAAAAATTTTGCTCTCGACTTCAATTTTTACATCTAGCATTCCGTGTGCTTGAATTTCCTCATCAGCCATGGTTCGAAGATGCACCGTCATGGGTGACACTTTACTACTGTTGCGCACTACATCCGGATTAGCAATTGTCCTAGTGGCTTCGGTATCAACCAAGAACTTTACAGTTTTGCCGTTAAGCTATTTCGATGTATAAATGCATTCTGCACGCCTAGTTCGTGCAATGCGGATGATGGTCTCGGAGCAGAATCCGTGAAGGTTCACTTTCACCCTTCCTGTCGACCCCTTTAGTTTTCCGACTTCACTGCTTCCTTTTGGGCTGTTTACATTTGAACTGTATATGCCCAAATTTGCCACAGTTCCAGCATCTGGGTCCCTTTCTCTTTCGTTGGTGTTCCCAAAGTATCCGTCGAATCACCTTTATGCTTTCTTGACCCTGCTCCTCTATGGAGCGTTTTACTTTGCCACCACTGCAATGTTGCCGTTTCAAATTCCAAAGCACGAGTTAGCGCATCATCTAGGGTTCTTGGTTGAGCAAACCATACTGTTTGCTGGATTTGTTCAACGCGTATCCCGTCCACAAAGGTCTGTACTGCCAGCTGTTCTAGTAAGCTATCTGGCGCTGTTGGGTAGGCTAGTTTTACTTATTGAGCAATATCTGCTTCAAACTCTTGCAAATTTTGGTTGGCCTTGTGGTAATCGTTCTTCACCTGAACGTGGTACATTTGTTGTTTAGCGACTTTCGCGTTCTGATTTAATTTTCGATAAGATTTGCGGCTGTTTGTTCTTGTTTGACCGCATTTTCTTTTAATTTCGTTGCCAGGCACACAGAGTTTTGATCATGTTTCTTACATGTTCTTGTAATTTTTCTGTAAAACTTTTGTTACTTTCTTCTAATTTCGGTGCGAGATTTGAAGCGTTTTGGTCCTGTTTCTCAGCATTTTCCTGTAAATTGGCGACGATCTGGTTCAGTTTTTTGCAAAACTTTCCTGTTGTTATGCGGAATTTTCAGTCGAACCGCAACACTCGACTTGAACTCCTTCAGGAAAGAAAGGATTTTATTATTTATTTTCTGTTATTGACTTCGAGTTACAAGCATGCAAATAGAAATCGTTCAAGTGTCTTTTTCGCTACAACCTCATTACTTGATACCAATGTAACGAAACCTCTATTTGCTCAAACAACAGTTTTTTTATTATCAAACTGATTATACAAACCAACTCATAGCAACAATGACGTTCTAAAAGCTCTCACAGCGCTTTCTTTTCAATCAATCAGCACAAATACTAACTGCTACAACTACGATCCTATCTTCTTAATTCTTATATCGATCGACTATGATTAATGTATATTATTATTACACAGCTTTCAAAGCATTAAATTAGAACTCATGGTAATCAAAGCTTTAATTGGAACTGAACTAACTAAAGCTCATCACGGCAATTTATGTACATATTCAAAATCTCTAGACTATTCTAAAACGTACCAGATATTATGTAAATAACATTTTGGAGATTTCCCATTGTACGGTTAATAAAACTCTTGCAACCTGTCAATCAAGTCCATCTTAAAGAAGTTGCGCCGCACGGCCTGTCAAACGTATTTTGTGTACAAATGCTTTGTTTACGTTCTAATGTAATTATTCTGAGCAGTGGTAGACTAAACAGCCCACAATATTTTTTGTTTTTGACAGAATTTGAATTTTTGGTCTTTGAGGTTTTTTCGGCTCAATAAACCTACATACAGAAAATTTTCTAAAACGTGGAATTTTAACGAGTTCATTACTATGAATGAAGTTGACTCCTACAAACTTAATTTATTATCTTTTCTGTTCCTATACTTAAGGGGTTTAATTTTAGAGTCTGTTTTGGGGGCAACTAAATACACTTAGTTTTAAAATTGCTTCATAGGATGCGGTACCAATTTCATTCGTCTCACAAACAGTATTTACAACAGTCAATGATACGTTTTCAATTTAATTGGCATTTTTGCTGATAAAAGCGTTTTGCAAGTATTGGCATATTTTGGCAAAATAGCATTTTGTTAAATTCATTTTTTCGTTTGATCCGTGATTTGCCGTTGCTTGGAATGTATAAAATCATCTGTGGAATGTAAGAAATTTGTCAAGCTGCTGACGAAAATTTCAAGTACAGTGTATACTAATTATTATGCAATTATTCCTACAACGTATTTTAAGAAGCGTTGAATGTTCTTTAATGAAGTGCTGCGTAGTTTGTCTTGTTTCATTAAAGCTAATCATATGAATAGTGCATTGCCTTATAAAACTTACGGACTGCTTGAATCTTGCTTTCATAATTTATTGACTAGTGTTTCATATTATGTAAACAACTTACTTATGTACCATTTAAAAACCCGGTAGTTGTGTATTCGGCGCACGTCTGGAACTTGATAATAAGCAGATCCATAATTATAGTACACCGGATGTGCAAATTTGGCCTGATAAATTTATAGCAACGTCTAAGTAAAGAATTTGCTGTTTTAGTAGGAATAGCATAAACCAGATTTATTCAGATGCCGGATACCACATATGCACCTGTTTATCAGCATCACGTATATGAGGACAGATATAGTAAGAACCACGAAAGAGATCTTCGACGTCATAGATGTCTAACTCTATTCAAAACATACGTTTAAGATTATTTAAAAGCTTAACTAATATATATGATAAACATAGTAATAAGATTTGTACGTGTTTTAATTAAAGACATACGTGAACACGTTCATCTGGGAAAACGACAGAGAAGAGTATATGTCCGTATGTTTTGAACTTTATATACTTAACAGGCTCTTTGGTAATATGAACTAGATGCTACATTGACTTGAAATTTTCAACTTAATTCGTACGAATACAAGTGATGACGAAGACGACTTCTTTCATGGTTTCGACTATAGCATAATTATTTTCTTCTTAATGTTCTAGTTAATTATTATAGAAATTGGTTATTTTTAGTCTAAACTTTAATCATCGTTAGTGGGGCCTATTTATTTACACATACAAAGTGATAGTATTTAAATGCATCCCTTAGTTTTAGAGCTTATTTGCTATAAATTGAACCATAATATTTATCATACAAATGGTTTTATGCTTTTACAGATGAGCACGTTTGACCGCTACTTGGGTTTATAAATATAGACAAGTTTCGAACTTTTTTTTAACATTTCAGATTATTGCTTTAGTTCACACGTAAAATATTTAAAGTACCAAAATTATGTGATGTACTTGGATTCATTTTCAAATTTTAAGAACACATTACACCTTCAAATTATGATTTAAACACTGTTTTATGTGTCTTTTTAAGGAAGAAGGGATGGCGTTTTAAAATTATCAAAGCAATTAGTAACTCATTAACGCCATTATAATGTATAGAATTTAAACAGGCAATTATAAGCATTTAGATAAGATTCTCAGTCCTTGCAGTTTTTATAAAGTGATTTGTACAATTCTAGGAATTGCTTAATAATCTTTAAATGTCGAAAAATCTCATACTGTTAGCACCCTGTAATAACTTTGTTGTTACTGCTGACTATTATATCGTCGCAAACGTATGTGCTTTTTGTTAGTCTGTACTTAGTTATCTGTTGATAAGCTCCCTCGCGCCGATTATCTTTATTAAAGATGGCCTTCGTTTCAAATATCGAGTGCGCGGATATTTTATTTATATACGGTTTATGTAGTAAAAACGCAGCTGAAACACAATCCGAATTCGTAGGTACGATGATCTCTATGTTGACAAGATTCGTTGATCTATCGTAATTAGAGATCCCTTGACTTCTTCTCAAAGTAAGATTGCTTGATCCTTTATAAGTAGAGATCCGTTGATTTCTATGTCGACAAGATCCGTTGACCTTGTCACGTATAAAGATTCATTGATCATTATCTAATGAAAAGATTTGTATAATCACGTAATTAATCAAAAGCTGTGTGCTTTGGTCAACGTTTACGATGAACATTCTAAACTGTCAACTTATTTCAGATGCTTATATGACAAAATTACACTACTACGTAAATTTATCAAAACCATAGCTTTACTCTAGAAAGATAAGCCACTTTTTATATTGTATGCTGCTGCAACAATTCCGAGTTATCTCCGAGATTCTTTACTTCGTATCGGTCGTTAATAAGTACCTTGGTCACTCGGAGCGGACCTTGTATTTTGGGAGTAATATCCGACTATTGCACGCAGATATTGAAAGACGCAGACTGTGTAAATTTCAGGGAAAATTTGTAGGTTAGCACAGAAAAGGAAACAATGAGGGTACGCGTCTAACCAGTTCCAGGACTGAAGACCTAATGATAATAATCCGATTGCTATACCAATAGCGGATTCACTTGTAATTCTTACCATTGTTACCTACTTTTTCTCAAAAGATATATAGTGTGTCTACTCTACCTTATAGGCAGCAGAGCCTCGATAAATTATGAGGGGTTCCTGTTTAAAGTTTAAGCACAGGGTAAAGAGGATGGTAAATGGCTTTGAGTAAAAAAAAGGGACCCTCTAAAGAGATCTTCCAGCCAGCTAAGCTTCTTCAACTTAGGGCAGAGCTATGAGCTAGGGTCGTAGGATGGTATACGATAATAAAAGAATTTTTAATGGACGCCACCGTATCTTAATAATTGTTATAATAAGAATCGACCCGAAGATCAGATACGGAAAGAAATCTTCGAATAGAAAATAAATATCCTTGACGAGCAAAACATAGAAAAATGATACTTACTTATGACTGCAAACTGGAGTGGGAACGACGACCTCGTACTATCTGAAAATTTAATCACTTCTAAACATTTTTAAACTAGGGCTACATTAGAGCCTAGTCACTTTATCACAAAAAAAATTATAAAAAGATCAACTAGTCAAAATTATACTTAAAAAAAAATTTTAAACTCAACACCAATAATATATCTCTCTTCATTACAGAAATTTCATAAGTGTGATTGCTAGCTTGTATAAAAAAATTATTGATGACTTCAATGAAAGAAAACTTTAAGACAACTGATTATTCTTTCTATTAATTTACAAATATAGATATATATATATATATATATATATATATATATATATATACATCGTTTGTACAAATTTATACGTACTGAAACTTACGAGATAATTATTTTTATTACGGTCGAGTATTAGTCTCTGATTATTTATATGAATTTCATAATTACAAATTTATTTATAGTGTTTTCATTATTATACTACAAATTATATATGATACCAGAATAGGATCCTTTTCGGGTTTACAATCAATAAATTAAATGCTCTAACTTTTGGTAGATTACAGAACTACATTTTTAATTGGTTTAATTGAAGAAATCTAAGGTCAAAAACACTTATTGTTTAAATTGAACTATACATCAGGTGTACGGCAAAAAAAATATGTTTTATAGTGTGACAAACAAATATCAACGTGTCACGTGTTTAGTTACGAATACATTTTTGTGTAACCTTGTAAATTCAAAAATTATCATTTAGAAATTTCTTTGTGTTTTAAGAGCATTTATGAGATATGCAACTGTTAAATCTGAATAAAATATTACGTGTCTAATTTAAATGAACATATAGAATTTACAACAATTATTTGTACATTTTAAATAATGGTTCTATGAAATGAAAATTGATCTAAAATTGAGGATAACTCACCACAAACAATCTGTTAGGCATCCAAGTTCGTCAACCATCTGGAGTACTTACATAAGCAGATGCGCGCGGCTGGCACATCATGGCTTGACTTCTATACAAAACATCTGCAGAAACTTCCACCATCTCGCATAGCAACATTTAAGACTTTGTACTTGTCATATAACTAACAACCAAAAGTGCTTCTGTGTTCCATAATAATTATATACGAAAGTTTTATCGCTCCACAATTTGATAAATTACGTGCTTACATAAAATTGCGTTCTAATATTATAAAATTTGTGTTTCAAAATTGGACTCTAAATTTGTTTCGATATTATTTGTTAAATTTTTCGTGTGTTTCAATACTGTATAAACCTTTTTACTTGCTAATTGATACCTGTTACTTGATACTTGTTACTTGATACATGCTACTGGATACTTGTTTCAAAATTGGACCTAAAGGTTTTTTACTTGCGCTGAAAAGAAACTAGGAAAATGACTTGAAGGTAAACTTGAAAATTATTTACCTACCGTAGGTATATTTCCTTTTCACTCTAGGTCCATACAACTAAATGAGGCCATGGTATCCGTCGACACCACTGCACTTCTCTTTGGGACAGCAGGTTTTTTCAAACCTGCTAGCCCACGTTTCAACACTTGCTTTGCTGATTACATTCGGATAGAAAATGATGAACCTTGTCCACGAGGCAATATTATTATCCAAGCATGCGCAGAAAGGGGAAATTGGATCAATACACGTACAGATACAAGAAATCTTAAATTTTATTTCAAGTATTTAAATATAGGTGGAGCTCTATGTCTGAATTGAGAATATATTGTTACAATCGAAATTTAATATTTTCTGTTTAATAATGGATAGTTGTTAAATATATATAGAACAAAAACGTATATTTAAGAAGCAGATAATTGTATTCGTTACACCATCACTAATTCTCCCCTGTCGTACATCAGTAATTATGTTACGATTTGATTACATCGTCCCTTGTTTTGTCGTATCATTTTTTTTTCTCTGATCTTCAGTAATATGATCTGTAATTTTACTACGAAGTTCATTCAGCTTAAGTCTGTGCAGATGTTCGTCGATTGCGTTGAGAATTCGAAAATCTGCAGTACGTTTCGGGTTATAACCAATTAACGCTTGCATTGATGTAGCATTAATAAACTTATTGAAAGCCGTATTCATCATGCTTTGCACTTGCTTCATACAATTGCATTTGTATGGGTCACGGCATGCAGCCGTAGCTGTGAGAGCCCTAATTATTGTTTTATTGTATCGTTCACACTGGCTGTTAGCACAAGGCTCACAACTGCGTTTAGAATGTGTTTTATTCCGTAACTCTCACAAATGTTTTAAAAGTGGTTGATGGAAATGTTAACTTGCGATCACTAATGATTCGGAAAGGCATACTAAATAAATGTATTAAGTTTTCTAAACCGTCGTAACATATATTGTGTCTTGTCTGTAACCGGTTCGATTACACAACATTTTGTAAACTCATCTTTGTGGCGCCGTTTGTGTCTATAATAAATACCGAAATATATATATTTCTTCTAATATATATGTAAAATATATATATATGTAAAAAATATATATATTTTAAATATATAATGCTGTGATGAGGGGTAGTTTAAGGGTGCATTTTATAGCAGTGGTCGTGCAGGAATCGGAAATTATAATAGGAAGCAGAAAACTGCATTTATGTAATAGAAAATTGTGTAAATAGTAAGCATTCAACACCCCGTATATAGAGTATAAGTAGTTTTAAGCGACGCAAATAGTAACAATAGGACGCATAGTTAGCATAGAAATAAGTATTACATGCTTAAGTAGATAACAAATATTTAACACCCTGTATATAGAATTTTAGTTAATTTAGGTAATGCAAATAACGATATCTTTCAGTGGAAGCACGCATATTTAGGAGTAAGCATAATAAATGTCATTAAACACGCATTCAAAAGAATTCCAATCAGTTATGATAATACGGAGATAAGAAATAAAGCTTAAAGAAGCGTAGTGTAAGTGCGTACAAACAATTAACAATTTTGATAAGTAACGGTGATTAAAAATGCGTAAATAAATAAGCACATATGAAAATTGAAAGTCGAATTGCATCAGATATTTGTGTATAATATGGAAAAGCGATAATATTTCTCAAAACACCGCATGTCTGATAACGAAGCAGCTGTAAGCAAACAACAATTACTTGAAAGGACGAGAATGTTACATCAGAAAACTACTTTAAGTGTAGCAAATAGAGAGACCTCATTGGTTAATATTAGCGACGGGCTTGTAAGCCATGCCCACAGACGAAGTGGGATATCAATCATATATTAACAGCGACAATGATAACGGAACTCAGTTTTCAACTCAACAAAGGCCGAGGTGCGTCACTTTGAACCACAGTGTAACGCGTAAGAATAATATTTAAAAGTAAAAATTGTTTAAGTGACAGATAGTGCGACGAAGATGAAAATTTCTATTGCCGATTAAACGTAAGTAGAGTTTGGTGAATTTATTTAAACTGAAACATAATAATAATAGGGCTCTGAGGCTGGTGAGAAAAAGTCATAAGTCTAAGTGTGACAATAATAATTCGAGGGAGATGTAATAAACTCGAAGTCTGAGTCTGGTGAGAATAAATTCCAATTCTGAGTCGGGTGTATAATAATCCAATTCTAAGTTTGGGGAGAATAAACTCTTAGGTTTGACGACAATAATTCGAGGCTGATGTAGAATAATTCAAAGTCTGACGATGATGATTGGACGATAATAAATCTAAGTTTAATAATCCAGAGGGTGATGACAATAATTCAAATGTAATAAATCTAAGTGTGGATAGATAAAATTTTAAATGGGTATATAATAATTCTGAATTGGTGGAGAATAATTTTGATCCAAATAGATGGTATAATGCATGGAAAATTCTAATTGATGTTAGTTGATAATGGATGCGTCGATAATTTTGGTTGCGAGAAGGAAATAAAGAAGCACACACACAAGGTTAGATCTTTTAGTTTTAAGACATTTTTTCGAGGCCGAATGATAAAAGTTAGTGGGAGTGTAATTTGATAATTTAGACAATAAAAGAGGAGCTATAAGTTGAATACGCCATTGATAACGAGTAAGGCGTTACCACATCAAGTTTTGTTATTGGTCGACACAAGGTAGGTCCACGATAGTTCCTGGAGGGAGTTCATAGCAATATATATATATATATATATATATTTAAAAAATATATATATATATATATATGTAAAAAATATATATATTTTAAATATATATATATATAAAATATATATTAATATGATAACGCCGTACTCGGTGTAATAAACGTTCTACTGAACGCCACCGCTCTGTGTTTTTCTCTAATATTTTACTTTTATTATGCCACGGCTAACCTTTTTTAATTTACACAGAGTGCACAACGTTACGATGCTCAATTTTTATTTTACCCCTTTATTATTACCTGTGTGAATTGATAAAACGAAGTCAATCAACATTCATATAATGAAAGGAATTAATATTTACACTTCACAATTTTTGTAATTCTTTAAATACACCCTTCGCTCAATTAATATTATATGGATTATTTATCCCAAAATTTATATACTTTTAATTTAATATAGTCACTAAAAACAACACCCTTTTACAAAAAAATCTGGAACGTTCGAGACCTTTTTATGATTTTTACGTAAGTTTCAACGTATACAATGTTCCTGTTGACTCCTTACAAATTAGTGAGAAAATTAATATATTCAGTGTTAAAATTTAAGTTAGAAAAGGTTCCTTAAAACTAGGTAGGTCTGACCTGATTTGTTTCGTGTCGTGGATCAACACCCCCCTCATTATCTTCAATCGAAACCAATGCTCTACTTTGTACTCCTTATGTTGAATAAATAATTCAGTACGGTTACCCCTTGTTTCCAAAAATCACCTCGTGCTTTATTCAATATTTCTTTGGATACGACTTAAATACCACTTTAGTATTATGAATTTCTGAACTCCAGACTTAGTATCTTGGATTATAATTGTTTTAGACGCAGATTAGAATTAGAATTGTCCCAGAATTCCAAACCAGAATTAGAATTGGAATTAAAATTGTTTTCGACGCAGATTAGAAGCCCAATATCATTATGAATATTTAATTTAAATTAATTACCCCATTTCTACTCACGTTTTCTGAAAAAAACTGCAAAAACTCTTCATATATTCTTAACGCAATTGTTGCACAGCACTATTTCACTATAATATAAATTTTATTTATCTGACGCGTAGATTTCTGATTAAAAGTGTTGTGGCTTCGACGTGCTTCAAGTTCAGACTGACTGTGCCTTATCACCGGTGGGTGTTATATAGCTTTTTTCTACTACATTTGGATTGGTTTTCCAAGCAGTCTTACAGATTGTTGCAACCAACCACGTTTGTTTTGAATATTTCAAGCTGATTTCTGATGAAACTCTTTTGTATTTCCGTGTCATGCTGTTTATTTACGATCTTTGATTGCCTTATTATTTGTAATCGTGGCCGGACTTTTAACATATGTCTGTTGTTTTGTATAGATAAAGCTTTTGGAGAATTGTACGAAATAAATGATGTAACACGATTGCTGTTTTCGTATTTATTGAAACTGATCTTTGAAAGTGCGTTTTCTTATCAAAGCGTTTATTGTTCCTTTTTATCACAAGCGTAATTGCATGAGGATGTATTAGGTTTTATCTTATCTCTAGCGTATTTGTTTTATAAACTTGTTAAACACTTCTCAACGTAGTTTAATTACATGTACGACTATTTCTCTGCTGAATACGCGTTCTATTATTGTAAGATATACTTACCGGCATTGATTAAAGTTAATTACGGTCTATATACAGGGTGTTGAATGCTTGCTATTTACATTATGTACGAATTACTTATTTTTCTGCTAAATAAATGCAGTTTTCTGATTCCTATTGTTATTTACAGTTACTACACGACCCTTACTACTCAATACACCCTTAAACAACCCCTTATCACAGCAATATATATTTAAACTATATATATATATATATTTTTAAAAATTATATATTGAATTAAGTAACAATGAAATATATATATATATATATATATATATATTGCTATGATAAGAGGGTAGTTTAAGGGTAGATTAAGTCATAGGGGTTGTAGGATAGATATAAATAACTTTAACTTTAAGAAAATCAAATAATTCCATCAATTATAGGAGTAGATCGACTATTTTACAAAAATTCAAATGCGAGGACAATATATATAAAGGATATTTGATCTAATGCTTGAGAAAGAAGCTCATTTAGTAATAATCCGATACCATTTAATTAGAATAGTAATGTGTGCGTCATATAATATGTTTAAGTATAATTTACAAGTAAAGATAAGGTTTTAGAAGCAACTAATTGCATCAAAATAAATTATCGGGACACAGATAAATTGGCATTCCAAATATTTAATAATCACGTCGAAAATATCAACGCATGTATAAGAAAACGCATTCTAATACGTCACTAAATACGTGACTAGAAAGAATACATTTGTTCAGAAAATCAACATTCTGTAACAAACAAATAAACACTAGGCGGTTCATATATGACAAGTTTTGGACTTATAAACTACAAACATAAAATTACGTGATTGAATGTGGGTAATAATTGGGAATCCTGAGAAATAACCATATAATACAGAACGCTTACGTGACTGATAAAGCATTGTCACCAAGAATTCGACAGGGATTTTGAGAAATACCGAGTTCTGCCAGACATAAGGCAAAGTACAAGCCTTGATCAATAAACACGCCAATGGAAACGATTTGTAGGAAGTGCTTTTAAATACAAAAGGAAATAAATAAAGAGTTCAGTTTATATTCAACTAAGCACAAACTATGCTCAAATGCAGTAGAAATTTACGTGATGAAATTAATTAGTGAAACGTTAAAATTCAGAATAAATAAAGTTTGAAAGTGTAAAAATTGTGCGACGAAAAATAAGCCGATCTACAAATAGACGTAAGTTAAACAATTAATTAAATTTATTTTTAATATTTAACAAAACAGGGCTTTTGTTGAGACGGCTTTTGTTGACGCCACTTTCGTTGATGTCAGTTTCGTTGATGTCATACGTACTAAGTTGATATTTAAGTTTATATGCAAGTCAATGTTCATGCAGAGATCTAAGCCTTAACACAAATCTAAAAATACCTCTGAAAGTGCGATCAAAAGGGTACTCAAAGTTAATTCAAGGAAAAATACCAGAAATCAAAAATGGATAATTCTGGCCAATAAGTAGAGCGAACATAGCAAGGGATGCAGACCACAGACACTATGAGGCAACTCCAGTGACCGTTCCAGGTTAGCGATTTTTAAACATTTTATTATTTAAAGACTATTTCAAATTTAATATTTGCTGTATATTATGTATTTGTAAGAGTCATCAAAAAGGTCATTTGAAAAAATGAAAACAGAGAAACATCTTAGAACGTTCGAAAATACTTGAGAGTAATTAAAAGATATTTTTGCTGGCTTTCAGGAAAGCATAAATTTGGTAAATGTAAATATTCCATACAGGGGAAAATTTTGAGGTTACACAACATTGCACATATTATCAATTATTATATTGTGTAATTTTGAACTGCTTTATTTGAATCCATTTAAAGGGTAAAAGAAGATTTATTAAGAAGTCGAGCATTCAGTGAGCTAGTCGTGGTAAACAAATAAAATATAACGTACAAATCGTGGGGTTTAATAGGGCACATCACAGCAATAACATAGGGGCTTAAATCGTATAGCAATTTCACAGTAATAAAGATGACACGCCCAATCGAGGGGCAATGCATAGTAATAAAAATGACGCCCAACATTGGGGCTTAAAGGAAATAAAGTAAATTTCACAGCAATAAGAATCTCGCACCAATCGTGGGGCTTGTAAAGAGGATATCATATCAATCTATATATATATTTATATATATATATATATATATATATATATATATTGTTATGGATTCAAAGGGTTAAATTTGAGGTAAGCAATGCAATTTCAGCCACCCTGTATAGAGAAACGAACAAATTATTTATGTGTGTTAAAACTTCATACAGTTGGAGGTCAGCGATTGACAATATAGATGGCCTTATCGTATATTATTGTTGTGCTATACATATGGCGGAGCGATAAAGCCTTTTCGCTTGACCAACATGACACTCTCTCGTATCGTTTCACCGACTCAACACCTAGTAACTATAACCGCGAGTGCATAAGTGCTGCTGCCCGACCAGATTGCGTCGACCGGTAAACAACACCTATCTTCGCGGGAGTAAATTGGTGAACAACATTGCAAGGTAAGCAAAACATTAATTACGGTTTGACCTATGTTACTGTTTTTCGCGTCTTACCTCCAATTGCATACAGTCCATTTGCTAAGCTTTACGCTTTGGGAAACGTTCTGGAGCTGTCCCGATTTATACACTCCAACGAATACCACACAAAAAGTGGTCCTTCTAAGCCTCATATCAAAAAAGTGGCCCTTCTGAGCCTCATATCACAAAAAGTGGTCATACTGAACAAATAAGCTTTGAATTATAGTCAAAATTAATATAATTTATTAGCGGGATCATTAAAATTTAAATTATTACATTAATTCATTTTCAAAACTATTTTCTAAAAGTGGGTTTGAATATTAAAATGCATGATTTCTATTAAAGATTTCAAACTTCAATTATTATCAATAAACGAGTACTTTGCATTTAGCATTACAGGTGTTCAATAACTTGTTCCAATTTATTTAAAGTTTGTAGTTCATTAACATCTTGTTACTACGCTTATCAATCAGCTGTGTAGATAACAAAATAAGTCAAAAGACTTTAACGAAACTGTTTGTTTACATTTTTGTTTGTAAATATTACGTACGTAATGCACTTTATTTCTTAGAGTTCTGAATTCACTTATATTAGTTTTAGTTCGTATCAGCATTAACATTGCTTCTCCACGAGTACTGTGTTTACCTTTAAGGCTTTGCAACTGCGTTACATTTTCCATTAGTTATTTGTGATTTCAATTTGTTACGAGTTTACCTGGTACAATATGGAACCAGAACGTGAAGTTATTGCTGAATTTAAACGATTAACAAATCGCAAAGAAAGGTACTGGCGATGTTTGCAAGATTGTTACGATTTAATTTCAACGTTACCAACTAATTTTGATCAATTTAAAGCTCGTGTTAGTCAGCTAGATGACGTAAGAATAAAATTTTAGATGTCTTAGATGAATTATCGTCACTCTCTGACGTTTATAAAACCTTATTTACGGATACCGTTAATCTAGAATCTACGTTCAATACTATGTACTATGATATTTTAGCTAATGCGCGCGCTATGTCGCTCGCGACACAACGCCCAATGTAAATACTATTGATATTTCTGGAAATACCAGATCTAATGTTCATTTACCAGAAATAAAAATAGATTTATTTCGAGGTGACCCCGAGAAATTCGGTGCGTTTAAATCTCTATATGACAACATTATTCACAACAATAACACACTTAATGATTGCGAAAAATTCACATATTTGCTTACTTATTTGGATGCGACGGCATTAAAGCTAGCACAATCTGTTCGATTTGCTCCAGAAAATTATATGGTTGTTTATAATCTCTTAGTTCAACGTTACACTAATAAACGAATAATTGCTAATCATTATTTATCCAAAATATTTTCACTAACTCAACTAAAGACGGATTCCCCAAAAGTTCTTAGTGATTTATGTGAAACTCTGCAAGCCAACATCACAGCTCTTATCGACATGCAGCTACCTGAGTTGGCCGATTACATATTTTTATTTTTTTCCCTCGGTTTATTAGATCCGAAGTCGAGACAAGAATTCGAAAAGGAACATTTAAATCAAACATTTCCGAAATTTAACGATTTTATAAAATATTTACGCAACAAATGTTCTATCTTAGCACTGGTGAGCGGTAACAATAATACACCACCATCAAAAAATGTGTCTAGTCCACCACCAAGGGCTAACCCTCAACCATATTATACAAATTCTGTAAACAATAAGCGTGTAACAATGTCCACACAGGAAGTTACTTCACGACGATTTAATGCAAAGCAGGCCGTTTCTAAGCCCTGTCCTGCGTGCGACGATCAGTTCCACAAATTTTACAGATGTCCAAAATTATTAGCTTTATCCACTCTAGAAAGGCAATACATGGTAAAGCAATATCATAGATGTTTTGCGTGTTTATCACCACATCCTCTTTCGACTTGTAAGTCAAAATATCAGTGCAAACGGTGCGGTAGTAAAATGCACCATACGCTACTGTGTATCGAGGCACCAATTTCATGCAGTACTCCGACTCCGCCACAAAGCGCAGTAGGACACTCTTCAGGTGCCGCTAATTCGGCTGAACATTTTCCTGCTCCAGTCTCTCTTGTTCATTCCTGTGCAAATGAACAGGGAACCGTTGCGCTTTTAGCCACGGCGCAGGTACGAATTTTAGCCTGTGACGGTAGTTGGCATCGCTGTCGCTTGGTTTTAGATCAAGGGTCGCATTCTAATTTCATCACATTATCTTTAGCTAACAAGTTAGGTCTTAAACGCAAGAAATGTCCTTTTGAAATACGTGGAGTAGGCCAATCTCCGCTAGAAAAGGTTCATGGAATTGCTACCTGTAACGTTACATCAATATATGATCAAAACGTTTCTTTAAATTTACAGGCTGTTGTTTTATCTCGTATTACCGCAGATCTTCCGATAGCAAATTTATCTAAGCATTTAATAGACAAATTCTCGTCCCTACAATTGGCGGATCCTGAATTTCACAAATCCGCCCCGGTCGATATGCTGTTAGGTGTTCAAGCTGTCTTAGATGCTACACCCAACAATTCGTTGCGTATAACAGGCAAGCCATCGGCGCTTCTTACCTCGTTTGGTTGGGTTATTATGGGTGATGTACCAGCTTTAAGTCAACCGTATTCAGGGGTTGCGTTGTACACTAGCATCTCGGAAGAACCGTCCCTTAGCGACACCATTCGTGCCTTCTGGGAAGCTGAAGAAATACCATTTACGCCGCCAATGTCGCCTGAAAACGTGGCTTGTGAAAATTATTTCAAGTCCACTACTATACGAAACGAGTTAAGCCAGTATGTGGTTCGACTACCGTTCATAGAAAACATTTCCCGAACATTAGGTTCAACACGAGAATTAGCTACCAATCGCTTTCTAAAACTAGAAGCTCGATTTGCACGCGACAAAAACTTTTATAAATTATATTCAGAAAATATTGCTAATTATATATCGCAGGGACAACTCACTCCCGCTGTGAAACAGTTCTTATATATCATGACTCACCACGGCGTGGTTAAAATAAGCCCTCTAGTACTCAAGTTCGAGTCGTGTTTAGTCCTGCCGATAGGGATATTAATGGTACAAGTCTCAATGATATTCTTTTACCGGGCCACAAATTACAATCTGATATTGGTCTTGTAATAACAAGATTTCGAATACCTCAAGTCGCACTCACTTGCGATATTCGACAAATGTTTAGATCTATAGTCGTTCACCCAGAAGATAGAAAATTTTTACATATTTTTTGGAGGTTTCACCCTTGTGAACCTTTAACGGAATATGAACATACCCGCGTTATTTTTGGCGCTACCTATAGCCCTTTCCTTGCCCTTCGTGTTCTACAGCAGTTGGTAGAAGACGAGGGTCACTCGTACCCCCGGGCTTCCCGAGCCTTTAGATCATCAACTTACATTGATGATATTTTGACTGGATCCGATTCTGTAGAAGAAACTCTCCTTCTAAAAAATGAATTGATCAATTTACTAAAACTAGGTAACTTCGACTTAGGAAAATGGGGAAGTTCACACACTTCAGTTATTGATAAGTCGGAGACGGGCGTTCTAAATCTACCGAACTCTGATCCTACTTTGACAACACGTGATGTTCTGGGTCTCTGTTGGGATATGGGTTCCGATACATTTAGATGTAAAGTTCCAAATATTGCAGACATCCCTACTAAGCGAGGAATTTTGTCACGCATAGCACGCATATTCGATATTAATGGTTATTTAAGTCCATTTACGGTTCTTCTCAAATGCCTTATGCAACGCCTATGGCTACAAAAGGTGGATTGGGATGAACAATTGCCGCAGAAATTCTTCAAGAATGGCAGCAAATTCAAATTGAACTGCCACTTCTCGAATACATAACAATACCACGATCTATTTGGAAAATCGGCAATAGTCAAGCCCGTTTAATCGGATTCTCCGACGCCAGCTCCGTAGCGATGGCCGCTGTTGTGTATCTGCGATTAGAAGTTGATGAAAAAATATATGTACATTTGATAGCTTCCAAAACCCGTGTAGCCCCTTTGAAAACGTGGACCATTCCTCGTCTTGAATTAGAGCGGCATGTCTTTTGGCAAAACTAATGAAACATACAGCATTAGCATTTGACACCATCAATTTACTAGATCCAATATGCTTTAGTGACTCTACAAACACACTGACGTGGATTTGTACGCCACGTTATCAGTTAAAATTATTTTTTGCGAACCGAGTGGTGCAAATTCTTGAAAATCAACTCACAGCCATATGGAGATACGTTCCCAGTTCTGCGAATGCTTCCGATCCTGCAAGCCGAGGGTTGAGGCCATCCGAACTACTGAATTGTACACTCTGGTGGCAGGGTCCTGATTTTTTACACCGCGATTATTGTGATTGGCCAAGTGATAAACACACACAATATTGCAGACGGGTTTAAAGCCGTACAATACGCACTCGTCTCTACTGTTGATGTGAAACAATACTTGGTAGTACTACAAAGGTTCTCGAACTTGCTAAAAGTTCAACGAATTTTTGCGTACGTTAAAAGGTTTACGTTTAACTGCCTTGCACGCAAACGTAATCTTGCAAGAACTACTGGTCCGTTAAATGCCTCTGAGTATCGTAGCGCTCTCACATTTGCCATTAGAATTACTCAGTACGAGCACATCTACGACGATATCGTCTTACTAGAAAAAGGGCAACCTAGCACAAAAATGTACCGTCCGTTGTCACCTTTTCTCTCTCCCACGGGATTAGTCATGGTGGGGGGCAGTTTGCGCCATTCCAGCCTTTCCATAACTAGCAAACATCCCTACCTTATCCCAAAAAAACAGCAGGTTACCTGTATTAATATGTGATTACTATCACATATATTTAGGTCATGGGGGTCCGCGGCTAACTCAATCATTAGTTACCCGTACATTTTGGATTCCTTGTATCCGTCAATTAATTCGAAGTAGAATATTTCGCTGCCTGACTTGCTATCGCTTCCAAGGGGAGCCTATTCAGCCTCCTATGGCAGATCTTCCGCTTTATCGCCTCGAACCCGGAAGATGCTTTACGCATACCGGTTTGGATTTTGCCGGTCCTTTTACAATCAAGCTATCCTCGTTGCGATCGACAAAATTTCAAAAGGCATATATTGCCCTTTTTATTTGTATGGTGTCACGTGCCATTCATATGGAGGTTGTCACAGCTTTAACAACGGAAGCCTGTCTTGCTGCATTAGATAGATTTATAGCCAGACGCGGGTTACCCACGAACATATACTCCGATCAGGGCCGCAACTTTCGTGGGGCGGCTAGAGAAATGTTAGAAATATATAAACATTTTGATCAAGCTAATCCCGTCATTGCGCACTACATATCTTCTAGGGGTACAGATGGTGTAACAAGAGTTGTAAAGCTAAAACACCCACAGGCGAAGCGGTCCGCCCAATTAACAAGGTGGTACCACTTCCGCCACCATAAGTAATTCAGCATTCTAACATGCAATTTTTATTTTTTTTCTTCTTTCTCTACAAATTATGTTTTATTTTATATTTTAATGCAGGAAGCAAAATGCAGAGTACTCGATTAATTTATACATACTTAAACATTTTTTTTAAATTTCTTTTTTCATTTTTTCTCCCATTCATTTCACGGTATACAACAAAATTTACCATTTTGGGTGGGGGGTATGTTAAAACTTCATACAGTTGGAGGTCAGCGATTGACAATATAGATGGCCTTATCGTATATTATTGTTGTGCTATACATATGGCGGAGCGATAAAGCCTTTTCGCTTGACCAACATGACACTCTCTCGTATCGTTTCACCGACTCAACACCTAGTAACTATAACCGCGAGTGCATAAGTGCTGCTGCCCGACCAGATTGCGTCGACCGGTAAACAACACCTATCTTCGCGGGAGTAAATTGGTGAACAACATTGCAAGGTAAGCAAAACATTAATTACGGTTTGACCTATGTTACTGTTTTTCGCGTCTTACCTCCAATTGCATACAGTCCATTTGCTAAGCTTTACGCTTTGGGAAACGTTCTGGAGCTGTCCCGATTTATACACTCCAACGAATACCACACAATGTGCAAAATTTATTTAATTTAAACGGACAAGTATTGACGTATTTTTATAATTAATGACTGAAAGGTTAAAGGTACATAAAGATAAACTGTTTTAAAAACAAATAGAAACGCATAATTAATTTAATTTATTTTAATTCAACATGTAAAAGCATTAGAAAACACACCAGGATAAAGAAAATCAATCCCAAGGCAAAAGGTTTCTTGGTAACAAACAAGAACGTCAGTTTTATCGGATACGGTGAAATATAAACTCCGAGAATTGTTGTTTTAAACGGTCTATAATTAAGAACACCTGCATTTTTAAAATGTTACATTCTTCGAAATTATTAGCATAACAAAGCAGGACTTGATAGAAAATAGTTTTCAACCGTGAGTTGGTTCGAATAACAAACTAACAAAGTTCTTAAAGAGCAGGGGAGATGCACGATCGGTAATATGCTACATATAGAGACGGATATAAAAGCATTGGTATTCGAAACGCACGTACTAATCCACGTGGAGTGAGGAGAAGCTGTCAGCAATATCGATTCTCTATAACTCAAGTGGAGTTTGGAACGCGACATCAAATATGCATAAGACAGAGATAAAAATATTACAGGCGGGGTTTTATGACGACACAGAATAGTATCATTGGTTAGGAACCGATAGTTTTACAAACGTACGAACATGCGTCAGGTGGGGGCGATTTCGGAGTGAATTTCAGGAATCTTCAAGTCGGTTATATCACAATTTGCAGTATTGTTATTTGAAAGTAAGTTTTTCGCGTGAAGTGTGTCCTGGGGGTAGCATTTTGAAAAATATAAATACTCTAAGAGAAGTAGGAAGGCTCCCTTTGTATTCTGATCGCTTTATACTACTTTAACACGATAGACCGAAGTTATTGTAGAGTTTTTGTTATGTGAGTATTAAAAATATTCATAATACAGCAAATGTAGTGCTAGCACTTGTAACTTGGTAGTTGAGGCCTTATAGTTATTAACGTGAGTAGTGTCGTGTAAATCAAATTAACCGAGTTCCAACTACTACTACACCAAGCTAGTAAATCAATAAACAGAAGTATAATATACGTGAGTTTGTATGCTGTTATGGAATGGTAATTTAAAGCAAGGCGCTTGGCGAATTTATTGGGGGTTATCATCTATGAATATGTGGAGTATCAGAGCGCATAGTCACGAAGCCAAGGGGTTCTGGTGAGCATCGTCCAAGGGATGGAGGCCTGAAGCATTCATTCTCCAGGTAACTTATTTGAAATTTCTATTATCTGATAAACTTTTGTATTATTTGGTGATGTGTGAGTGAATATTGGGGTTATTTATGGTTATATAAACGTATCGGAAAACATACGTGTACTGGACAATTATTGGTGTTATTTAAAATATTGAAAAAGGGTGTATTTAAAACTTACTAAATTTCATTATGAATATAAATTGGATTGTTAAGGGTAAACGGGTTTATTAGTTTTGTATTAATTTATACAAGATAAAAGGCATACAGTAATAAACTGGGTTATTATGAGTGTTCGGCGCGGGGGGTCTTATACATTTATATATCGACTTACCTCCGCGGTTTTTGTTGTTCTAAGCTGCAGTTCCTTGCTCCTCAACTAAGTGGACTGTATTGGAGATTATAGTACGTGTTACTTTGCACTTGCACTGTGTTTTTTAGGGGTTTATCGATAAAGTCGGCGGCACTATTGACAAACTCACGTTCACCGAACGAAAAACCGACTGTTCTGCTTCGATATCGATGAGAGAGTGTTTGTTCACTACTACCCTTAGTCCCACTTATTTACACATGCACAAGAAATTTTTACGACATAATATAAGGGAACAAGGGATGACAGTTTTACTATTAGATTTACAACTACAAATTTACGATTTAAAATTAAACACGACAACGTGCGACAAAGAGACCGAACAATGGGCTCACCATACTCCAGTGTACAATAAATTTAGGGTATTATTTGGGGCCCATCTACTCATATTGTATTAAATGTATTTGCAAATAATAATTTAAAACAAGGACTTTAAAACATATCACTTATTAAGTAGTAATTAGTGTACCAAACTGTTTATACCTGTGAATAATTTGTTTGTAAATAGCGGTAAATAAAACATTGTATGATTGTTGTATTATTTGGTGATTTTATTGAATGGTGTGCGAGTGGGAAGGAAGAATGATTGTAAATTTAGGTATCCGAGAAGAGGCACAGCTGAGCTAGCCAGGGAAGCTACTGAAGATTCTTGAAGCAGAAAATCAACAGGGTAAGAATTTTTTTAGAAATTTTTTATTCTTTTGAAAAACGGGTGTTGACACTGACGTGTCAAACCCTTAACACACATATCGCAGCATATATATATATATATATATATATATATATATATTATATATATATATATATATATATATAATTTTGCATTGAACTACCGCCCGATACGGGCGCTGTTCTTATTCTGAACGCGTGCGTCTATTGGAGATCGCACATTTTCAGAGTTAAGCATCCTATCACTCTAACCAGTACTTGGGTGGGTTGACATCGTTTTGTTTTTTTTTAGGAGCTTACATATACATATAGCAGTTGCAGGGCCGTGTAGCACATATCGATATGGACGTAAATAATTTTTTAACAAACCTGTTGATGGTTGCAAGACTCCACAAAAGTATGGTTACTTACATTCGCAGAAGAGGGTGCTTCCTATTATGTAATGTTTATATCTCCTCGCCTTTCAGTCCACTTCTCGGCCGTTGTTTATTAAATTTTCGAGTAATTTTAAGAAAACGAGGAGTTCGAATATTTGCTAGGTGCATTCGCATAAGCACTTTACATACGCGGAACACGACATTTAATATAGACAACGACGATACCACGTTGAAAAGCACAGGTTCTCGTCTGATCACCGAAGTTAAGCAACGTTGAGCGCAGTCAGTACCTGAATGGATGATCGCTTGGGAACACCGCGTATCGCGTTGTCTTTATTTTCTTTTTACGCTGGAATATCGTGGTTTTCCTCGACTTTGAAATTTTTCGTTGTCTTTTTTTTCTTTTTACGCTGGAATATCGTGGTTTCCTTGACTTAAAATTTTATTAAACTACACAACCCCTACTTTATATGGAACTGCTACAGCGCTTTTTGTTCAATCATTAAGAGCTCCGAGAGGTCGCAGGACAAATTCGCGACTTTATACACAGCATCCTGCGACCTCTCGGAGCTCTTAATACCTGAAAAAAAGCGCTGTTGCAGTTTCATATAAAGTTGGGGTTGTGTAGTTTAATAAAAATTACAAAGTCAAGGAAAACCACGATATTCCAGCGTAAAAAGAAAAAAAAGACAACGACATGTGGTGTTACCAAGCGGTCACCCATCCAAGTACCGACCGCGCCCAACGTTGCTTAACTTTGGTGATCAGTTGAGAACTGGTGCTTTTCAACGTACTGAAGAGTAAGCCGCTACTACTGCAGGAATCTTTGTTGAAGGCAAATCTAAGTAGTTGTACATAAATGAGGTTTTTTATGGTATATTTAAATATTGTAAATAGGATTGTTATGTAAATTTTTTCACTCATTGTTTTTGTTATTAAATTCTGTTTCTTGATTGATTTGTGCTTTTCAACGTGGTATGGTCGTTGCCTATATTAAATGTCGCATTCCGGGTATGTAAAGTGCTTATGCGAATGCACCTAGCAGATATTCGAACTCGGCGTTTTCTTAAAATTACTCATATAATCATTACATAATAGCAAGCACCCTCTTCTGCGAATGTAAGTAACCATCCTTTTGTGTCGGCGTCTTGCAATCATCAACAGGTATAATAAATAAAATGCATGTCAAGCGAAAATCACACGCAGCACCGAAACTTGCATTGAACTCGTATACGGAATTGTTAAACAATTATTTACGTCCATGTCGAGATGTGCTACACGGCCCTGCAACTACTATATGTATATGTAAGCTCCTAATATTTTACATATATATTAGAAAATATATATATATATATATATATATATATATTTCGGTATTTATTAAACGGCGCCTCCTATTCATCGACTACAATTAATATATATAAATTTGTTTTTCTTTTTACTTGTTTCAAACGGTCCAACGTGATCTATAAGAAGGATGTGGAATAGTAGGTTGTTTTTCAGTTGGATTTAATTTGCCTCTCTTCATATCCGGTATATTTATAGTATGTACAACATAAGCAGGCGCTAACGTATTTTTACAAATCTAATCATTTTTGCAAACTAATATTTTTCGCGTTTCTTTTTTCTGTTTTTTTTCGGTACTTAAATGACCTATGTCATCCTGGCATAAACGGCAAATATGATATTGTGTCGATTCCCTTCATCATCAAATTGAAACAATACCGCACCTACCTCTATGGCACAAGGATATGTGTTTAGTTCGGTTTATAATTAAGAATTAAAAATAGCGAGAATCGATTCTGTTGTAAGGATATAGTCAATTCGCTTCAACTTCAGAATGGCGTCACAACTGAATAAAATACTACATCGTCAATTTTATATTAAATTATAAAATATTTAATGATAGATCTAGGAAAAATTCCCATTGGCAATAGGAAGTGGTGGCAACACTGTACAGAACTGCTAACCTTTATTGTGTTAAATGACAATATCCCTCAAGCGCAACTGTATATCAAAATTAAATACTTAATTTTTTAATAAGGATATTCATGCTGCCAGTGTCTATAAGGCAAGAGAATGTATGACATATTGTCAGCTCTCTTTGGTTTATATTCTGTTAAGTTAACGTTTGTTGCATTTTTCTGTAAGGGTCGTGTCCCTCGAATGTCCCCCATTCGTTTACAGCCTGTGCATTCCAAGCTAGGTCTATGACACTCTCTGACATAATAGCCAACATTGCCACAGTTAAAACAGGAAACAGGTTGTGATTTTCGTTATTTATTCACGAAAGTATTCGATTTCATATTTGGATGTACCTGGAGGTGGTTTAATTTAGTAGTATTAGCAATTGCTTTTTGATATGGCATATTTCCTACAGCATTAACATATGCAAATAATGTATCTGGGCTCTAATGTGCTGATTGAACCCTACGCGCAATATTTACATCTTTAATAGCTCCAATTACGGCGTCAATCAAAAATTTATCGGGAATTTTTAATTACAAAGCTCTTAACTTAGTTAACTTATTAAAGCAATAATTATCCAGGTCTTGTTTCGTAATTGGAAGCATCTCTTAATAAATTTTCAAATGGAACAGACTTACGGAAATGATTTGTTAATCCCAGTTTTATGTGCACCCATGAGAAGTCCTCTTTTGTTTGCTCATAAATACCATTGATGTGCGTGTTTCTTCAGTCTGTTGGCTATTTTCCGTACAATATAATTATCATTCCATTGAAATTTTTCTGCTAATGTATCTACTTTTGTTACCAACGTTTCAATGGTAATTTCGTCTTTTGAGAAATCGAATATCGGAATCATACCCTAATCCTCGGCGAACATTGCATAAAAATGAATACTTTTGTGTCTTAATTTTGAGTATTAAAACACGTTTTACAGTGAAAGCAAATATTTTCTATAAAAATGCAACTAATTTGCATTATAAATCCCTTAAAGCTTAAATTAATTACTCTGTGTATTACATAAATTCATTTCAAATAAAGAATTTTCTAGAATATTAGGAATATAGAAAGGATGAGTCATCCGTACCTAGAACTACATAAACACTTAATTAATAATAAAAATTTATTCCAAGAAGCGGCCAGAACATTGAAAACCCCAGAAAATGTAATAATAATTGATTATAAATATTTATGATCTTTCGCATTTATTGTAAGATAGAAGGAAACCGCGACAATTAACTTTAGGTATTAGATAAAGACGGACAGCGCACATAAATCAAGAGGTAATAAAACGCGGCGATTTTAGACGCTAATGAGTTTTTCTTGGTAACCTTGCGCCATTACGGTGTAAAATATTCCATACGATACTGAAAGGTTCTAGAAATAGATAACTTTGTATATAAATAGAAGCAGTTATTAAAAAGATTCATTCATGAATTTGATTGCGATGTTATTTTGATTAAGTCGTGAGCTGTTGCTTTGGGAAGATGATATTTAAAGTAAGCAATACGCATACTGTAATTCAATAATTACGATGCTACAATGAATAAAGAAGTGATGTTTTAAACGTAACGTGCATAAAAAATGGAAATCATTGAATGTAATTATATACAATGAAGAGGGAAAATTCTTCAATATAACTCTACTTTAAAATTTTTTATTAAATAATTGAATTGAAGATTTATGCAAATATAAAAATTGGTAACTGCTGTTTGTAAGTGGAGATGTAAATGATATGAAAATCTTGTAAGCTGATTTGGACGTCAATTTAAAATAAGAATATATTTAATTACGAATTGGATAAAAAGGCGCTTTGTGGATTTTGCAAGTATAATTTAAAAAAAAACATTGTAACTGATATTTGCGTATTTGTCATTTAGTTTAAGATAGAGTAAGTTCTGCTCATTTTATTTTTGTAAGGGTCTTTAGCAGAAAAGTTTGTGTTCAGAGTTCTAAACACTCTGACTTTTTAATAGATTATCTGTCAAGGATTTGTTGGCCAAACAAATCTTACAAGCGTGAGAATCAAAGTCAGGTAAACTATCCATAAGAAAAGAGATTTAGTTCTGTAAATTTAAGATTAGGTAAGGAACATTTCTATAATTAAGTAAATAAGTACTGGTAGAAATAATTTGATGTTTGAAGGAAACGATGTTGTAAATGTTCTATATGCTTATGTATGAGAAAATATTTTATATTGTATAGATGCTTTGTAATATTGCTGTATTTGATTTTATTTTGAAAACTTCAACATTTCCGTTGAGCTAACCAGGCAAAATTAGAAAGGAAGGTAAGTCAACAATTTTAAATTTTACAATTTGCTGCAACTGTATCACAGTACTCTTTTAGTGGGGCGTTGTCACAGGATTTGTTTAGTGACACTCCAATGGCCGCACGTTGGAGCGCCGCTAAGTTAATGCTGTGATAACGCCTGGCGTTGGGCGTCGCTAAAAGTGTACTGTGATACATGTACAGCAAATTGTAAAATTTGACTTACCTTCCTTTCTAACTTTTCTTTGCCTGGCTAGCTCAACGGAAGTAATGGAATATGCAAAATGAAATCAAAAAGCATTATCGTAAAGCATATATACAGTCGAAAGATTTTCTCTCATACACAAGAATATAGAACATTTACAGCATAGTTTATTTCAAACATAAAATTATTCCTAACACGTACTTATTTACTTAATTATCAATAGATTCCTCACCTAATGTTGCTTACAATTTACATAACTAAAATCTCTTCTCTTGTGTATAGTTTACCTGGCTTTTATTCCCACGCTTGTAAGGCTTGTTTGGCCAAAAAAGTCCTTGACAGATAGTCTATTTAAAAAGTCAGAGCGTTTAGAATTCTGATCATAATCTTTCTGGTAAATATCCTTACAAAAAAATATTATATGATTCAGACTTTATCTTAAATTAAAATTAATATCAAGTATCAGTTACAAACAAAAAAATCTAAAATTTTATACTTAAGGTTATATGTTAAAAGAGAGCTCATCCAAATCTTCCTCCCTGGTTTTATTTTAAATTGACGTTAAAATTAGCTTACAAGATTTTACATATTATTTAAATCTCTATTTAGAAACATCAGTTACCAAAGTGCATCTTCGGTTTAATTATTTAATTAAATTTTAAATTTATCTCGGAGAATTTTCCATCTTCATTGTATATTGCAAAATCAAATAACTGCATTTAACAAGTTTCGTATTTATGCAGAGTTACGTTTTATGAATTACTTCTTTATTCACCGTTACATCGTAAATATTAAATACGGTATGCAAATTGTATATTTTAAAACAACTCTTCTCAAAACAACATTTTCGCGACTTAATCAAATCGAATGACTTAATCGAATGAATGACATCGAATTCATTCATTAAATGAATCTAATATCAATTGCTCCTGCTTATATATTAAAATTAACTCCATTCTATAGCTTTCGAGCTCAGTATGGGACATAGTACACCGTAATGATGTACGATTTTTCGAAATTTCTTATTTAGCGTCGAATCGCGTGATTTATTTATAATAGTGACGCGTGCCGCCCTTCCTTATCCAATACAACCAGGTTATTGTGGCGTCGCATTCTATCCTACAGTAATTGCGAAAGCTATCGATAATTCTTATCGATTTTACGAAATTTTTATCACATTTTAATGTTTCTACAGCTTCGTAGAATAAATGTTTATTTATTTAATTAGTTTATACCACATTTCTTATTAATTGACGTATTCTCCCGAAAATTTCTTCTTAATCTCGAACCTTCGAGAGAACTATTTAATATTGAATTTATGTTATTCAGAAGTCAACTGGGCTAATTAATTTATTAAAGCTTTAATGCTTTATAATGAAAACAATTCGCATTTTTAACGATTGTAAAAGAAAATATTTTCTTTCACCGTAACTACAACGTGTTTTTAATACACATTCTATAAATATAAAGACGTTATCAACTTTAAGTGAAATGCGTAAAGGTGGCACTATTCTAGGTTATTTACAGCAAATGTAGAGCATATTTTAGGCACCGGAAATGTATTTTTATGAAAATTTATTAGTAAAAGTAAATGGCTTTGTATTTAAGTTTGAAATTGATTGATTTTTAAAAGGTATAAAGTTAGCATTTAATGCGTTTTAAGGTATCTCAAGAATAATTATTTTACATATACGGCTTAAATTTGTACACATGGCGTAATTATTCATTACATAAATAACCAACGTTTTTAATTGCTTTCAAATGCAAACAAAACGTTTTTAATACACAAAATTATTTATTTTTATGTTTGGAAATTGCGTTTTTTATTACAAACGAATGCCTTTGAATTTATCTTAGAGTGATTATTTACAAGTACGGAATTGTGTTTTCGCTATTTCACATTAATGGCTATGTATTTACAATACGCTTATACAGCGTGGAACAATGAAACTTACGAAATTTCTATTTTTTCCAGTTTCTTTTGTTTTTTGCGAGTTTTATTTGTAGGCATTGTGTTTCAATATCCACTCGTGACCCCTTATCACGTCAATATATACGAGTATCCTTGCATATTGCCACATAAACTTCTTCGTCTTACATTTGTGATTGTGAAGAATAATTATTAGACTTGAAGGTACCGCAACAAGTATTGCCGTTAATGAAAAGGTACTAGGCAGAGTGGTCAAAAAAAGAAAAGTGTTAAAAGCATTTAAGAATATGAGAAATACAGTGTTGTAACTTTTAAAGAAAGAGGGAATTGTGCCGTACAATATAAAAAAAGAAACTACTGACAGATGTAGATTAGACTATTATGGGCAGATACATAATTCAGAAACTTCGATGAAATGTGGAGGAAGCATTAGAGATACCCGTCAAACCAGTCTTATACCGAAAACCCGACGTTAATTTGAGCAGTAACTACTTCTATTTATTGTCTTGATATTTTGCCTCATTAAAAGTGTGTATTTTGATATGCATTCAGTAAATGTATACAGACATCACACTGAAATGTTAAGTTTGCAGACAAGCTCCGGAAAACTACTTTTGATTAAACAATTTCAGATGTAGCATAAAAATTCCAACTAGTTGGTCATCGAGCAATTTTATTTGGGTGTGCTAATGTAATATCGGAAAACATCATTAGTAGTTTTTGTTATTTCAAGCATGGGGTTATTTATTATTTATTTATTAAATATATTGAAACAAATAGCACAAACTCTAGTTATATATTTCATATAAGTTCATATATTTTTATATAAATACTTAACCTTAAGTTACTTAACCAAATAACTACGCTGGCCAGCAAAAAATTGAGGTAACGTATAATTATTATATTTTTGCGGAATTTTGTGTTTTAAGCTTATACTGGTCAATTGTAAATCATAGCAGGCGTTGAATCATTTGTTTTTCGAGAAATGTTGTCTGTCATATTGGTTATCTGTTATGTATTATTACCATAATTACGTCTTTGAAATAGCGTGAATTCGCTCTAATTAAAAATTTACATTATGTGTCATTTTTTGAAGTTTGCGTTGATTTCTCTCTGTTGAACCTATCAATCGGTCGGTGTACTTTTTGTAGTATTTATTGCGCTTTGTAATAATGCCTTTGTATCCTATTGTTGTGGCAAGAATTGAAATGTTGATAGGAACCTTTGTGTTGTACAAAAGGTGTACTAACGCTATGAGGAGACTGGCCTGTTAACCAGAAGATCAGGATCTGGGCGAAAAAAGAGTCACCGCCCAAAGAGATGACCGATTTTTGGTGTCCGCTAGTTTGCGGAATAGAACAGCTTCTGCAGTTTTGTTACGAAATCAAATCCAAGAAGTTAAAGATGTAAATGTTCGTGAATGGATCGTTAGGAGAAGAGTTTGCGTTGATGAATTGTCTTGTAGGATGGCTACGGGTCCACCGTTCCAACGTCGGCATCGAGTTGCAAGATTAATTTTTGCTCAGAATCACACTACATGGATTAGTGAGGTCTGGAGCAAGATAGTGTTTTCATATGAGTCGCGTTTTTCCCTCACTGGGTCAGTCGGACGTCGCCGAGTATGGAGGAGACCTGGAGAAAGATACGCTCAAGCTTGTATTGACGAGCGACTTCTATTTGGCGGTGGGTCTACTATGATTTCGGTAGGAATCAGTTTACAAGCACTCACAGAGTTGGTTTTCATACAGAACGGTTCCTGATACAGGTACATTACCGTGGCGCTAAAGATTATGTTGTGCCTTTCATGATTACTACGGGCGAGCGTGTCATTTTTATGCATGGTAATGCTAAACCTCGTGCAGCTGGAGTTGTCGGAGAATATATGGATGAGGTGGGAATTACGCGTTTCGATTGGCCAGCCCCAAGTCCGGACATGAATCCCATTGAACATGTCTGGGATGAGTTGGTACGTCTTATTCGCAGGCATGCACCAGCACCAAGAACTGCCCAGGAGCTGAAATGGGATAACATCGACCAGCATGTAATTCTTAACTTAATTCAAGATATGCCACGTTGACTTCATGCAGCCATTAACGCAAGAGGAGGGAATACGCGTTATTAATGATTATGTTTTCATTTTTTAATCCCATATTGGTCCTATGACGAATTTCGTTTAAAATGTCAATTTGTTGTACTGGCACAATAAATCTTTAAAACAAGAAAAATATGCTCTGCGATTCATCGTTGAAGTTTTAATTTACCTACAAAGTATAGTGCAATCGTCTACAATTGGCCAGTATAAGCTTAAAACAGAAAATACCTCTTTTGAGATTTGATATATAAAATAAATTTTTAAAACGATCAAATTGCGCAGGAAAGTAGAAATCTACTTTACATGGTATATATGGACAATCAATATAATGAATTAGTACCATTGTATAAGAATAGTAGTTTTATTACCTTCGGACGTTCTAGATTTAACTATGTTTAAAATTTTTCTAACACCGCCATACGAGTGTCCAATAAATGTTTTAAAATTTTTTATAGCATAGATTTTCATATATATTCATTATGGACTGTTTCATTTCCGTAATATAATGTTGTAGTTAATTTGAAGCATTTAAACATGATTAATAAACAAAACTGAATATATAAGATGGAAAACCATTGCCTAATGTAAATGGGCTACTAACTTACAATCTAATTTATTTACTACACCGATTCGTTTAGACATATTACAGGCCTATTTAGGAATATTTCAAAAGACTATAAATAATTACTCGAAATGGCAAAGAATCTATCAATATTTCCTAGATTTGGAGTTTCTTGAAATTATTAATCGTATTTCTTAGTGACTGTCGAATCGTCCCTTCCGTTTCCACTTTAACTACTACTGTCAACTACTTTAAATTTTAGTTGAAAGTGTTATTTACTTCCGACAAATATTTGTTTTTAGCGTGTTGCGTACTTGTAATATTAAATCTAATAGAACTATTTGAGTATACAAATAGCAATACAGTAACACGATTCTCGATTTTGTATCTATATTTCATAATTGAGTGTTAATAACTTTGGACTCCGAAATTACTAATCATAGTCTTAAATATCGCATAAAACATTTGCGTCTTTTGTTGTGAGTATACTTTTAATTTCATCTGATTCTGCTGTTGGGTTATTGATGCACTTGACGAGTTTATTCTTCGGCGAATCCATTAATCTTCAAATAGCATCTCAAATAAAATTTAGACCAACGAATATTGATTACTTAGTAAGCTAATACGAAATAATCGAAAGTAATTCATCATAAATTTGTCCATACGAGAAAACATTTTCATTTTCTAAAAAAGCTCTTCTCCAACAACTCTAGAATTTAGCGAACACCAAGGTTAATGGACATACCTTCAAACACCTGCCTAAGTTCTTTTCTCCCAAACAAGGTAGAATTTGTACCTGTTTGATACATACATAGGTGTGGATAGTCCTTTCACGACAATACTAAGTAATAAAACTCCCAGCGGGAACCGATAGTCCCCGGAATTAATTTTTTGTATTTCCATTAAACTCTTATTTTCAAGAAATTCTATGAACTACATTTTCTAAGCCCTTCGATATAGTACTCGGGGGTTGTCTTTTATATTTAGGAATGCGAGATTAAGAACAATTATTCGTCAACAAAAGCGGTTTTATTGTATTTTAAAATATTCTACATGAACATGAATACACTTTTGTCTACGTTTAAACCAATTTTTGAATCAATTTTTACACTCCGATTGAAGTACACTCAAAACATGCATTTCAAACGTATTAACAGCTTTTTCGGGTGTCTAAAAAGTTGGCTTCGCAATTAATTCATGTTATCGGGAATAAAAAGAAGTCATTTAGTGCCAAATCAGGACTATACATTATAATGTAATTAAGGGCCGATATGCTTGCGGCCACGTCCCCAATGCTCCACCCGAAGGTACTACATTGGGTTTAAACGCGAAAAGTAAACGTGCTCCAAATTTAATCTAACTTCAGGGTGATCAATACTAAATAAAAATTTAACAAACTGAAACTAAAAATAGGGTTTAAAGAATGGTATCCCTAGCGTTGATTCTGGAGTTAACCCGATCCACAAGACACACGTAAAAATGAATGGGGAGGGATCCGTAATACCAGATAGTAGCTGCCAGCTCTGCTTACCGGTGCGACCTGGAGGGTCCTCTTAAAACTATCCAAATCTAGCTAGCTAATATTAAAAATGGATTCAGATTTTCTAAGCATTCGCCAAATGTTTAATAGTGAATCTGGCTATTTTGCCTGTTCTATATATTTACAAATTCGTCCTCTCTGGTCTAAGTATTTATTCAAATTTTATCCTAAATTTGTCACTAGCGTTCCCTATCATTCCCTAACTGACATATTATAAATACAATCTTCTTTTCTATTTATACTGCCACCAGAAATTGGCGGCAAAACGTCTAGCAAATAAAATCAAGCCACAGAACAAAAATATAAAAATATAAAATAAGTATAAATATAATGTAAGTATATAAATAAACATAAAATAAATATATAAATAAATAAATAAATATCTAAATAAGCAAAAGCATGCAACAGTGCATAAATTAGCAAAAGCATCGCCCAAATTATCAGTTGCACTTGCATAAGCATTACGATGGCTAGCGCCATTACGCACAAAACTTGCTCGTTAGATTATTTTAAAATTTCCTTATTAATACAAGTCAATGCTTATGCGAGTACAGCCACCACAATTTTAATCCTACCTCGTATATAAATTTCCCAAGCATCTGAAGATCTGGTCGTCTTCTTACGTCAATTGGTATCTTACTGCTAAGGGTAGATGATGCACTGTTAAAGTTCTGGTGGGTATGCACTAAACATTCACTTTTAAGTCCTGGGGGATGCGCGGTTTCACTCTATTTTATTTTCTTTTATTATTTGCTGATTTAAGTTAATTAGGGTTTATTGATTTATTTTGTTGTTATTTATTTGTTTTAGTTTATTCCCGATTCCAATTTTTCCGCGCGTATAAGGTGGGACAGTGATTATTTTAGTGGTGTGGGATTTGTCGTGCATATTAGATTTTGGTTCCTGATTTTTGCTTTTGTTTTTGCTTTTAATTTTTTTTTATATTTTTTCTAATTTTATACAGGTTTTGGTTATATCATGCTCATGTCAGTTTCTCATGCCAAGTCAAAATAAAAAATTTTCAATCCTCCTCTACCCACTTCCCCCTTCTCTGACTTCCTCTAGGCTCTTTGGCTTTGCTAGTTCTGCGATAGCTAATTTCATATCAGCTAACCCTCGATTTGCCACCTCGAGTGGGCAGTCGAAGAACACATACTATGCGCTTTCTGCGCCCTCACCGCATTCGCAGCGGTCGTTGTCGGTTAAACCGAACCTTTGTAAATACGCTTTCAGGGCGCCGTGCCCTGTTATCAGTTGCACCATTTTATGATCGAGTTTCACTTCGATCCTACCTCTAGCTTCTATGCTCGGTATGAATTTGTGGGACAACCTGCCCGTGGCAGCGTTATTCCACCTCTCTTCCCATTGTCGGATTGACTATTCGCGCAGCTTTTTTTTAATTATAGATCTCGGTATCGACGAATGTGATATCTGAAAGTCGCCCGTCGCGGCCTCTTTAGCTAATTCATCAGCCCTATCGTTTCCTACGTTACCATCGTGCAACCTAACCCAACAGAACTTTAAACGTCGAAACTCGAGCGCCGTATGCGCTATTCTCCAGACTTCCGCTTGGAGGTCTGTCGAGGTGTTCATGTTTGTTAAAGCCGTCAACGCCGATTTACTATCACTGTTCACCAGGACTGCCTCCGTGGAGGTGGTCCCGTATGCTCTCGCCGCCTTGAGCGCGGTTATGCGTTGCACGCTCGTCAATTGACGCATCTCCCGAACTTTACAACTTTCCGCCCATACAGAAGCTGCGGCAGTTAAATAGCTCGTTTTCGAGCGCAGGGATACTTTCGCCAAATTTTTGTTTAAACCGCTCCCAATTTGCTTTTTTATTACAGAACCGCGGAAATATAGTTAGCTGCTCGTTTGGACTTGTTTTGATTTCAACGTCCCATTTTATTAATTTATGGTCAGAGAGCGTTTCCTCGTCCGACCTTAATTTCCAATCACAAATGATTTCTAATATCTCGTGCGAGGCTGCAGTAATATCAATAAAACTGCTGCCTCTATACCCCTCGAACGTAGGTGAATCATTAGTGTTTATCATAATAAGATCCCATTCCGTTAAAAGATCAGCAACCTGTGAACCCCTATCGTCTTCTATAGGGCTACCCCATAACGGCGACTTAGCATTAAAGTGTCCCCAAATTATTTGTTTTTTATTTCTTCCAATTTGGCGAAAATGCCTTCGATGTGATTTATTAAGTCCTCGGTTGTTCGAGGATTTTCCCGCCGGGAGTCGACTGGTGGAAGGTACGCGCTTATCACGTAGAACGTGTTTTTCCATGTTTTTATTTCCGCAGTGGTTATAAACTCGTTGGACAAATTGTTTAATATTATCCCGGCGCACGTCCCATTATTTATTATTATACCGCTGCGCGGTCGTTCGCTATTCGCGTTTAAGATGGTAACCCCCTCTCAAAACCTGTTATTTTGTGGCTATACAGGTGCGGTTCCTGTATAAGTCCGATGTCGATATTTTTTCGCATAATAACTTTACGAAGTTATTTGTTGCCCTTTTGCCTTTCCCGACATTTAGTTGTGCGAATTTAATTTTGTTGCTTCTTTTAAATCTTTCTTTTTCTTCACGGTCCATAATTGATGTTTTGTGTGATTGCGTTCTTCAGCCGTAGCATTGTGGGGCATCTACTTGACTTAGCGTCGTGGCGCGTATCGATTTTCGCGCCACCGCCAATTCTGTCGTTTGCCCTTGCGCAAACCACACAGCAGGGGACTGCCTTCCGGCAATTCTTGAATTTGTGTCCGACTTCAGCACAGTTACCGCACCACTGTACCTTCTCCCTGCACGTCATCGATCTATGGCCGTACTCGTAGCACCGGTAACACTGGGTCATCGAGAAATGGTCCCGGCCCATACTCTTCGCCACCTGAGGTTGATAGCGTCAGCTAGTATGCGCCTTCGAAGTGTGGGGGTCTCTTCGAAGACTGCGTTGGCGAAGGGATCCTTAGGGCCCTTTCCGCCAAACCTGAACTTCTCTCAGGTGGTCTTTCAGCTTCAAATCGCCGAAGCGGGGATTCTGGCTCACGATCAACCGCACCAGTTTTTTCACTTTTATCCCCGCTTCGACCCCCAGAAGAACGACCCGTGGACGCTTCTTCTCGATAGTCTTCACTGCTAATTTTTCGCAATGCCACCGACCTTTGACTGCAATTTCTTGACGTCTTCACGACCCGCACACTCAACTACTACTCTGCCCCTATGCGTCCTTCGAGCTTTGACTACAACAAATCCATCACGTGCTGGGTCGACTTTTTTCAGGGCCGTCATAATGTCGCTCTTCTGGCCTGATTTGTCGTCGACTCTAACGGCAAACGTAGGCTTCACAACTGCGGCAGCTGCTGCGTAGGAAGTGCGCGGCACCGACACTCCTTGTCTCTGCAGATCCTGGATTTCTGAAACAACAAAATCCGCCGCAGGACTTCCCCCGACAACACTAGCTCTCCCAGAGTTGTATAAACAAAGACACAGCGCCCTAACCATACCTATTAGTTGGTTCGTCACGTCGCGGATATCATCCACCGCGTGCCGAACCATCTTCCTATACTCTACGACGATAGTGGCGGAGGTAGTCGGCACCTTCCCGTAGACGGCTGCGTGTGCCTTCCTCACCCTGAACTTCAAGAGTTCCAGCTCATTGAGGTCGCTAGCATCAACGTTGCCGTTGCTGCTAGTCGACATCTTACGCTGCGACCTTGAAGTCGAGGGCAATTCAGACGCCGCAACCACCACAGGAGGCTCCGACTCCCAAGACACGACCGCCGCAGACACAGGCTCCTTCACTACCTGCTCCTGTGTTCCTAATCTATCGTCCTTCAGGACGACTCTAAGCTGTTTCCTCCCAACAGCGCCCTCAGCCTTCGACCTAGCTGACTCCGACCGATCGCCCTTCTTCCTCTTTGGCAACGGTTCCTCATCCCGGTGGACTACCATGATAACAAAGCTAATGACAAAAGAATAACGAACGGAAACTCAACTAAAAGCAACGACCTCGACCTTCGAGTGTTATACCAGTAATTATAGCAAAAGATCGACTTTAAGGAATCTTTAAGTACGCATGAACTTAAAATATGGAATATTTATATTTAATTTATTTCAAAATTTACGGTTTTGGGTTTTTTTTTTTTATTTAAAAGGGATTAAATTTTGGTTTTAGGTTGTTATTTAATTACATGCACACTACAAAATTTTCCCGAATTTATTTGCTGGTTTTACGCGGTTTTTACACGATACGCGGTTTTTCTGTAAATTTATTAAAAACCCCTTTTAAATTATTCTGAAATTATTTTGAGGTGTTAGTTTATTAGTTTTTTTGTTTATTATCCCGAAATTTAAGTTAGTTTACTTTTAAACGCAGATTTTAGTTAAAAATTTAAAGAAAACTGGATTTATTTATTTTTTATTTGATTTAAATTTTTGTTTTTAGTTTTATTTACTGCCTTACGTATTAAATTTAATGCCACACAATAATAAAATTAAATACAATAAATAATAAAGCTTCAAATAATAAAATATAATAAAAATCTCTATATAGAAGCTTACTTGTTTGCTGCTGAAGCGAGAGCTCCGTAAAACACGTCCGCTCACTTCAAGCGCTAACTAGAAAGACGTTAGGACTAGACATTATAATTTAATTAAGGGCCGCTATGCTTGCGGCCACGTCCCCAATACTCCACCCGAAGGTACTACATTGGGTTTAAACGCGAAAAATATAAACGTGCTCCTAATTATTTTAACTTCAAAATTAACACATCCTAAATAAAAATCTAACAACTGAAACAAAGACTAAAAATAGGGTTTGAATGATGGTATCCCTAGCGCTGACTTCGGAGTGTGCCCGATCAACAAGACACAAACAAAATGAATGGGGAGGGATTTGTAATGCCGGATAGGAGCTGCTATCCAAATCTAGCTAGCTAATTTAAAATGGATTCAAATTTTCTAAGAATACGCCAAATATATTAATAGTGAATCCAGCTATTTTACCTGCTCTATAAATTTACAAATTCGTCTTTCCTGGTCTAAGTAATTTGTTAGCCTAAGTCTGTCCCTAGCTTTCCCTATCATTCCCTAACTGATGTATATTGTAATTACAATCTTCTCAAACAATCTTCCTTCCTACATATAAGCTGCCACCAAAAATGGCGGCAGAACGTCAAACAAATAATATCAAGCCACAAACAATAAAAGCAAGCAAAAATATAAATATAAAAATAAATATAAATATTTATGTAAATATATAAATATACATCTATAAGCATTAAGCGTTGAGCAGTGCATAAAATTGCAAAAAGCATAACCCAAATTATCAGGTGAACTCACATAAGCATTATACCGGCTAGCGCCATTACGCACAAAACGTGCTCGTTAAATTATTTCAAATCTACTAATTATCATCAATCAATGCTTATGCGAGCACAACCGCCACAATTTTGTTCTTCTCTCGTTAATATATTTCTCCAGCATCCGAAGATCTGGTCGTCTGCATATATTTAAACTTACTGCTAGGGGGAAATGGATGCACTGCTAAAGTTCTGGTGGGTATGCACTAATCGTCCTGAGGGGGTCGTCACAATCACTATCACTTCACTTTTAAGTCCTGGAGGGATGCGCGGTTTCACTCTATTTTATTTCTTTCTTTATTTCACTGATTTAATTTAATGAGGTTTTTGATTTATATGTTCTTATTTATTTATTTGTCCGGATTAAGTTTTAAGTTTTTTTATTTAATCCCGATTTCCGCGCGTATAAGGTTATATAGTGATTATAGCGATTGTATTAGTGGTGCGGGGGTTGTCGTGCATATGGACTTTTATAAATATTATGATAATTTTTTTTTTGTTTTTTTAGTTTTCGTTTTATATTTTTTTTTACTTTTATTTTAATTATTAAATACCGGTTTTGGTTACCAAACTCATATCATTTAACGCCAGATCAAAATCTAAAATTTCCAATCCTCCCCCAACCCTTCTGTTTTACGCGCGGTTATCGCCGTCTAATCTCGCGACCCTTCCCGCGAACTCTTTAAAGGCTGCCCAGAACGCCTTCTGGTTAGCCACTTCCCCAACTTCCTCTAGGCTCTTTGGCCATGCTAGACCTAGGATAGCTAATTTGCTATCAGCTCACCCTCGATTTGCCGCTTCAAGCGGGCAGTCGAAGAGCACGTGCTCTGCGCTTTCAGTGCCCTCACCGCATTTGCAGCGGTCGTTGTCGGTTAAACCGAATCTTTGTAAATACGCTTTTAGGGCGCCGTGTCCTGTTATCAGTTGCACCATTTTATGATCGAGTTTTACCTCGATATTACCTCTAGTTTTTAAGCTCGGTATGAATTTGTCCCCATTGTCTGAAGGACTTTTCGCGCAGCCTTCTTTGAATTAGAGACCCCGGTATCGACGAATGCGCTATCCTCCAGACGTCCGCCTGGAGGTTTGTTAAGGTGTTCATGTTTGTCAAAGCTGTCAGCGCTGATTTGCTGTCGCTGATTATATAATATTCATCTCTGCCCGTGTGGTTTATGACGTAATCGATTGCCTCTCGTATGGCTACCAATTTGCACTGGAAGATAGTGCTCCAGTTTGCGAGTTTGGTTTGATACCGAAACACCTCCCTTTCCTGCTTAAACACAACAAACGCCGCGCCTGCTTGCCCGACATCCATGCGTGAACCGTCTGTATAAATTCTGATACTCGTCGCGTCCCCATCGCCTTCGACAAACTCAATTCCTCTAATATCGGCCGGGTGCCCCAGCTCCGATACAACGATTTTTCTCTACTTTCCTATTACCAAGATGAATATCTTCGATAATTTCGTGCTCTTTCCCTATATTTATCAATCTCCTATCTCTAATCTCCCTAACGACATATTCGATAGGGACAGTCCTACTGATCACCAGGACCGCCTTCGTGGAGGTGGTTCTGTATGCCCTCGCCGCTTTCGCCACGGTTATGCGTTGTACGCTTGTCAATTGACGCATCTCCCGGACTTTACAACCTTGCGCCCATACAGAAGCTGCGTACAGCATTGCCGGCTCAATTGCTCCGGCATAAATCACCCTCAGCGATTCGCCCCTGAAACCCCAGTTGATTTTCGCCGCGGCCATCATTTTCTTTGATATTTCGCTGCCTTTGCTTTTAACGTACTTCACGTGAGCTTTCCAATTTAACTTATTGTCAATCTTTACCCCGAGATATGTAATTGCTTCCATAAACGGTATTTTCTCCCCTCCTAGCTCTAGCCTAGGGGTCGCTGTCCCGGTTTCTTTCCGAAATAAAGCGCCTCTGACTTTGCGGAGTTAAATTTAAATTCGTGTAGTTTATTAAGCGCCTCGTTCGGTTTTGTGCGCATTTCCATTAACAATCGCGATCTGACAATTAAAAGCGTATCATCCGCAAACCCAACGATTGAGCATCCTGTGGGCAACTTGACCCTAAAGATGCTCTCATACAACTTCCAAAATGTGGGACCAGAGAATGACCCCTGCGGGCATCCCCTTTCCACCTCGCGCGACAAAACTTCCCCCGGAATTTCAACCTGTGCCAATCGCCCCGAAAAATAACTCTTGACCAAAGACATCAAGTTTCGCGGACAACCCCTATTTTCCAACTCGCAAACAATCAATGGCCACCAGGCAGCATCGAATGCTCCCAAAATGTCCAAAGCAACAACGACATAATACTCCTTTGCTTCTCTCGCCTGCTTAATTTCCCCGACCACGAACTCTAATGCGTCGATAGTCGACTTTCCCTCCACAAAACCGAACTGTCGGTTATTAAAACCACCGTTGTTACGCACTAAGTGCTCAACTCGGGTAGTCATAACGCGATCCAAAACTTTCCCCAGCACCGGTAGCAAGCTAATTGGACGATAGCTGCCCGCATCCTCCTTTTTAGGTTCAGGTATGAATTTCACGTTCTGGACTTTCCAGCAACGCGGAAAGACGCCTCTTTCTAGACAAAGATTAAATAACCCGGTAAACACACACGGGGCTAACAGGCACGCCTTCAGAGCAGCGTCTGAAGTGATTCCGTCATGCCCAGGTGCCTTCTTAGGGTTTATCCTTCTAAGAGCCCTAACGACCTCGTGAACTAGAATTGTCTTATCGGCACCTGTTCCTTGCGCCTCTTTAACTTGCCAACGTACTAAATCGTGCGACCCCTCATCCTCCTCGGGATTATCCGTAGGGAAGAATTTCTCTAATAAATATTCCGTCGTGGTTTTAAAACCTTCCGTATATTCGCCATTTGTCTTTCTTATCTTACCGAGCGCGATTTTCTGTTGTTTACCCCTAATTACGCCGTATGCGGTTCCCCAAGGTTTTTTCTCTGAGTTTTGCGTACAGAATTCTTTGAATTTATTTGTTCGCGTTTCTTTTATTAATATCTTATATTCGCGGCAACTTTGATTGTATTCTATTCTTCGTTGTTCTCTTATTTCTCCCGAGGCGCGTTGATAGCGGCGCCTTAGGTTACGCGTTTCTGCCCTCTTGGTGGTTAGTTTCCGGGTCCACCAGGGTACGCTCTCTTTAAATGTTTTCTTTTTCCACGACGACGCGTTTACCACCGCGTCATTTAAATTTTCCGCGAGTGTTTCTATTTCGTCTGCCTCTCGGCAGTTAAATAGCTCGTTTTCGAGCGCAGGGATACTTCCGCCAAATTTTTGTTTAAACCGCTACCAATTTACTTTTTTATTACAGAACCGCGGTAATATAGTTAGCTGCTGGTTTGCGCTTGTTTTGGTCTCAACGTCCCATGTTATTAATTTATGATCAGAGAGTGTTTCCTCGTCTGACCTCAATTTCCAAATACAAATGATTTCTAACATCTCGTGCGAGGCTGCAGTAATATCAATAAAACTGCTGCCTCTATGCCTATCAAACGTAGGTGAATCATTAGTGTTTATCACATTAAGATCCCATTCTGTTAAAAGATCAGCAACCTGTGAACCCCTATCGTCTTCTATAGGGCTACCCCATAGTGGCGACTTGGCATTAAAATCTCCCCCAATAAATAGATTTTTATTCCTACCGATTTTACGAAGAATTCCTTCAATTTGATTTACTAAGTCCTCTGTTTGAGGATTTTCCCGCCGGGAGTCGACCGGTGGAAGGTACGTGCTAATCACGTAAAACGTATTTAATCCGGTTTTGATTTTGGCCGTCGTTAGAAATTTGTATGATAAATTATTTAATATAATTCCGGCACACGCCCCATTATTTATTATTATTCCGCTGCGCGGTCTTTCGCTGTTCGCGTTTAAGACGGTAAACCTCCTCCCAAAACCTATTATTTTATGGCTATGCAGGTGCGGTTCCTGTATGAGCCCGATGTCGACTTTGTTTTCGTTCATTAATTTAACGAAATTATTTGTGGCCCCTTTGCCCTTGCCTAAATTAATTTGCGCACATTTAATTTTCGAGCTTCTCGGAATATCGTCTACTGGACTAGGATCCATAGTCGATGTTCCTGGTGATGTCTGCCTTCAAACGCTGCATCGTTGGGCACTGGCTGGACTTGGCGTCGTGACGAGTGTCGACCCTGACACTACCAACCCTATCTTTCGACCTCGCACAAACAACACAACAAGAAACAGTTCTTGAACTCATGCCCCACTTCGGCGCAGTTACTGCAAAACTGCACCCGCTCCTTACACTCCGCTGACCTATAACCGAACTCGCAACAGCGATAACACTGCACCATCGAGAAGTGATCACGAGCCCAGATCTTACGCCAACCTAGACTGACCGAATCCACCAAGAAACACCTCCTAGCCTCCGGCGACACCTCGAAAACAACGCTGACCAACGGATCTCTGGGTCCCTTGCCGCCAAACCGAAACTTCTCCTTGACCTCCTCCTCGAACTTAAGCCCCCTGAAGCGGGGGTTCTGAACTATTAACCTCTTCACGAGCTCTTCTTGCTTCATCTCCTCTCTACCCCGGGGAGCACGATGCGCGGCCTCCTCTTCTCAATGGTCCTCGCGGTCAGACCCTGACAAGCCCCGCCCACCGTCGGCTGCAACCGCTTGGCGTCCTCCCGACCAGCACACTCGACAACAACGCCACCCCTACGCGTCCGACGTGCTCCGACAACAACAAACCCATCCTTGGCCGGATCAACCTTCTTCAACGTCGCCATGACGTCTTCTTTGACTCCTGGATTGGCGTCGACACGAACCGCGACCGTCGACGCTACCTTCTTCGCCACTGCACCTGCATACGAAGTTACCCCTGGGACCAAGCGACCTCTTGATCCCCCCCTGCCCTACTGCGATCTGCTCCATCCTCGCCGCTGCGACTGCTACCTCCGCCACAGCCTCCTTCGCCTCGCTTCGCACCATCCTAAGACCTCTAACCATCCCCAAAAGCTGATTCGCAACGTCTCGGAACTCGTCCGCGGCGTTGCGAATCACCTTCCTGTCGTCCACGGTGATAGTTGCCGAAGTGGCAGGGACCCGCTTGTGTATAAGGCAGTGCACCTTTCTCGCCCGGAACATCAAGAGATCCAGTTCGTTTAGATCGCTAACCGCAACGCTTCCGTTGCTACTAGTCGACCCGCGACGCTGGCCTCTCGACGTTGCTGGCGACTCAGGCCCGGCTCCACACACAAGGGGCGCCGGCCCCTCCGACTCCACCACTACAGACCCAGGCTCCCTCTGCGACACGACTACCTCCCCGTCGGGCTGCGTCTCCGACTTCTCTTCCCTAACCACGATCTCCTTCTCTCCGACCTTCTCAACCGACCCAACCTCCGACTGCTCAGCTTTGACTGACTCAGACCTACCACCCCCTCTTCTTCGGCAACGGCTCCTCATCTCGATGTACAACGATGCTGAAAAATCAGACAACAAAAACAAGGACAAACAAAACCCAGATCAAAATGCCCTGACGGCGCTAAATAAACTCGAAGCTAAGATGTACAGCTAAACGGCAAAACAACAACTAGTACAGAACAAAAACGCTGCTCCAATAAAAGACCTAGATTTCAAATGACCCTTAAACTTCTCTGTTTTTATTTATTTATTCAAATTTTATAAATCGCCAAATGAAATTTCAAATTTATGAGAATGAAAATAAACACTAACTTCAAAATAACAAGAAGGGCAAAATAAGATAGCAAGACCAATAAATATATGCAATTAAAAATCTACTATAACAAAACTGTATTTATTTATTTAAAATTCAAACTAACTAATTACCTCAAAAACAAATTTATAAAATACCGGACTTTAAATTTAGAAACAAAGTAATTAAAACACGCGTTATTGGAATGCGGTACCGGAAGCACTTGCCGCTTGTTTACTTAAACTTCAAGTGTGTTACACAACTAATTATACCCAAAGATCGACTTTAAGGAACTTTAAAGTACACGTGTACTTAAAAATGGAATATTTATATTCAAATTATTTTAAAATTTACGGTTTTTAGTTATTTGTTTGATTCAAAAAGGGTCTAGATTTTGGTTTTTAAATTGTTATTTTATATAATTTTCCCGAATTTATTTGCTGGTTTTACGCTGTTTTAACCCGTTTTTTTCAATAAATTATTAAAACGCTTTTTTAAATTATTTTGAATTTATTTTTGGTTATTTATTTAGTAAATTTTTGATTTATTAGCCCGAGATTTAAGTTGGTTTATTTTAAAATCCGGATTTTAGTTAAATTTTAAGTTAAAACGCGATTTATTTATTATTTATTCGGTTTAAATTTCGTGTTTTTATTTACTGCCCTATGTATTAAAATTAACGTCACACAATAATAAAAGTATGATACACTAAATATAAACGCTTAAAATATAATAATAAATAATAAATCCTACATAAAAACTTACATGTAGCCTTGTTGTCAGGAGCTCTGCAAAACACGTCCGCTCACTAGAAACTGCCTTAGGACCCAGAAATCGATGCTTTGAGCACTCAAAAAGTCCCTTGTTTGAGCCAATTTGTGGGAGCTCGCATTGTTGTGGTAGAGATTGATCCGTCGTAAGCGCTTGGTTTTTCATATCTCTTCGAAGACACCAGCAAACAAATGGTTGTGTACCACACAGAATTGACTTTCTACGTTTTCTCTAAAGGAACGATTGCGATATATCCAGTTTTTCTGAAAAAACAAGCGACAAATTGCTTGGAATTGCTTTATGCGCGAGCAAATTTTGTTGGATTTGACTCATTTTTGATAGACTCGTAGTCTATCGCTGTTTACTTTCGGGTTCATACGTATAGATCCGCGAGTCGTCACTTTCACGATTTTGCAAACGTGTTTGGAAGCATCGCGGTCGTATTCTTTGATCATTGTTTTCGACATGAGTTTGTTTTTGAGCGATTGTCAAATTATGTTGGATCCAATGCAAATAAATCTTTTTGACGGCCAAATGCTTACGCAATATTGAGTGTATGTTGGTCCCTTTAATGCCCAAGGATGCTTCAATCTCACGATAAGTCACATGATGTCACAGTATCAGTTCACGCACAGCTTCAATGTTTTACGAAACAACAATCGATTTTAGACGACCTTCAAGACATCCGTCCTTAAGAAGTATGCCTACGATTGAAGTGTACAAATCATCACTAAATACTTGTCTTTGAAGGTGCTTTATTGCCAAAAGTCGAAATAAGTTCAACGATGCACTGTTGTTGTGTTAATCCACTTCTAAAGTTGTAAAAAATAATATTTCAAATTGCTGTGAGTATCATAAACAACGCTCGTACGTCGAAATGATCTGAATGCGTGTACCATTAAAAATGTAACACTTTGCAATAAAACTGTTAGTTTCCAGTTGGTGGTACCGATTTAACGCAATCTCGTGTTACAGTTTTCCTCGCTCTCTAGCTGGGCGCTAGTGAAACGGTTTCTTGCTCTAGCACGTTGGTCACGTGAGATACGATTCTAATAATCCGAACCAGCACGCTAAAAGCCTTCCGCTTCCCTCACAGATAATCGAAGCAAGGGACATCTTCCGGCATAGCGAGGAGTCTATTCCTGGGTAGGGCAATGAGAAATGGGGGTTAGTCGATTTTGTTTCTAAACAAAAACTAAACAAAATTTAATAGGCGCCAGCAAATCCTATGATAAACAAGTTAACGACCAAGCAATATTCTAAGGGCGGACGTGGAAACTCAGAGATAAAGCGATCTTCTTCGTTAACAAAAACCTGTCTTATAAAAATAAGACGCAGCTTCTAAAAGAAATTATTAAGTTTAAACAATAAATATAGAACACAGTTTGTGTCCTTTAAAATAAATGATAATATATAACCAACTAGTTACTGATTTTTGGCACAAAAATTGTTAATCAGAAGTTCCACTTTTATATTATTAGATTTGTTCACGTTTGACCAAAATAAAAGTCTAAATGTTTTATCTAATTGTATAATATCGCAAAAAAACTTTCTCTTTAACTGACTAAACCGAACGTTGATGACCTCCAAGGACTCGCCGTTAGCGATTGGAAAAACATGCCCTACAAAATTCCTATAGATGCTAAATGAAATTTATATTACAGATATTCTGCAATAGAAGAACCATCAAAACGAAGTGCTCCATCACGTATAATATGGAACATTAATAATGATAACGAATAAAGCACGCTGGGTGTAATATACTTATAATTTAATGCAAATAATTAGTGGACAAATTAAACATGCTACACTACCCCTTTCCCAAAAGAAAAAAAATTATAACAAAAAAAGTTTAGCTACCAAACAAAACATATTTTTAACTATATATTATTTTTTTATACTAAAAGAATTATGAAAAATACATAAACTTGAGTGTGTCTGTAACTACGTGTACCAAACGTCCATGAGGATCCAAATTCGGAGACAATCGGTAAGGGTCATAATTGGGAAAAGTCAAATCTGAAAGTCTAACACTCCACAGATTACAATTGACTTAAATTCAAGGGAATTCTTTTATCAGAACAAGAATTTTCTTACTCCTAGTGTTCAGAATAAACTATCTGAAGCCAGTACTTACTAACTGTAACTAACCAAAATATAAAATCTCCAAATTTTCAATAACCACTAACTCGACATATAGAAGTTTTATTAACTTCACTAACCAAAAGACACTATCAAATCAAAAGTATCCCAATTCAAAATGATATCACCTCAAAGCGACACGCAAAACCAAAATAGGCTTAACCTAAGCAAACATTTCTTCTTTGGCACAAACCAAAATAGACTAATCAACAAGTTACTCACAAAAAAGAAGGTGAGTACTCATTACCACTACAACTTAAAGTGTAAGCTGTCTTGCTTCTACTAAACTCAAATCTGTGAAACTTGTATACACAAATATTTTCTAAGGCAAACTTCCTTACATAACTCTAAACCAATTTACAAATATTTCCTAGTACAAACTTCCTTACACAAATCCAAATCAGTCAGGGTTGAAATCTTTTACACTCTACTGACTATACTACCTCTCATTCTCAAATACCACTACATAATGGTGACCTATCAAACAATAAGATTTACTAACTAAATCTTTGACCTAACCAAACAAAAAATGTTCAAAGAAAGGTCAAAACAAGGGAAAGAATACACTAATATTCTCTCTACCTAAATATGTAGAAATCAGGACTAAATAACTTGTAGTCAGCTTATCCTTACTTTCAAACATTAACTTCTATTAACGCCCGCCAAAACTAAACTGGTACATATCTTAACGTATGCTACAAAATTAGTACAAAATTCTAAACTAGCTAGATTGTAAAAGAACAATTTTCCTTTATTATATCCAAAAAGAATCAAAAACCACAGCCAAACGAAATAAGTAAACAACCAAATTACTCATCAAAGAATTGGTGGAACATCATCTAATCTTCAGAAACATCTTACTCATCTGGGTCAAATGCACTAAAGGGCTTCAAATCTTTAACATGCCATCTTCCTGCTCTTGATCCATCTTCAATCTCTAATTCGTATACTAAATTGGAATGTTTCTTACGAACTTTGCACATAACAAATTTTGGAGATAACTTCGCTGCAAATTTATTACCAGCACTCGAAAGTACCTTATTAGCTCTCCAAACTTTATCTCCTATTTGAAATGAAATGTCCCTTCTTCTAAGATTATACTGATGATTGGAACGTTGATATGATAAATGTAATTTCTTCCTAACATCCTTAAAAATATCAAAAAGACCTTGACGATCTGAAACATAGGATGATCTACTATTAGAAACAACATCATCATCTTCACCGGGTTTAAAACTGTTACTATAGCATTTTCCACATAGGGGTACTTGATGATCAAAGACTAAAAAATTTGGTGAATAACTGGTGGATTCGTGTTTTGCTGAATTAATTAGTGTATTTAGAAAACCAATCTCCATAAAAAATTTTGAAATTGGATTATGATGAGAAAAATTTTAAAAATATATAGCCTGTAATTTACTAAACAAATTCTCCTATAAAAATTAATCACTACCATGACTAACTACAACTTAATGATCTGGTACACTCTCGCTCTACTTATAACTGAACTGCCGAAACAAATAAAAGTGTCATACAACGCATAAATTTGCTAGAATGACAGACTCATGAGCCTCACCTAGACTAATAACCAAAAAAATTCCTCAAAAAAAGTAATGATTAATCTGCTAAGGCGACAAACTCACCTCAAGTCTTGTCTAGACTTACATAGTGACCAACTCTCCACGAGTCTCGACTAGACTAACGCACTGCTGAGCGACCAACCACAACGACAAGTTTCACCTATACTAAACAGAACTAAACATGCCGCGTTACAATGCCAATAAAAATCAAAAAACTGCTAGCAAAACAAAATCGTGCATACTGCACAAGAGAAATCCTCAAACGTTATAACGACAGAAAAATTTATGTTCCTTATATCTCGAGAGATCATGTAAATTGAACAACCAGGCTTATCAGCTTCGTTAGCTAACAATCTTCCCAAAATTTTTCTTTTATCCAATACTGGTCTCTTACTTAATATACCTCGAATCTTTAGTTCATAATCCAATTCCTCTTTAAGTAAACAAATGATTTGAAATTTTTCAGACACATTTGAAACACTCTAATTTTCTAACTAACTTAAATGTAGAAATCTAAACGACTAAAACTTCAATCAAATGATCAGAATGTATTCAAAAAATTTAAAAATATTTTCACCAAGAATAATCTGTATAAGTCTAAACTAGTAAGAATAATATTAAATCCTTGCCAAAAAAAAATTTATTTCCCCAAGCAGTGTTCGATTTGTAAAATGAATAAAGGTAACTCAAGACAAAAATCAAGCAAAATAACTTCAAGCTTAAAAATGAAATCGAAGTCGAGCAACAATGATTCTAAAATAACATCAAAATCAAAATTTATCAACAACATATTTGGGTTGTGATAATCTGCACACCAAAAATTTTCAAAAGTAAGTTAAGGCGAAAGCTATATTTAAATCAAAACAACTTTGGGCCAAAATAAAATTGAAATAAAAAACAGCAATTAGCTAAGTTAGATCTTAAGGCAAAAAAATCCAAAATCAAAAACAAGAATTTAGCTAAAATAAATTTGGACAACAAAAGGTCAAAGTCAAGAATTAAATTTGGTCAAAATAAATTTTTGCCAAAACAAAATCAAAAGTCCAAAATATAATTTGGCTAAAATAAATATTGGGCAAAAGAAAATTAACGTCAGTAGTATGTGAGGTGGGGGGTTAAACAGCCTGCGGCTACCAAAGTCCCCCAAAACTCGAACATTTGCCAAATTATTAGTTTTCCAATATAACCGTTCGCACAATCAACATTGGTTGAAAATATTTCAAAACCCACACCTGTAGTTGTTTATAATAACTATCAGATTTAAGTACAATTATTTTTTCGTCATTAGGTTTTTTGTCTTGAAACTGGTTGGACGCGTACCTTCATTTATTTCTATTCTGAGCTAGCCTACACCGTTCCCTGAAATTCTCACAACCTAAATACAGCTCTGTTCACCTTTTGTTGTTTTCTAATTATATGCCCAATTTCACCAAGATTTAGTGGTACGTGAAGGGGTTAAGCAGCCTGTGGCTGCCAAGGATCCCCAATACTTAGTCATTTGCTGAATTAATAGTTTTCCAGTAAATCCTTTTGCACAATTAGCATTAGTTGAGAATATTGCAAGACCAATACCTGTAGTTGTTTATAATAATCATCATGTTTAAGTACAATTATTTTTTTTCATCAGTTTTTCCATTTTGGGACTGGTTGGATGCGTACCTCTATTGATTTCTATTCTGAGCTAGCCTACACATTTTTCTGAAATTCCTACATCCTACATCTTTCACTATCTGTGTGCAATAGTCTAACCTAGGTCTACCTCTACCTATCATTTTTCCTATCTCTGCTTCTAATATATTCCACACTACTCCCTCACGTCTTAGTATGTGGCCTATTATACTATCTCTCCTATTTTTTACTGTGTTCCACATATTTCTTTCTTCCCCTACCATTTCTAGTATCTCTTTGTTCTTAACTTTCTGTCCATGATATCTTCATCATATGTCTGTAGCACAGCATTTTAAAGGCTTCTACCTTTTTCTTGTCCGCTTCTCTACTGTCCATACTTCACAGTCGTACAGCGCTGTACTTCACACATATGTTTTAAGCAATCTTTTCTTTGTTTCTGTTTGTTGTCTTTGACCACAGTAGTTGCTTTTTTTTGTTAAATGTAGCATGACCTTGTGCTAATTTTTGTTTTATATCTTTTGTGCTTTTTCCATCTTGCGTTATTTGGTTTCCTAGGTAGCAGAAATCCTTATCCTCTTGTAAGTTCTCGTTACCTATTTGTATTCTTGTTTTAGATTTATTTTTCCCTCCTTTGCGTACTAGAACTTTAGTTTTATTTTTCTTAACTTTTGTACCGTATCTCTCCGTTAGAATTGTTTCCATTTCATTAAGAGCAGGTTCTAACTCTTCTTTGATAGATGCTAATATCGCTATATAATCTGCAAATATAAGCATATCAATCTTTTGTCTCTGCATAGTAATTCCAAATGTTTTTCTGCATTTAACAGTATTCACTGACTCTTCAATGTATAAGTTAAAAATTAATGAAAATAAGGTACATTCCTGCCTCGCCCCTTTTCTAATATTTACTTTTCCACGTTCCTGCTTTAATTCTGTTACCACTATTTAGTCTTTGTGTACAATATGAACTATTTGTCTATCCCTAAAATTCATTCCAATTGTCATCCATTGTCGAATGCTTTTTCCAGATCTACAAACCCTAAATACACGCTTTCCCTCTTTTCCATTGTTTTCTCTATTATCACCCTCAGAGCTAAAATAGCCTCTCGTGTTTTCCTGTTGCGCCTAAACCCAAATTGATCGCCTAGTATTTCTTCAGCTCGTTTTTCCATTCGTCTTTGTACAATTCTAGTTAATATTTTTGACACATGTGCTGTCAAACTTATTGTTCGAAAATTTTCACAACTATCCACGCCTCCCTTTTTTGATATAGTGACTATGATGTTACGTTTGAATTTTTCGCGTATCTCGCCCGTCTCATACGTATAGCTTACAAGTTGGAAGACACGTTCTGTTACTGCTTGTCCGGCGGCTTTTAGAGTTTCTGGTTGCATCTTATCTGTACCCGGTGCTTTACCATTTTTCAGACCCTTTAATGCTAATTCAAACTCATCTCAAAGTATAGGATATCCCAAGTCATCATTTTCAATGTCTGATTCCTGTTCTAATGCTGTTAGTTCCTCTTCTGCTTATAAATACTGTATATTGTCACTGCACCTTCAAAATTTTGTTCTGTTGTATAGTAAATTTTTTGTTTTCTATCAGCGTGTAAAATTCGATTTGTAAAATTTCTACTCCTCAAACCCATAAAATGCGCTATGTGTAATAGTCTTAAAATTGTTTATTCAGTTATGATTATGTGCATTTTAAGACATGGCGGTAATTGTCAAATAATGCAGGTATAAGACCGAAACGTTCTTGGGATGCACATAGCGGAAGTACTATTAGTACATCTCGTGCTTTTGTATTTTAGGTTAATTAAATTGGCATTCACGATGTAGTGGTAGTTTTCCAATTTAAATAATAATACATATGCATTTCAGCTGCTTATATAATATGTGGACATCGAAAAATTAGAACTTTTTAAAATGTATTGGACATACGATAATCGATCTGCACGACCCATACTATTATATTAATAGTATTACATATTAGTATATCATAACATCCTTGCATTAATTTACTGAAACTATAAGTTGCAAAGATACAAGAAAATGGACGTGCGTTTTTAAATACAACAGTTTCAATTGTTTCAGTGCACCTGTGGTATCTCGCAGTAATAAAATTCTAGACCTAGATTATAAACAACTGGACCAAGAGATTGTACTTGGCCATAATCAGTTGAATTCCATCAAAAGCTTTTTGGTTAAACCTTTCTTTTGATTATTTAATAATTTTTTTTAAATAGCGTTATCTTGAAGATTTTTGCCTCTTCATCATAATTAATAATTCTATTTTTGTATGTAATTTGCGTTTTAAAAAAAACATAACTTCTATATTCATTGCAACCTTGCAACTATTAAATTACAGTATGTTTACTACATACTTCAAACACTATCTTTGCATAGCAACAGCTCGCGACTTAAATTTCAGAATTGAATGACTAAACGCTTCTTTATATGCAAATTATTTATTTTCTAGAATGTTATTAGAAAAATGTGAAACATTATAATTCAAGGTTTCTCGGAAAAACCAAATAGCGTCTAAAATTGCGGCATTTATCACCTTGTTATCTGGTTCCAGTTATTCGTGACGCGCTGTTTGTCCTTGTTTTTCACATATACTATTATTGTGGCGTCGCATACTAATGCTAAAGATAATCAATTTCTTGGATTTTTTGGGTTTTCCGTGTTCCGGCCGCTTCTTAGTATAAAATGTTATTTAGTAATAGTTTATTTACATAGTTCTAAATCCCGATGACACATTGTTTTATATTATAGAAAATTCTTTATTTAGAATAAATTGCTATAATCCACGGGGTAATTAATTTAAACTTTAATTGCTTTTTAATGCAAAAGGGGTTACGTTTTATAGAAGATATTTGCTTTTAACATCAAAACGTGTTTTTAATACATCTATTAAGGTTAGAATTGTGGTTTTAAAATAAGATTGACGTTTTTTATGCTAAATGCGTAAAGTTAGCACTATTTTTATAGCATCAATTTGCGTTCGCATTGAAATGCTTTTTACGGTATCTTACAATTAATTATTTTTACATATAACTTACGTTACTTGCTATTTATTTACAATACGGGGTGATTATTGATACACGCGCAATTTGATTTTCCGCTTGTACTTCAATGAATAAAAGTACGCTTGTATTGTACAGGGCGTAACCATAAATTTACGGAAATTTTTATTTTTCCGGATTATTTTATATTTTGGTGGGATTTATTTGTAGAATTTGGATTTCAATGATGTGTGACCCCCTTATTACGTCAATATATATATATATATATATATATATATATATATATAATATATATATATATATATATAAATGTTTAGGTTTATATTGCATTATATGCAAATTGAATCTTTGTTTACATCATGTTATAACAGGACGATTATGTAAATGTGCATTATTGACTTTTGTAAACAATCCTTTTTGGGACTGTATGTTTAATTTACGGTTTGTAATATAACTATTTACTGAGATTTCCAATATTCTTTCTGTATCACCTACCCAATCCTACGACGTTTTTGAGTTACCCCGAAATCTAATTCTTTTAGATTTCTATTCTCTTCTTTCCTGTTTTATTGCTGTACTCGGTGTAGGCGATTTACGTACTTTACTGCTTTATTATTTTATTAATAATCTGATATACTGCTTGCCACTATTGAGGACACAAAGATCCTTTCTTTTATTTGGCTTCACTTTTAACTTTCTGTTTCAGGTATAAAGCTATTACGGGTATTTTTCATAACCTTTACAAAGTAGTTCAGATATCTTAATATTATGTATAAAGCGATTACAAAACACTTAACTTCTATACCTGTTGTGTTTTTTCTTCCTTGATGTAGGAGTTTCTGTATGAGGTGTCGTTTGTGACATAATTATAAATAAATAAAATTTAAATGTTTGCAATAAAATACACACTAGCTACATTTATTTAATACTAACCCTTATTTTTATTTTTTTTTGCATATTTTATATTTTTATTCGAGAAAGTTTACTACATTAATTTAATACTCGCTTTTATTTTGATATCCTTTCTCAGATTTTACATATTTACTTAAAGAAAATTAGTAGTCTCACTTGTGTTTTATATTTTCTCAAGGAAAATTTTGTTCTCTCAAGTAGCATTCCGGTGTGTGTAAATAATCATTCTAAGAGATAAATACAAAGTCTTTGAAATGCGAAACAAAACACACTTCTCATGTATTTGAAAGCCCCAATTTTAAATCAATAATGCAGCCGTGTGTAGAAATAAAATTACATTCAATCTTGTTGTGAAAAACGCTTTAATCTGTATAAAAATACGCTTGAACACGTTTTAGTTACAGTAAAAAATATATTTTGTTACAATTATTAAGATGCAAATTTATATTGGAGCATTTCCCATCTTCATTGTATATTACAAAATCAAATAATTGCATTAGCCAACTTTCATATTTACGCAGGTTACGTTTCAAACTAACTTCTGTATTTACTGTTACATGGTAATTATTAATTACAGTATGCGTATTGCATACTTTAAAACAATTGCTTCGAAATTCTTTTCTCAATGTGACATTTTCGCAATTGAATTTATGAATGAATGCTTTTTAACAAACGCTTCCATTTATATACTAAAATTATCCATTTTCTAAAATATACTAGTGTTTGCGTGATTCCATTCCAAATAATGCACGTCTATCTGACGTAATTTTCTGGGAATTTCTCATTAGTGTTCAAATTGTCACGTTTTAGTACCTCAATAGCGCGTTCCACTTATTAGCGAAGTGCGTTGCTGTCTTTGTCTAACACCCAAGGTTATTGTGGCGTCGCATACTAATTCAGTAATTGCGAAAAAAAGTAATAAATAATTTTTATTAATTTTTATTATATTTTATACTTTTTTTTTAATGTTCCGGCCGCTTCTTGGAACTAACGTTTCTTTATTAATTAGGTCGTACTATTTTGACGTATTTATTTTAATTCCTCTCGAAATTTCAGGAAAATTATTTATTTAAAATGAATTTATGAACAACAAAAATCAGTAGATATGATTAATTTAAAGCTTTAATGGCCTTATCATGCAAACTAGTTGCATTTTATAGAAAATATTTGCTTTCACGATAAAACGTGTTTTAATACACATAATTAAGATTAAAGCGTTATTTCTTTAACAAGATTGATATGATTCTTTACGCAAAATGCGTAAATCTAGTACGAGCATTTTTATATGCATCAGAAATGTATTTATAATTAATAAGTGAAAATAAATGGCTTTGTCTTTATTTAAGAGTGATCGATTTGCATTCACATTTAATGCATTTTAATGTATCTTAAAAATGATTATAATATGGCTTACATTATTTGCTATTTATTTACAAAACGCTTATATTATACAGGGTGATTATTTATACACGCGCAATTGCATTTTTTCTTGGCACTTGAATGAATAAAAGTGCGCTTGTATTTTACAAGGCGAGTTAAGGTTCGTGGCTTCGAGCGGTCCTTTTTAAAAAGACTTCTTTGAACTTTAACAAATTTATTTGGTTTTATACAAAAGTTAATTATTGAATTTTAACAAACTTGAATAATAAGTCTAAGTCGAAATACATTAATTAATTTGTACAATGAGTTATCTTACGAACTGCAAGGTAAAAGCTGAACGTCTGATGAACTGACTAGGAGTGGAGCTACCAGTCCTTATATAACTTTCTCCCCCTCACATTTCTGTGGGAACCTGCGGACGTAATGTCCGCTTACACTTCATAATACATAGTTGCTATCTTAAAAGCTATTCATAATTTACAATGTTGCAGGCTTATTCTGCGTAATCTCGGTACGTGACATCCGACGACTGTCTGTGTCCTGACTTTTGCAGTGTCACTTATCCTTGTGCTACTTTGTAGCGTTTCCACTCGTGGGAACTGAAATCATCATAATAAAATGTAATGAAATGTTGCAACGACATTGTTGCACTGTCCTAACATTTCCTAATGTTTCCTAATATTTCTTAATACAGATATTAGTTTTATATATATAATAGATGGGGGTTCCTATAACTGGCATAACCATGAATTTACGGAAATTTTTATTTTTCCGGATTCTTTTATATCTTGGTGGGATTTATTTGTAGAATTTGAGTTTCAATGACCCCTTATCACGTATATATATATATATATATACACATGTATGCATATGTGCACATGCATGCGTGCATGTGTGTGTATACATGCATACATATGTAGGTGGGTGGAGGTGTGTTTGGGTGATACATATGGGTGCTTGCATGTGTGTGTGTGTGTGTGTGTGTGTGTGTGTGTGTGTTTTTGCTCAATTAAAGGTCCTTTCATATGGTTGGGTTCACACCAAATTTTTTATCTTTGTTACACTACAACATGCTTATATTGAAATTGACTTATTTTTTAAAGAAAAATATATTTTATTTGATTTTTTTCTCAAAAGTCTATGGTAACATGTCTATTGCAATTGTTTATAAATTACTCGAAAAGTTTGTGGATACATTTGGCATTGCATTCAGACATTTTCAACAAGACTTTCTGGAAAAATTTACCTATATTTGCATTTAAATATTGTCATCCCTAATTGACTGCGTTCATTTTTAGGTAGTACCAAATGCTGAAATTACCTTTTTGATAAACAGTAATTTATTTACTTAGTCGAATTCTGTATGATTTACATGCACAGTCCTAGTGAATTTTTTAAAGTGATGTTTCAGAACAACAGTGCATTTAATCCCATTCTTTTTTCACAAATTACTCTGATTGAACTATTAATTACATTGACTGTTTCTATGGATTGAAATCACTAGTATTTCAATTTTAAGTATTCCCAATGGTGAAATCATTATTTAATTTTTTATCATACCCAAGAAGTGTACCTTACTCAAATTTCAATGAGCTGATGTTGTTATTAGAAAAATTATAGGTTTCAGTTTTTTGTACTAAAACAAAGGGATAGCTGTATGGCTTCAGTAGTATCAAGTTCAGAATTCTATTTAGATGGTAGGTGCTTTTAACATGAAATTAGTCATTACTTATAAGCGAATACATTACAAATTACCATAAGCTTCAATAAATATGAATTGATATGATAAAAACAAGACAAGATATATAGAAGACCTACAGCTATAAAAAGGATAAATACTTTAAATGTCAACACTTTAATTCACAGATTTCATACTAGAATTACTTAACTAGCAGAGTAAATAGCACTAATAATTATTCTTCTTATTTTCAAATACTTTATAAGTGCTGAAAACAGAAAAATATTCCCTTAATGTAAATTAAGTTAGTATCTAATTACTAGTAACACCATTGTAAAAATTAAAAAAGATAAATTTATTATTCATAGAAGTGATTTTACTTTAAATCCTACTGCAGTTTCCTATTAAATGCTACATGCACACCATTAATAACCATTGAAAGTCATAGCAATCATTGGCCCATCCCATTCTCATAATACTACTACATTTATTCCATTCATAGCAATCTAGATTTACCTGCACAACAAGGAGGTAAAGTCATCGTCATTAGGTCTTCAGTCCTGGAACTATTTAGACCCGTACTCTCATTGTTTCCTCTTCTGTGCTAAACTACACATTTCCCTGAAATTTCCAGTCTTCATCTTTCACTATCTGTGTGCAATAGCCTGATATAGGTCAACCTCTTACCTCTTTTTTCCTATCTTTGCTTGTAATATATCCCGCACTATTCCCCAAAATGCCTTAGAACATATTCTATCCTTCTATTTCTCCTATTTTTTTTTGTTTTCCGCAGATATCCTTATTCCCTTACCATTTCTATAACTTCTTTGTTTTTAACTTTGTCTGTCCATGCTATCATCCTCATACATCTTAAGCACAACATTCCAAAAGGCTTTTACCGTTTTTCTGTCTACTTTCCCTACTTACTGCCCCTATTCCATAGATGTACTGTGCTGTGCTCTACACATATGCTTTCAACAATTTTCTCCTTGTTTCTATGTTTGTTGTCTGCGAACATAGCCATTGCTCTCTGTTGTTAGATGCAGTTCGGTTCTTCTTCTATTGTTTATAAATTAAACCCCATTTCCCCGAAAGTACGGTGCATTTTTATGACAGCCCATCTGTGGGGCACGAAGAAAGCATCAAGGTTCTCGAGAAACCAGAGCAATATACATATATATATATATATATATATATATATATATATATATATATTAATAGAGAATAATCCACATTTGGAATGCAAATGAATGCTTAATATATATTAATAGTTATTAAGATGAAATGAAAACCCAACTTTGTATTTAAAGTTGAATTACCATTTCAAATCGAACTAGTAATTGAAAAGCACTAAAAGAACGGCTACAGCAGGATTTGAACCTGCAACCTCTGATTTACCGGATCAGTGCTCTAACCAATTGAGCTATCTAGCCTAATTGTTTAGATGATGTTATACTTAATACTACTGAAGCTTGGCTCTTGTTAACGATTTTCAATTACGTCTTGCATTTAAGGAAATTGAATCTAGTTATATACATAATTCATGTACTAATAACTTGATCCTCCCATTTTTGCAACGTTCGGAATAATACAAACATGTAATTATATTATTATTAATAGAGAATAATCCACATTTGGAATGCAAATGAATGCTTAATATATATTAATAGTTATTAAGATGAAATGAAAACCCAACTTTGTATTTAAAGTTGAATTACCATTTCAAATCGAACTAGTAATTGAAAACCACTAAAAGAACGGCTGCAGCAGGATCCTGCTGTAGCCGTTCTTTTACATTTATAATCTTGCCCTCTTCTATAAAGCCCGATATGTTTTCTTGATTTTGTTTCAGGTGGAATCTTATTACATGTCTCTGTGTCTACAACTTCTAATTTCTTTACATATTCCGTTGCTATTATTCTGGATTCTGAATTTTTCTCTAATAGTGTCTTTACCCTTTCTTTTACTTCTTGTGGACATTTTATCTTATCATCTATATCCCCCTTTATATCAACTTCACCCTCAAATTTATTAATATTTATACAGTCTTTTTCGACTTCAATGCTCTCCTCATTATCCCATTTTATATTTTCCCCTTTTACATCTATTGCCTTTCCTTCGGCATTTATTTTTAAACCCAACTTATCTATTATGTCCATACCAAATATTGCATCTACTCCTAACCCCGGCACTATTATAAATTCATTCTCAAACTTTATCTTGCCCATTTCACATTCCAGAATTATTATTTTACTCACACTTGCAAATCTCTTGCTGTTTGGTGCTATTAAATTAAATTTCCTCATGGGCATCATGGTTCCTATTAACTTTTCTCGTTATACAAATTCCTCAGACACTAAAGACGCTTCTGCTCCCGTATCAATGAGTGTTCCACCTTGGCTATTTCCAATTCTCAATTTAATTATCGGTAATAAGCTTTTATTCATTTCCTTTTCCATTTCACATTTTATATATTCACGCTGGTGTTCATATCCATTTATTTTTAAGGGCTTAATGGTTTGTCCTCTTTCAAAAATCCTGATTCAAAGTAGATGGTCTTGCCTGACTCGTAACTTCTGCATAGGTACGGTTCATTCTTGTAGGTTGTGCTGATTGTTCCCGATGTTGTGTTTGTAGCGTAAACTGATTTATGTTTCTGTCGTGATTTTTTCTCTCTGTTTTTCTTCTTGGAGTGTCTTTTGTGTTCCAGTTCCTTCTAAAATTATTATGATAGTAGTTATTGTGATTGTTTCTACAAAAATGTCTCCCATAATTTCCCCTATTATTTGATCTTTTGTTTTCTGTGTTTTTTTGCACTCTACCTAAATTTTCTCGCTGTCTTGGTACCATACTACCTTCCGCTACACGACTTTGTCCTAACTCATCACAACGTTGTAAATATTCCAAGAAAATTTCCCTGTTTACTATATTTTGAATCATTACATAATGTCTTATTTCTTCGCCAAAATGTTCCGCTAAATATTTTATGATTTGAGTTTCTTCCACCGGCGGATCTAATTGCTTCGCTAAACTGAATTTTTGTATAGCGTATATTTCTCTGGTCATCCTTAAGTTCTGATTATATTTTTCTGTAATTAAATTATCTCGCGCTTTATATTGTTGATTATCTCCCCAAAATTTTCTCAAAAATCTGCTTTCAAACTCCTAAAATGTCCCTATCTCGTTTTCTATTAAGTCAAACCATATCTCCATGCTTCCTTTCAACATTGATCTAACGAAATTTAAATTGTACCTTTCATCCATTGATCTCTGTATTAATTTTCTTATATTGTTTAAAAATACTTTTGGATTTATCTTGTTGTCTCCATTAAATTTGGAATACTGTTCTACTGAAATTTCAGGTCTATTTATCCTAGTGTGTTGCCCCTGATTTCTACCCACATTTTCAAATTCTGATTTTAGATTACCTAACTCTCTATTCACATCATTAAGTCCTATTTCACAGTTTCCTTGAATTTCCCGCATCTTTTTATCTAAATCTGTAATCCGGTCATTTGTTTCTTTTTCAGATGTTTTCTGATCTAATTTCACTTTCCAAACCTCGTCTCTAACTTTATCTACATCGTTCATCATTCTAACGAATTTATTTTCAAAGTGTACCTGCATTTCCGCGATAGTTTGATTACTTTCCTTTAATCCGTCACTTATAATTTTTATTTCGGCACCGAACTTTTCTCCATTTTCTTTAATCTGCTTTTCGATGGCCTCTTTGCTTTCATTCATTTTCCTCGTTAACGCTAATAAGATTTGCATCATTTCCGATTGTTGCGACGTCTGTTGTTCCTCGCTTTGGCTCCACGTCAATTTTTGCCTTTGCATTTCCATGGATACATCTTGTAAAAATTACGCTTTCTCGTGACCCTATTTCTACTCCTTGGTTCCTTAATGACTCTCTGATCTCCTTAATTCGTTTATTCATTTTTAAATTTTAATTATAATTAAGATTTCAAATTCCTTCAGTTTTTAAATTCCTAACCCTTTTAAATAAAAATTTTTATTCGTACTTTTACAATTTTAAATTTATCGTTCCTACAAATTTTTAAATTTTTAATTTTCCTTTTAAATTTTAATTTTGTTTTAGTGGTGTTCTCGCCCCTAGCTTTGGGTCGCCATAAAATGCTGTGATATCTTTTTGTAGCAAAAGAAAAACCTCTGTTATTCTCGTCCCACGAATTGGGCACAATAAAATGCTGTGTTAATCTTGCCCCACGGCTTGGGCGTACATAAAATGCTGTGATAATCGAGCCCCACGATTGGGTCGTGCATAAAATGCTGTGATACTTTACTAGCCCCTACGATGAGCGTCCTAAAATGCCGTGTTATCTTCCTGTAGGAAAAATAATATACGTTTGTTATTTTATTAATATTTAGCCCCACGATTTGGGCGTCATAAGATGCTGTGATATTTTCTTTATATTACTCAAGCACTTGTAAAAATGTTAATTTATAAATCTCTTTGCCTCAACTAGCTGATTCAATTAAATAAAGCAATTTTACAATACACAGTATAATGATTAAATATTTACAACCTTTTTAAATATCTTCCTCTTTTTAAATTATTTACATCTGTCAGATTTTGAGAAAATAAAGCCAGCAAAACGAGCTTTTTATTGTATTTAGAGACCTTTTGAAACGTTTCAAGATGCCTATTGCCTTTCATAAATTTATCAAAGAAACCCCAGTTTTGTCGACTCTTACATTTTTGAATTATTATTGAATTAAAACAGTTTACAGAAATAAATCATATCAAAATATCTAACCTGGAGTGGTTCAGTAGCTTCTCTGCATCCCCATAAGTTTTCGTGTCTAGTCTGAGTGTTTTGACTCGAATTTGAAGGTCGACTGTATAATGATTAAATATTTACAACCTTTTTAAATATCTTCCCCTTTTAAAATTATTTACATCTGTTTGAGAAAATGAAGCCAGCAAAACGAGCTTTTTATTGTATTTAGAGACCTTTTGAAACGTTTTAAGATGCCTATTGTCTTTCATAAATTTATCAAAGAAATCCCAGTTTTGTCGACTCTTACATTTTTGAATTATTATTGAATTAAAACAGTTTACAGAAATAAATCATATCAAAATATCTAACCTGGAGTGGTTCAGTAGCTTCTCTGTATCCCCATGAGTTTTCGTGTCCAGTCTGAGTGTTTTGAGTCGAATTTGAAAGTCGACATCTAACCAAAATACTATCCAAATCGTTATTAATGAGTTTATTCCAATAAAAGGTTTTTCATCTCCATAATTAACGAAACAGTAATAGAATATTTACCATTGTCAGAGATTACCAAATTAAATTAACAGGCAGTAATCTCCAGAGTCTTCCTGACTCGTATCCAAGACTTGTACCCAGAATCGTATTTAAGAGCCCTGTTTTATTTATTTTTAGAAATTGTATAATTTCACTAAATCTGGTTTACTAACGACTGTAGTAGAACGGCTCGCTTACACAATTTTTACACTCTTTAAAAATGATTTTCACTGTACTTTTATTTAACTGTTTGCGTGAATAATTTAGCACTTTTGAGTATAGTGACTGCCCAGTTTCAAATGTATACTAACTCGTTCAATTGTTATCATATTTATAGTCCTTGCCCCTTTGTTTGCGATTCGTTGATTCCACGTGTTGGGCGACACCAATTGTCTTATCTCTTGTGTTATTTCAGAAACTTTACCAATTGTGTAGTTTAATTGCATGGAAGAACGCTCAAGTTGTCACGTAATTCAACAATTAACACGATTGCAACGAAATTACATCAGCTTATGAATCAGATTAACCCTGAAGCGTATCGATCTTTCTAGATGTTTATGACGTAAAAACCTTGATCGATGGTCTATTTATGTCAACTACAAATTGTAATTAAACTACATTCAAGTTTACATTAGATGTTTAAAATATTTGTCAAGAATAATGTGTTTTAAAGTTATCAATGACCAAGGTAATTTTGATTGGAAGTAAATAACACAGTCAATTTAATGAAGTATATGTCGGTACGATAAATTTAAATAGAAAAATACTAAATGGAAAAGCATGGTGTTGGGTCCGCTTGTATCCCCAACATGTATTTTCTCTCACTCCCTTTTACTTACCTGTCGAAACCGCGCCATTTGCGGCAGAGAGAACAGTTCTGCTCGTCATAGACAACACGGCCTAAATTATTGTGTGGTTTTATTGTTAGTTTTGTGTACAAGCACGTGTTGTGTACCTGGTCAGTATACCAAAAAACTCTCGTTCAGTGCATATCAGGAAACCTGCCCTTCAAGCTTCTTGTTGAACATTGAAAATCAGCCCTACAGTCCACTACAACCGCAAACCAACGGGGAAGGTGATTTGTGGTACAGGTATTTAACCTAGATTCTACCCTACCCCCTATATGATGATCATCTCACTCGGATGTTAAATTATTATCCCTGTCAATTCATTTGTATTTATTTGGGGGCTATTTTTGGTTATGCATGAGAAGGCGGCTCCGTGGCGTAGTGGTATGTGTGAGACTATTACGTAAAGGTCCCGGGTTCGAATCCCGACACGATCCGCTTGAAAAATGTTAGGTGAGCATTTTTCACAAAAATACACCGTCGTTCGGATGTGAGGTAAAATGGAGGTCCCGTGTGTGAGTGTTGTCACGCATGTTAAAGATCCCTACCTTGCTTGGAACAGCAAGGGTTTGACAAAATTCCCAATTTTCCAGGTAAAAAAACTCGCTTCCTGGCCAAGTAGTACCTTCGGGTGGAGCATTGGAAAATCACATGTAAGGTTATGCATGAGAAACTTTGTTATTTGAATGTACTATATTTTGTTTTCCTTCGCAAAACGATAATGTAGTACTATATAAAATTTAGTAATCTCAAATTCACACAAATAAAATTACTTATAGTTGTCTGTTTCGTGAGATAACAATAAATCGTTGGTATTTCCAAGCAACTTATCGCTTTATATTGTATCGGTGTAAACAACTGTATAAAGCACATGGGTCGTTTCAATTAAAATTATTAAAAATTTTATGTTGATTGCAATAGAACATATGCTATCCTGGTACTCACAGCGAACTTGATTTTGCATCTGTCGATTGATGAAGTTTATTTACATAACACCATGCATTGTTATTTATTTCTGTGGGATCTTATATTCGCCAGTAAAGGGGTTAAATTTATTACGTTTTACGTTCCTAGGATTAGGGCACTCTTTTGTTGTTGTTTGTATAGTAAAATGCCTCTTTACTTGCTGAAGTTATAAAAAAGTGTTTCATATCTAAAGCATTATCAATTTGATGTTTTCATTGTTTTCTCTTTCTTACACATTAATTTCATTAAATAGAGTAAATTTCTTAGTCTAAAGCATGTAAATATTTATGGTTTCGGGTTGGGATTGTGACATTTTATAATTTTATAAAATGACACGGTCCCAACCCGGAACTATAAATATTTATAATGACTCTGGCCGTGAAAGCCTCCGACAACTCTAAAGCATGTAGATTGGAGATGATTGCGGGTAATAGCGAGGAAATGGAAGTAATTTTTGATAGGATTTTACAAATATCCAATGATTACTATGCTTTATTTAACAATTTGGCATTTGAAAAAGAAGCAAATTTGGAGGAATTAGAAAAAGTCCGTTTTAGTCTAGACTTTGCCGTCACATGGGTAAAAGCCACTTTTATTAAGTTTCAAAAAGCCTTTGAAACTAAACACTTCGTTATACCTCAACCGTCAATTGTTGAACCCTCACATAATCTCCGTCGTAATCTAATTTCGTTTCCAAAATTCGATGAAAAATTAGAAAACTTCGAATAGTTCATAAATTTATTTCGTATTTTAGTAGATAAACGTTTGGATATCTCGCCCGTAGAAAAATTATTCTATTTTAATGAGAGTTTAAGTCATAATAATAAAAAATCTTATTCGGCACTTACAATTCACAAGCCAAAATTATTCTATCGCGCTGAAAATTATCACTGATCGATATGAAAATAAAAGGTTGGTTTTAATGACTCATCTTAACTTTATGGAAAATACCCATAAAGTCACGACACCGAACTCCGAAAACTTGAAATCTCTTTTGAATATTTTTGTTGAAAATATTAGTGCTTTATAAACATTTTCGGAAGTGGATCTTTTGATCTAGTTACCGTTCACAGTTTATTGCAAAAATTAGATAGTGATAGAGCAAAACGATTTCAACTCCAAAATTCTTCGGAAATACCCAAATTTGAAGAATTGAAATCTTTTATTGAACAAACTTGCAAAGTTTTTGAACTAAGTGAGGTAATGTCAACACAGAAGGGAGCAAAGGTTCTCACTCACGCTCCTAATAAATCAAAAACTGAAAATATTGTTAATAAGTTCCCTCGAATTTGACGGGAAGCAAACCTTTCTTTCGTGGTGCTTTCGTGTCCACAGTGACAGCTAAAAAATGTTTGCTTTGTACAAATTCTCACCCAATCTATTGTTGCAAAGATTTCTTGAGTAAATCGACTCAAGAAAGATTTGATATTGCGAAAAAGAAAAATCTTTGTTTGAATTGTTTATTTGATATGCATCATTTGAAACAATGTAAATTAAAAATGCTATGTCGAAAGTGTGACAAAGCTCATCACACTTTGTTGCTTTTTGATAGCAAAATTGCATCTCGTAGTTCTACTCTAGAACGTAAAGAAAACTTCGTAGATAAAAATAAAACTGTCGCAATTTGTTCGACTTTAGGACAGAGAAAACCTGAAGTTAGTACTTTATTTTCTAATTCAGTTGCTAGTACAACAGTTTTATAGCAACAGCTCAAATCCCAATTCTGGATGGATTCGGAAATATTCAAACTGCAAGAGCATTGTTCGATTCTGGTAGTATGTGTAATTTTATGACAGAAAAACTTAGACAAAGACTATTTTTTCAAAAGCAGAAAGAAAGCATAGGGATCTGTCCAAGGTTTAGGTTTGAACTTGTCCACAGTAAGTGGTAGTTTGTCGTGTTTGGTGGGTCCTGCAAATTCACCTAACACTCCGATGGAGTATAAATTGTAAGCTATTGTGTTGCCTGAAATATGTGACCCGTTACTGGCCACATCCTTGCCTAAATATGAATGGGAACATACTGCCGGCCTTGAGCTGGCTGACTCTGACTTTTGGTTCTTCACGTGTTGAAATTCTAATAGGAGCGGACACGTTTGCTCAAATTTTGCTTAACGAGTCTCGTATTGGTAAGTCAAACGAACTAATTGCTATAAATACAAAATTCGGTTGAATTATAATCGGAAAGGTGGTTTATTCGGAATCAATCGCTACTTCATTGTGTGCTTGTATGGAACCAATTGATGGATCACTTTTGAAGTTTTGGGAGTTGGAGAGCGTTCCCACACAAGTGCAGGAAAACGCAGATGATGCGTTTTGAATTAGGTAGGTTTAGTGTATTGTTGCCTTCCTAGGACAAAAAACCAATTTTTCGTATTTCTCGGCAAATTGCTTTACGTCGTTTTTTAATGTTGGAAAGACGTTTGCAAAATAATATTGACTTGCGTACATCTTACAATAATTTTATGAAAGACTATTTAGAGACTGGTCATATGGGTTCGGTACCAGCTCATTCTTTAGACTATGGTAAAATTTATTATATTCCACACTATGCAGTTTTTAAACCGGATAGTACAACTACAAAATTGAGAGTAGTTTTTGATGCCAGTTCAAAAACCGCAGAAAGATTGTTGTTGAATGATACCTTGCTACAAGGTCAGTCTTTACAAAGGGATATCTGTGAACTTCTGTTATACTTCAGAATTCAAAATATCGCGATTATCGCAGATGTGAAACAAATGTTTCGCCAAATTACAATAATTCCAAACCATCGTGATTATCATAGGATATTATGGAGGTCGATTACCAACTAAATACCATCACATATGGTTTAAAATCGTCGCCCCTCTTGGCACTTAGAACTATTCAAGAATTAGCACACTTAGAACTAGCTCGATTTTCTTGCGCTTTTATCATTTTATCGTCGAATTCGTGTTGATGACATCATTTTTGGATGCCAGACTATAGAGAAAGCCCAGTTACTAGTTCAAGAATTGACGGCTCTATGTAAACTTGGTGGATTTGAACTTTGCAAGTGGAAAAATAACTCTACAAACGCTTTGTTGAATTTACCAAACTCGTATGTCGAACAATCTAACATTTCGTTTAATGATGTGTGCTCTTTAAACACTGCAAAGGTTCTAGGCTTGGAGTGGTTCAGAATTAGATATTTTCTTATATGATATTCAATTGAATGACAAAATTTGTACAAAGAAAAATATTCTATCGACTTTGGCTAGGATATTTGATCCTTTGGGTTTTTTCGCTAAACACTTTATACAATTGTTGTGGATTTCGGGAATTGATTGGGACGATCAACCACCTGAAGATCTTACTTCTCAATGGAAAAGATTTGCGTCAGAATTACCAATGTTATCAACCATACAAAGTTCACGACAAATCGTTTGTCCAGATTTAAAATGATTGGAATTACATGCTTTTTGCGATGCTTCGTTGTGTTCACAAAAGTGATAACATTTCTGTATACTTTGCCTGCGTGAAAAGTAAAGAAGCGTCTATCAAAAAAACTTTCGCTACCTCAACTAGAACTGTGTGCCGCGGTTCTACTTTCAAATTTAGTAAATTTCGTAAAGAAAATTTTTAGAGACTTGCAGTTTACAAATATTTTCGCTTGGTTGGATTCGACTATCGCTCTTGCTTGGGTGAAATCTTCTTGTAACAGATGGAAAACATTTATTGCAAATCGTATTGCATATATTCAGTCTCGAATACTGCTGTCTAGTTGGCAACATGCTAGATTGAAAGATAATCCGCACGATTGTGCGTCTATAGGTCTATCAGCGTCTGAATTAATTTGTAATCCTTTATGGTGGACCGGACCGTCCTGGCTAAAATTACCGTCAGTGGACTGGCCGAAGCAACTTCCTACCACTGACTGTGAACCTGACGAATTGTTGATTGTTGATTATCAAATTTGTATAAAATTATGACAGTTGTTGCATACTCTCGTCGGTTTTTGTTGAATTCCCAATGGCCTACAAAGGAGAAAGTGGGTAGAATTGTTGGAGAAGAATTAACACATTCTTTACATCTATTAGTTAAACACGTACAACAATCAATGTTTTCTGAAGATATTGTCAAGTTATCAAAAGGACAGGTAGTTAGTAAACAACTTTGTTTATTGAGTTCCTTTATAGACGGCCGAGGGCTTCTCAGGGTGGCCGGTATATTAAAAAAATGCAGATGTATCGTATGATGCTAAATACCCATTACTTTTACTCAGATCTCATCATTTGACGTATCTTATAATATTGAATTGTCATATAAAGAATTTACATTGTGGACATTCCACAACACAATTTTTGTTGCAATAACATTTTTGGATTTTGTCAGCCAAACGTTCCATTAGGCAATGTTTACACTCTTGTATTCGCTGTTATCGTTGTAAATCCTCAGCCGTTGCCCCTCCATTGGGAAAACTTCACAGGTCAACCCTGGAAAAGCATTTCTGCATTCCGGAGTCGACTTTGGTGGTTTCTTCAGTATTACAATGAGTAAACTTAGGGAAGCTAAAACTCTTAAAGCATATGTTTGCCTTTTTGTATGTTTCAGCACTAGGCAGTGCATATAGAATTGGTATCGGATTTGTCTACAGATGCATTTTTAGCCGCATTTCGAGGTTTTTTGACTCGTCGGGGGCGTTGTATTCACGTGTATAGTGATTGTGGCACTAACTTTGTTAGTGCTCCGACTAAAATACAAGAGTTGTTGCAATATTGCGCACAGTCGAAAGATATTACGTGATCGTTCAATCCCCCTTCCTCCCCCACATTGCAGTGGACTTTGGGAAGTGGGTATAAAATCTGTAAAAACTCATTTGTCGCGTGTCATAGGAGAACAGATATTGACCTATGAGGAATTAACTACAGTTCTGGTGCAAATCGAAGCACTTTTGAACACGCGCCCACTAGGACCTATTAGTGCGGATCCTAATGATCTATCGTGCCTGACACTAAGTCACTTTTTGAACTTAGAGCCAATTTCTGTTATCTCAGATACCAATCTTTTGGATTTAACACTTAATCATTTTCATCGTTGGACTTGTGCAGCAACTCCAACAAAGTTTTTGGAAGTGTTGGAAGTCGCAGTACATCCATTTGTTGCAAAAAATCATATGGTTTGATTTCTCTGAAGGTATGAAACTCGAGCAATTAGTTTTGATTAAAGACAATATTCCCCTTTCTTGCCATGGAAATTGGGTAGAGTTGTATGCAGGAAGGGATGGTATTGTTCGAGTTGTTACAGTAAAAACAAATCAGGGACTTATCAAAAGACCCATAATTAAGCTCTGTCCTTTGCTGATAGAGCCTTAAGATATATTTTTATATCTATGTACAACTTGTTAGAACAAATTTTTGTTTTATTTTTTTTTTGTTGTTTGAAAATGCTTACAATTTGTTGTTTAGTTTAAAAAAAATTTTAATTTATTTAAATTTCTTTTTGATGGGCGGTTATGTTGGGTTCACTTGTATCTCCAACCATTATTTTCTCCTACTTTCTCCTTCCTACCTGTGGAAGCCGCGCCATTTGCGGCAGAGTGAACAGTTCCGCTCGTCATAGACAACACAGTCTAAATTATCATGTGGGGGATTTTAATGCGGTTATAGGCGAGGGCAGGGAAGGAGCGGCAGTAGGTTTATTTGGTTTAGGCTTGAGAAATTTAATCATCACATACACATTACTTCAAGATCATGTTAGAAGACGATACACATGGAAGATGCCAGGAGACATAAGGAGATATCAAATAGATTACATTCTTGTTTAACAGTGGTTTAAAAATCAAGTAAAAGACTGTAGAAGCTATCCAGAAGCAGATATAGACATTGACCACAACATAGTAATTATTAAAGCCGTGCTTAAATTTAAAAGTTTGAAAAAAGGAACGGAAAGGGCACTTTGATTTTGAGAAATTAAAAGCTAAAAATATCCACAAAAGATTTGAGAAATAGGCAAATGAAGTTCTGAAAGATATAGGAAAATCTCTGATACTAAGGAAGTAGAAACAGAATGGAATAACATTAAATCCAGAAAATAAGAAGTCTGTAACAAAGTATAATCTGAATTTAACAGAAGACGAAAATATAAAATAGAACAGATGAAGCAAGAAAACAGAGATACAAACCCATAAAATGGGAAATTATTCGCAAATGCAGGAAAACTAAAGAACAATGGATTGATGAAAAGTGTAGAGATGAGTTTGAATTAGCACTAATGAATTTGAAAAATAATAAAACACCAGGTATAGATAAGGTGCACGCAGAAACTCTAAAAGTCGCTGGACAAGCAGTATCAAAACGCCTCTTCCAACGTGTAAGTTATATATATATATATATATATATATGAGACAGGCGAGATACCTATAGATTTCAAACGTAGCACCATAATCACTATATCAAAAAAGGAAGGGTGCGAATAGATGTGAAAACTTTCGAACAATAAGTTTGACAGCACATGTGTCAAAACTATTAACTAGAATTGTACAAGGATGGATGGAAAAACGGACTGAAGAAATACTAGGGGAACTCAGGAGGCCATTTTAGCTTTAACGGTGTTAATGGAACAAACAATAAAAAAAAAGAAAGCGTGTATATTGAGTTTGTAGATCTGGAAAAAGCATTTGACAATGTAAAATGGAAGAAAATGTTCTAAATACTCAGAAAGATTGCAATGAGTTATAGGGATAGATGAATAGTACATAGCTCATACAAAGAGCAAACAGCGGTAATAGAATTAGAGCAGGAACATAGAGACGCAAATATTAGGAAAGGGGTGAGACATGGATGTGCCTTATAGCCGTTGCCTTTAACTTGCATATTGAAGTGGCAATGAATACTGCGAAATGCAGAAAGGCATTTGGAATTATTATTAAGGGACAAACGATTGATATGCTTAGATTTGCAGATTATATAGCAGTATTAGCATCTAGCAAGGAAGAGTTAGAAACGTCTCTTAATGAAATGGAAACAGTACTAACAGAGGGATACGGTATAAAAGTTATCTTAGATGAAACCAAAGTTCCATATTGCCAGAGGCTTTCACGGCTGGAGTCATTATAAATATTTATGGTTCCAGAATGGGACTGTGTAATTTTTAATAAACTAAGGTCGACGTTTTGCCCACTTTTGTAAGGGGCTTCATCAGTACAAGAAAAGAAAATAAATAATAGAAACAAAAATAATAAAGTTAAGAATGATAAAATATTAAGTAGACAAGTTAAAATGTAAAGAGTATGTAAAGTTACTTCTGAACTAGCAGACTCACTAGCCCATTTGAGCCAAAAGGTGTCTTGTGGCAAAGTAACTGGCGAAAGTAGCAAAAGTGGTACTTTATATAGGGCGAGAACTTGATGCATGAGTGATCATGAATCGAGAGGAGTGTCGTAGCAGATCAGTGAACGTCATGGTTCTGCTTTTGTGAACAGTTTTCCAAATGGGGGAAAGGTGGTAATTATCGTCTTTGTTTAGATTGTTAGAACTTTTAGTGATTTCTACGGATGGATTCTCTGATTTTTCTATTGTAGAAAAATGGAATTCTGGTAATTAGTTTCGTCTTGTCAAAATTAATGGTATGGCCTGTTTCATGTTGGTGTTCGGCCACCGCTGAGCAATTGTACTAGCTTGTTCTTAAGCATCGCTTATGCTCGGTTAGTCTAGTCTGTACTGACCGTCCTGTTTCTCCTATGTATACTAAACTGCAGTTGCAGGGTATACTATATACGCCTGGGGCTTTAAGACTGTTTTCAGAATCTTTTAGGGTTGGTATTATCTGTGAAATTTTATTAGTGGGCTTATAGATTGTTTTGATGTACAAGCGAAAAACACACTTGCTTGCATGTAAATAATTACCCTGTATAATATAAGCGTATTGTAAATACATCGCAGTTAATGTGCAGCAGCGAAAAACACAATTCCGGGTTTTTAAATAATCACTCTAAGATATATACAAAGCCATTCATTTGTTGTAAAAACACACTTTCCGTGTATTGAGAAGCCCCAATTTATATCAATAATACAGCCGTATAAATCGTATATGTAAAAATAATTAATCATTAAGAAATAATGTAAAAACGTATTAAATGTGAACTTCATACCTTATGAAAATCAATCGATTTCAAGCTAAAAACTGTTCAACAAAAATGTATTATTGATTGACTACTGACAGTTATTAAGTACTGGACATAAATAAGATTACTGCACAGCATGACCAGTGCACCTGTCGTTGACACACTATGAGATAAAATAGTAAAAGCACATGCAGCCAAAAATTACAACAACCACAAACTGTCCATAAAATTATTAAAATGTAAAATTTCAAACAATGTATGTATGTATGTATGAACTAATGATATTATTACAAGGATTATTCCAAAACTTGTTATGCATGAACCGTTAACTGTTATAAGATATTATAAATCTGATAAACTATATTACATGCGAATTGTAAGTCATGTACCTTAAACTACAGGTGTGAAGTGTGTGTTTTTACATTATAGCGCTATAGAACACTGCTTTTATCGGATTTTTCTTTTTTCTAAGTGTGCTTGTCCATTTAGTGGTTCATAGATGGAACATGTTTCTGAAATGTAGTCATGAACAAATCGTTCATAAATACGATACTGTAATATTCAAATAAACAAAGCTGCTGTATATATTTAGATTTGAAATATTTTGATGTGACATTACTTATACAATCATATTATTTTTGGTACACGTTCCAGGATAGGTCATTGTCTTTTTAAATAAGCATTTTGGAGGTTTTTTTTTTTGTATATTTCCATGGTTAAAGTAGTTTCCAAGCAGCACTTGTTTAAGCTTGTACTTTACGGTATAGATCTTAGGTGTATGGTATTTGACAACATTTTTTTTAAATTGTTTTCTCACTGACTTCTTAAATGGATCCTTCATCTACTCGCTGCAAGCATATAGCGTTGCCGAACCTTTTTTACCAATTTACCAATGTATCTCAATCATCTTGTATCGTGTATGGAATTTCTGTATATCTCATAATTATTTACGTATGTTGTGTACTGTACTTATTTTGCTTTTTAGAAAATAATGGAACTGATTAATGTATTTAACTCTAAACCTAATTGACATTTACTGAATTCGTAATAATATGTGAGAAAATTGTAATTTTATTTATTTTAACAATATGTACTATAATAATCCATTAGTTTATATTTTAAATGTCAGAATCTAAATTACAAAGAGTCTTTGAATACTATAATATTTTTTGTATGGATTTGAATGGTTTTGTTATATAACTTTTCAATAAACGATTATTTGGCTTTAGAGCTATTGTTATTTACTTATTTACTTGAAATTAATTGTCTATTTAATCTTACAATCTGAATTTGATATTTACTGATGGGGTGGAGGTTAGAAATGTTATAAGAATACTTGTATTATTGCTTTTCTAATTTAAGTTTTTAAAATATGTAATACTATTCTATAAATACAATACAACTTCATATTTATTTAACCAGAATGCTTACAATATTAATTTTATTTCAGGAAATAATTACAACTACCACACTAGTCACACAGATACTAACAGCTATTCAAAAAATATTGAAACTGCTAATTCCAAAATTTTTGAGACTGTTGATCTAACTGCCAATGAAGCAGAGTCTAAAGATAACCATAAACCTGAATTTCAAGATTGTGCTAGCTATAAACCTTCAGTTAAGGAAGAACAAGCACGAGGAACTTTTGTGATTCAAGTACAGTTTATATTTTCAACAATGTTATAGACACTTAATGATTTATTTATGTGTAGGTGCAAGCTGTTGATAAAGATCCCAAAGAAAATGGTGGAACTATCAGCTACAAAATAATTACCAGAGATGGGGAACGTAGACATTTTAATATCAACTCATCTACTGGTGTTATAACTACTAATGATTCTTTTGATCGAGATGAACCTGCTAGGCAAAAGGAATTATATACAACTGTAACTGCCACAGATAATGGAAGACCTGTTTTAGCCGATGTTTGTACATTTAAAGTTACCATAGAAGACATTAATGATAATGACCCAGTTTTTGACCAAACTGTATGCTTTTAGCATATACTTGAAAATACAGTAATATTAATACATTTTGATTTTAGAGCTATAAGGAGCAAGTTGGTGAGGATTTTAAGGAAGGTGGTGAAGTTATGCGAGTTTTTGCATATGATTATGATGATGGAGAGAATTCCAGATTAGCGTATAGTTTAGTTGCTAAGAATTCGGGCTTTGGCGACCTTAATGAACATTTTAAAATTGATGCTAAAACTGGAGTAATTTATCTAAAAAAATCACTACTTAGTGTATGTAGTTTGAGCTCAGGTAAAAACTATGCTTACATAATTTTGTTTTTAGAAACGAGGCAAAATCTTTAATATGCAAGTTAGCGTGACTGATTTTGGAAAACCACCAAAGCAGGCATTTGCTGATGTTGACATTGAAGTAGTAGATTCACGTAAAAAACCTCCTGTTTTTCTTGAATATCCCGTGGCTCCAATATATTTGAAGGAAAATTTTAATGATTATGAATACAAGATTGTTACTTTCAATGCCAGGTAAACAAATTCTTCATATATATACTCAATTTGTTAACTATTATTTTTATGTTCGCCATCTGTTTTACATTTTCAATTATAATGAATAACAGCTACTAACTCATCATCATTAGGTCTTCAGTTCTGGAACTGGTTAGACGCGTACCCTCATTGTTTCCTATTTTGTTTTGTTTTCCACATATCTTTATTCCCTTACTATTTTTATAACCTATTTGTTATTAACTTTGTCTGTCCATGCTATCATCCTTATACATCTGAAGCACAACATTCCAGAAGACTTGTATCTCTTTCTGTCTGCTTTTCCTACTGCCCCTATTTCATAGACGTACTGTGCTGTGCTCCACACATAGGCTTTCAACAATTTGCTTCTTGTTTCTATGTTTGTCTTTGAACATAGCCGCTGTTCTTTCTTGTTAGATGTAGTTTGGTCCCCTTCTATTGTTTTACAGTTATATACCCTATTTCCTCGATATTCAGTGGTATGTGAAGGAGGGGGGGTCTGCATGTGGCTGACAAGTTTCCCCACCACTTGAACATTTGCTGAATTAATAGTTTTTCAATATATTCTTTCGCACAATTAACATTAGTTGAAATATTTCACAACCAACACCTGTAGTTGTTTATAATAATCACGACTTAACCGCACTTATTTTTTTGTCATTAGGTGTTTGGTCTTGAAACTGATTGGACACGTACCTCTACTTATTTATATTCTGAGCTAGCCTACACAGTTCCCTGAAATTCACACAATAACCTATATACAGTTTGATTCCCCTTCTATTATTTTCTAATTATATTTCACCGTGATTCAGTGGCATGCGAAGGGGGTTGGGCAGGCTGTGGCTGCCTAGATCCCCCAACACTTAGATATCTGCTGAATTACTAGTTTTCCAGTAAATTCTTTTGTACAATTAACATCATTCGAGAATATTGCACAACCTATACTTGCTTATAATAATCATCAGGTTTAAGTACAGTTATTTTTTTCGTCATTAGGTTATTCATCTTGGAACTGGTTGGACGCGTACCTCTATTGATTTGTATTCTGATCTAACCTACACATTTCCCTGAAATTCTCATAGCCTACATCTTTCACTATTTGTGTGCAATAGTCTAACTTAGGTCTACCTCTACTTCTCTTTTTTCCTGTCTCTGCTTCTAATATATTCCGCACTATTCCCTCATGCCTTAGTATGTGGCCTATTATCCTGTCTCCTATGTTTTTACTGTTTTCCACATATTTTTATCTTTCCCTAACATTTCTAAAATCTCTTTGTTCTTGTCTTTGTCTGTCCATGATTTCTACATCATACGTCTGTAGCACCACATTTTAAAGGCTTCTACCGTTTTCTTCTATTCTACTATCCAGGCTTCACAGTCATACAGTGCTGTGCTCCACACATTTATTTTAAGCAACTAAGCAATTACAGCTACTAACTATTACAGAATAATTTGTTACGGTATTCTGTGCGGACAAGAAAGAAAAATAAAATAAGCGAAGAGACTATCCCGCACCGAGTATTGCAATAAAAAACGGGATCCAAAGAATGGCATGCTAGCAGAGTGGGATGGTTCACAAAGAAAGAAAAATAAAACCTCAAAAAGGAATTTTATTTACAAAACCTCTAATTAATAAAACAAGTTGCTAAATTGCTATAAATTCAACAGTTTTTCAGAGTAAATGTAAAAAATTATTTTGTGCACTAAGAACGGAGTTCTTATGCCACAAATTACTTTGCAAGAGCATTGAAAATTTTAATTGGTATTCACTGTCAACCTAGGTTTTTAATATTTAGTATGAGTTATTTATTTGCTAGTCAGATCAATACATGACATGTGCAAAGCATTTTTGCTGCACATTAAAAAACCAATAAATTAATTCATTATCTAGGATAAAAGTAGAATTTTAAGGCTTGCAAATAAATATAGTATTTGATGTAAGATACATAGATAACTATTGGCAATTTAGAAATGTAATGCATGAGCTTTTATTAATTATTGCAGAAAAACTTTCAAAATAGTATTTGGTTGCAACACCAGTGTAACATGCCTTTTTGCCTATATTTCAGCATGTTACAACTGTGCTTGGCACTATTAGCATATAAATGCTAATACCTATATTTAAATATAAAATTACTCTCTTTATTATATAATATATTTTCTATAAGAATTTATCTCGTACAATCCTGGATTATTAGTTTTAATCCACAAGTTATTAATTTGTTTACATAGTACAAATAAATATATCTATATGTAATTTTCCTATTGGTCATTTCTAATTTTCCTGTTGGTCATTTCTGAAGTGTTTATTCTAGAAGCACAACTGGTGTGGTTCTAATTCTGTAATATAATTATATGAAATTTTCCTATTGGCTATTTTTGAAGTGCTTATTCTAAAGTCACAACTGGTGTGGTTCTAATTTTGTATTATTGAGAATAATTGCTAGTGATCGCCCATCCCGAAGATGGCCGAAAATAATTTATTAGAAGTGTCAAATTTACATTTTCTCTGATATCTGATTGCTTATCTGGCATTTCTAATTTAACTTTTACCTTTGCCTCATGGTTACCTGGTATGTAAATTTTCTAATTATAAATCCTAAATTAACATTTAAATATATTTCTAGATGTGTTATATAATGGATGAAGAAGTTGTTTCTTCGTTAATCCCATCAAGTATTTATGATGATGGTAAGATATAGACGGATTTAATTTTTCTTTTCCACCTCGTGTGAGATTGTCACTCTTGTAACACAACTGAATTTTCTAGGGTCCTTCGGTCAAGTACCCTCCGGTCAAGTATTCTCCAGTAAAGTATGTTCCTGTAATATGTGTTCCTGTAAAATGTGCTCCAGTGGATTTATGTGTTCCTGTAACATATGTTTCTCTGGTAAAGTATTTTCCGCTCAAGTATGCTCCGGTCAAATATGCGTCACGCCGACGTGTTTTCTCTCATTCAGAATTTTTACATGGAAAAGTTGCATGTGCAATTCGCACAATCAGATGATGTAAAATAAACACTCATCCTAAGTATTTTATATTTCGTTTTTTTTCTACATTACATTATGATGCTCAGTTATTATCTTATTGAAAAATTTCTACAAGTTTAATTTTATGGAACAGAAGTCTAAGGACAACATTCGAAGTTGACCACGTGTTTTGTTTTGTACCTACACTAGGAGTTCCTCCAACGCAGGATGTTTCAGTTTCCTGGATATTGAAGGATTCCTGTAAATTAAGTAACTTAGTATTAGTCAGTTACTGATACTACAGGTAATATGAAATTTAACTTTTACCTTACCGTTTTCTGTTAAAAGAAAGAGGCCTAACCTCTATTTAAATTTGTCTTTGTCACTACAAATATTTTGTATTGATTATTAATTACCTTTTACTTACCTTAATTGATTTCAAATAGCATTCTCTAATATATAACCTTATCTTAAATGATTTCAAATATAATTATTTAATACATAACCTAAAAATATGTAAACATTTGAAGCTTCATATGGTGAAAAGGTTTATTACTTGAACTTTCATTTCATGTGCATTTTGTTGCATGACGTTATTACAATTAGGATCACTTTTTGATTTACTCTCGCATTAAGTAATATTTTGAGTTTCTAAACAGAGATTATTTACTTTGATTTCTCTATGGAAATTTCTCGTGTACATTTATTAAATATGTGAATTATATCATGTTAAAATATATAGCGATGTCTACTATGTTAATGACACAAGCATATATCTTATACATGCCTTTGGAATTGTAAGAATTGAGTATTAATATACATATTCAGTCAAATTTCTCTTATCGTGTTTTAACTTTTGTTTCTCTAAGTTATCTTACAGTTGTGTAAACAGGTGTCTTGATATTTAAATCTTTAACATTCAGATATTCTCTAAACATTTCCCTTACCCTGATGATTTCAAGTCTCACGCAGCCTCCGAACCCATAAAGGTCAATGCAAGCTGTGCCGAAGTATTTCTTGTACTTCGTCGTGCGCTTACTCTTTTTATAACATCGAGAAAAGAGTAAGGTGCACCATCTAACATAATTTATGTCTATAGGTGTGGCTACATTTTATTGACTCGACTTTATCATGACAATGTCATTTTGAGAACACATTTTAAAAAAATAAGAATGTTGTTAAGTAAGCCCTTTATATATTAATTTTGTGTCAAGTTTGTACTTTTTCAAATCTATAGCAAATACATTTGATTGTGTAAAAATTTATTTTTAAAGCGAAGGACATAATTTTGAAGTGTTTGATAAAAGACCAAAAGATCTTTACAACAGTATGCCATTTTTATTTCGTATGCATGTTTTAAATAATCTTAGATTTAGGGAAAATAAAATTTTAATGGGTATGAGTAAAGCATATCCTTGGGTGGTATTAATCTGATGTGATCAATTTTGTTATACTTTCTACTTTTACTACAATTTACAAACTTGGTGGTAAATTCAATACAACAGCATCTAACGAGCATTTTAGAAAAGAGCTCGATCCATTTTGTATAGCACGAATGCATATCAGTTGGCTGAGGCTAGGCAGTGTTACAATGTATCTCCCACTTTATAAAATATTTGTGTTTACGTTATTATAAAAATATATTTTATTATTTCTTGGAATTGTTATTCTTGCATTTGAAAATAAAGCTAGACACAATATTATTATATTTATTCATGTTTCTTCTTTACTTATATAGTATAAATAAATACAAGAAATTTCTTGATTGGTGTATCCCTTTAAGCATATCTTTCAAGACACAATTGAGATGGATTTGAATTCATATCAGGATTGTCTTTTAATCATTTCATTGATAATCCTTTCTTCTATGTTGGTTACCTGATAACGTCCGAGTAACTTTCACTTTCTTTTGTTACCCGACTGCTGGAAGGTGAAAATCGATAATGTTAACATATCTTGAAGTTGCCTCGGGGTAAACTATTGTATGTATTTTATATCTAAAGGCATTCTAATAAAAATAATTTTATACATACTATACTAACTGTAAGATGAAATTTTGTTTAGTTGGACCTGTCTTTTAAATTGATGATGGTGGGATGAAAACAGATTCATTTTAGTTAGTCGAAACATGTGCCTTATAAATTGGTAACACAATTGATTTTGCAGGGTCCCAAAAAAATTTTAACGTCGGAGAAACACTTTATTCAAACATATATAAGTAAATTTCTAAGTACTACATACCGTTTATGTTTGAATTTATCTTAAGCACATGACATCAATTCCTTTATAAATTTCTGTCAATGTTCTTGTCTACCTCCACAATGTAAAAGTATCTGGAAACCAGAAAATCCTTGGATGGTAGCAAATAGTTCTTACTTGCAACTGTTTAGTGGAACAGATGTTTTCTTTTTAGAGAAGTTGAAGGTTTCGCTTGGTGGGCAAGTCGTTCGACAATGGCAGATGCTTTTTCCACTGAATGCCGGGTGGAATTTTAACATAAAAATATATGAAGGCAGCCCTATTTTATTTGTCTTTGCAAGAAGTTTTGTGTAACTGCTTATTAAAACATTACATTAAGGTTGTGATTTTCTAACTAGTAATTGTTCCCAATTTATAAAAATAATTGTTTAACTTTTTTTGACAGAAATTTTAATATATAAATTTAGTACGTGTCTTACTTTCACTTAAGTTAGTTTCTAAATTCTTTTACAGAAAGTAAAGATAGTAAACATACAAAAAGCTTTGAAGTTGTACCTATAATTAACTTTCTACACCTGAGATAAGTCTCTTCCAAACTCCGCAGCCCTTAAAAGCCGATGCTAGTTCTGCCAGAATGTTTTTATTTTTTATATTCTGCAGTACACCTACCCTTTATATCTCATTTGAAAAGGTAATGCTGCATGTTTATTAAATATCTATATAAAAATATTTAAATTATAATGCAAATAACTATAGTAGATGTTCAAAATGATTTCCTGTAGTTCCGATGCAGGTTCATACATGTTTTATAACACAAATTAAACGATCAAATGAAAAGATAATCATTAGACATGTTTGACAATCAGTTAGATGATAATGATGCTGCAAATCATCAAAATGAAACAAAATTTAATGATAATCAGCAGAAACCTATTGATATAAATATTCTATCCACCAATCCCAGAATTGAAAAACAAAGGGTACTGACATTAACAGATAACTATGGCCATTACTTGAGTAATGCATTAACAAATCTATTTAGTAAAACTTTTAATTTTCAATGTTGGTTTAAGACAAATGCTCCATTTCAAGAGATTGTGCATGACCTTAAACGAATCTATTCCTATATTGCGATTGCAGGTATTAATTTTATTTTAAATCACGTATCTTATACTGCTAAAGAATTTTATCTTAATAATAAAAACAGATAAATTGATCAAATTTTTCGGTAAATCTTTGTTAACCAAAAATGTGTAGTTTGAAAATTCTTGTGTAATTGCTGAAGATGGTTACCAGAAACCCTTGTCGATATGTCGATCTACTATGATGATGCCTGGATCTACAGATTTCCACAATCCAAATCTCTGCTACCACTACTGTTCTTCTCCACAGATATTAGCTTTGTCTCAAACGTAACATTCCATACCAAATATACCTCATGCATACAAATTATGGTTTAGGCTTTGCTTACTCCAAAGATCATCCCTTCATTTAATAGCTTCGTTATAGTAACGGCACCTTTTATCTAAACAAAAGCACCAACTCGTGCAATATCACTTTTACAACATGCGGTACGCTACTACAGCGTTCTTAATTTCAAAACAGGATGTTATATGCAACTTTACTGACTAAACACAATAATTTATAACCGTAAGAGCATTTACTACTATTAAGTTGTAGATCTAAGCACGGTCTCAGATCTAAATGGAAGGAGAGAGCTTTAATATCTTTAACAGTGTATTTATTTGATTTTCAAACCCCCGGTGGAACCTATTTCACTTGAAAAGCTTATTTTCGAAGCTGCTTCTTAAAATTTTGAACGTAACGAACTTTAACTTCTTAAAAAATCCCTCTTTCATCGTGTTGTTACATAGAATTTTGTTTATTACCTTAACGGACGCACTCTTCTTGAAAACTGCTAGCCATCAACCAATGATATAATTTTCCCTTGTCACAACGTTCCACCTATCTGCTATCTATCTCCGTTCCATGCATGTTTGTTGTCTCCTTTAGAACCCCTCTTAAGTTACAGAAAATCGATGTCGTAGTCGTCCTTCACATTTACCCGTGTATTTCGTACGTGACTTCTACCCAACGCTTTCTTGACCTGCTTCTCTGTCTGTCTTACATTATCGATCGTTTATTCCACTTACTCTTCAAGGCATTTGTTATTTAAAGCAGTTGGTCAAACCAACCGTTGCAAACAATTTCATAGAAATTCTGTCTTAAGTTTATTCAAGTTCCCCGAACGTGACATTTAATCAACAGGTGTTTCTTGAAACAACCGACCGTTTAAAATAACAATTCTCGGTTTCTTCCCTTCTTAGTATTTCCATAAACGAACGTTGGCTTTTAAAATGGAAACATTTGCGTTTAAAATTATTAATTTTTTATGCATGCAAGCTCTCTTTTTGCTTCCATGCGTTTGATTTAAAATTAATATAATTACTTATGCATATCCTTGAGTTTTTATGTACTCAAAAGCTTTCTTCCCTTATGCAATTTTAACAGTCTAATTTAAATATAGAAAAATACCTTAATAATCGTCCGTTTTCACTATATAAATTAATTAATTTGGCTTTAAATAATTTGCTCCTATTTTCTATATACACGGTGTTTAAAATTTTATTGCCTGGATCTATTTAACCTCTAATTTCACAACAATATACATATATATATATATATATATATATATATATTACTCATATTTAGACCAGGGTAGAAAATTAAATAATCACATCAAATAATTTTAATCACCGTGTAGAAGCTTTGGGAAAAGATACGCTTTATTAAAAACCGTGGAGAATAAAAATTCATTCGTTTCATTAAAAATAAGAGATTTAAATCATGTACAAGACGCTTTATATCAAAAGAAGCAGTATTAAAAAGCTCTACGTAAAGAAACAAAGAGAAATTACGTGCAAAATTTATATTAATTAACTCTATTTTAAGTAACCGGTATTAAACAAAACGTACAGATAATAATTAATATTTAGTTAGGATTCACTAAAATTTAAAGGGTATTAATTTTAATTGAAGTTAATTGAACTGTTAGTAACATATAATATCTATAAAAACTTGTAAAACCCAATAAAATGCAAATCGTAGAGGGTTAGTTAGAAGTAGGATGTTTAAACACCTGCGTATTTTTAAAAAGCTCATTCTGCGTAAATGTTGCAGATAATTAATGGTTACAAAAAATCTTGGAGAAACCGTCGCTTATATTAACGGGAAGGCGCGATACGGGGTTATTTAACCCAGATAGTCCACATGGACTGAAATAATCGATAATAAGGAATATCAATTTGCACTAATAAGAACAGGGTAGATAGAGACAGATAATATGCGCAAGACCGAGGCACATACAGTAAAAGGCGTGAGTAGAGCAACGTCATAGGGTTGCGATTGGTTGAAAGTAAAAGGCAAAATTTGAGAGGTAAAAATAACATTTCTGTATAAAAGTCAATTAGTTATTTCCAGACGTTGCGTGCCGCGTTGAAATTTCTGAGATTTAACTGGGGCGAGTGCAAAATTCGTAAAAATCGCATGCCGGGCTGCGGAATGGGAACATAGCAGGCGAAATTCTTTAGAATTGTCCGTTTTGGAGACTCGACCGACAGACAGGCTAACCTCTATATATACCCAGGGGAATATGAACAAGCTCTCTTACATCTGCGACTTGATTCAATGCGTTAAACAGTGTTTTTTAGTTTTCCGGTTTTGATTAAATAATTTAAACAGTTTGCTCGTATATTTTGGTGATTTAAAAAACAGTTTGTTCTTTACGTGCTACAATGAATGTACTTTAGTGCACTTATAAAAGAAGATACAAGGTAATAAAGTTAGTATCACTGTACTAATTAGTCAAAATTTGCACCGACAAATGAATACACAAAAGTAGGCAGTTTTGGCGTATATTGGTGAAAGAAGTATGAATTTCTTTGCTATTTTTCGGGGGTATTAATAATTAAATGGTGCATAAACGTGTCTGGATCCACAAAACAAGGTTCAGATATACACAGATGAGTTCCGGAAAAGCCCTGAAACAACTTTAAATAAATGGTGATGGAGAAAATTTTAAAAGCGTCGAGAATCAGAAGCGGTAAATATAACCCAGTTGGAATGGTGTGATTAACAAAAGGGACGATGTACATTGAAGCTACGAGTGCAGTAACCTTCAGGTAAATTATACTATTTTGTGTGAACTTTGATATTTTGGTGTGTGTTGAATAACTTTATAATTTGTTTATTTAAAATGGACAGTAGTGAAATTGTACTAACAATAATATTTTAATTTTAAGGTGAAATTTGCTTGTTTAAGTAGAAAGGGGTATTTAGTATTGATGTTCTGGATTATGATGAAAATTTGGGTATGTCTTTGAGCTCAATTAGACGAACCTGGTTAATTAACGTAAAGGGGTGGTAGATGCTCCCTTTGTACTCAGACTCAGGTCTGCATATATTGTTATAGTAATTAGTAGGCATCCTACAAGGACTTTAATTCTGGATGCACATTAAAATGATAATAAATTTAATTTTGAAATTTTCTGATATTAAAATTTATGCTGAATATTAATTTTGAAATTTTAATGAATTGTGAATATTGATGTAAATAGAGTTGACGTTGATGTTTGTGATAGGAATGTGTTTGTTTTTTTATGTATGAGGATGAAAGCTATCTAGAGGAGCAGCCGAGGCGATTAACGGAAGAAAGTCAATGGACCAACACAGTTAAGGTAATGAATAGCTTTTTGTAGGTTTCACAGCATCTTTGGCGCCCAATTCGTGAGGCTCGAATCTAATACAGGAAACACAGCAATATATATATATATATATATATATATATATATATATATCTTATTAATTGTAATACGTTAGTATTTATCAACTTACCGTGTGTAAAAAACTACCCAATATATATATATATATATATATATATATATATATATATATAAATATTTTAGGTAGTTTTTACACAAGGTAAGTTGATAAATACTAACGTATTACAAATAATAAGATCAAATATTAACTTAGACTTTCATGCAAAGCCCAAATGATCATTTCAAATCGAGCTAGTAATTAAAACAAGGAAAATATGTCTTGGACAGGATTTGAACTTGCATCTCAGTTACTAGCTTGATTTGAAATGATCATTTGGGCTTTGCATAAAAGTCTAAGTAATTATTTGATTTTATTAATTATATATATATATATATATATATATATATTGCTATGATAAGGGGTTATTTAGGGTATACTGAGTCATAATGGTTACCCAATTCATATAAATAGTACTAGGAGTTAGAAAACCTCATTTATTTAGCATTAAAAATACGTAATTTGTATATTATGCAGAGCAAACATTTAACACCTTGTATAAGGATCGCAATTGACTTTAATTAATGCCGAGTAGCATATCATTCAACAATACACACACATGCAGCAAAAGAAATAACTCTACATGCAAACAAACTTGTCCTAAACCAAAAATATTCATAGATTGTAAAATTAATACGCGTGAAATGCAGTAAAAACCTAGAAAATCATAATACAATTTACATTAAACAAGCGATAATGAAAGCAGATAGCATAGTGTCCTGATAAGAAACGCATCCTTTAAAATAAATATGCTTCGGAAACGCAAAAATGTAAACAGAGATATGTTAATTTATGTCACTTTGTCTACAAGATTTTCTACATGAAGTTAATGCAGATCCCAAAATATTATCTTGACAAACAATGCCATAAGTGAAATTACATGCCCAAGCGAATTAGAAATTCCTGTAACAACATCAAAAACAGACGCTATAAATTAAATACAATACGTGATCAACGGATCGTTTCCCTAAGGCCATATTCAAAACAACCGATGGTGGGTCATACACTTTGAACAGCTCAGATAAACCAATGAATTTAAATGGGGCGTAGGCTATATAATGTGGCAGGTTTGATAAGGGGACAGTCTTAGTTTGAACCACGTACATGCTGCATAACCGATACTTAAGAATTTACGCGACGAGTAAATATTCGAATTAAACAATGAAAATTTTGTGAAAAGTGATGTTATAAAATATTTTGAATTAATTATAGTGAAAATATAGGAGACAAGGCTTGGCCGTTTGTTAGAAAACGTAAGTAGATATTTATTAATTGAATTAGGTTAAATATTCATAATTCAGGGCTCTAAGTACGAAATTCTAAGAAAAATACTCTAAGGACAATCTAAGAATAAATCAAAGGATAACTCTAAGAATAAATCTAAGAATAAATCTAAGGACATTATGATGTTATGAAAATTTAAGTCAGATTACTTTCAATGGGGTAGAACTTGGAGACTAAGCAACTCATCTAAAAGCAATATTGGGGTACTGATTCAACGCATGCAGCTGAAAGACGCTCGAGGAAAACTACAGGTCAGAACTATCTTGCATAAGACATTATTTACTATTTATTATATTTGAATATTGATCATATTAAGGTATTATTTTCTATATAGTATTTTTGAACATATTTTAAACTTGAATAATTTATGTAAGGAATCAACAAAAATTTATTGTGATCCGTGAAAAATTTCGTAAACAAGGGAAAATCTTGAACATTCAATTTTGCTGGCTTTAAAATACGGAAAGCGACCTTTAATTTTGGAGATTTAAAATTTATTGTTATTTGATTCAGGGGCTAATTTTAACATACAGTCAAACAGATTAAGCTGTGAAGTGTAAATAATCATTTTTCTTTTCTCATTATACAAATATTAATCGACTTCATTTTATCATTCAAAGCAGATAAAGGTTTAAGGAAAAGGGGTGAACTATTTGATTATTGTAACGTTGTGCACTCTGTGTGAATTAAACTGGGTTAGCCGTGGCAGATTCAAAATTTCAGGAGATTAAAATACATAGAGCGGTGGTGATCAAAAGAAGACTATTTGAATAATTACATTGATGTGCAGCTTTATCATATCAATATATATATATATATATATATATATATATATATATATCTTAATATTAGTATTTTAATCTTATTAATTTGAATTAAGCTGCAATGATGAAAATGCCATTGTTTATGTTTGAGTTTGGCTTTTCCCATATATTATTTATACTGTAAATCTATGCTGTTAATAAAAAAATTAATAAATAGTATGAATTTGATTCTACCCTAGATTAATCAACTGGTAGTTCTGTTACAGTTATGAATAATGTAATAACTTTTCCAAATCATTTCCTGCAGGGAGTAATAATATAGTAAAACCAAACTGCTATTCTGTTAATAGTTTATATACCTTTAAGTGTGCACATATCGAAACCGGGAGTTTAATTAATGAAGTTGAATTGTATATTACTGAACATGACATGGATATATTTTATTTACCCGAAACATGTTTCAACAATAGAGTGTCTAACCAGTTCCAGTGGACTGAAGACCTAATGAGGGTGATTATCAATTCCTTACACTTAGATCTTTTAGCATATATTTTTATCTTTAAAGTTGCTACAGTATTCCATGCAGGCAAGAAAGAAAAGTAAAGTAAGCAAAGAAAATTGCCTACACCAAATACTGCAAGAAAAAAAGAGAATCCAAAGAAGGCCCTGCCAGCTAAAAAATCGCAGAGTGGGGTGGGGGAAAAGGAAAACCTCCAGAAAGGAATTTTATTTTCAAACCTCTAATTAATAAGAAAACAAGTTACAAAAAAAGGAAAACCAACTCGTGAAGAAAGTAACATTTATCTAACATACTGTAAGATTCACATAGTATAAAAATCTTTGCAAAAATAATTAATATCCTCTTTAATTATCTCAAACTAAATTTTAACCACAATCCTAATATTTACATAAACAAAAATATGTATAGTGGTCTGTGTTGTCTTGTGGTTACCATCATTTTTAAATTTTTGTGTATGTAAAATATTCATTAGGAAAAGTATATACTTACATAGTAAGCAACAAAAATATGAAGAGCAACCCATTTACAGACCAAAATGTGTTTTGCTGCAGGTGTCACGGAATGATGTACCTAAACAGTAGGGTGACTCTAAAAAAATTTACATAAACAAATTTATTGGACAGTCAATGCCGATCTAAATATATTTCAAGATGGCCGAAAGTGAAGTAGACAGTGCTTTTGTATCCTCATTTAAGTTTCAATGTTTTGCAAAAAAGATCTACAAGTATTATGTATGTATTCAGTGCTATGACTTATTTCATTAAAGTTGTGTTTTTCGAAGTCGAAATAAAAGATTTATAAATGGAAATTTGGTTAAATGCAAAAAATTGTCTAGAACGTGAGGTAAATAAGGCAAACATAGTGGAACAGCTTAAGGATTACTTATCAGTGTTAGAATGCCAGTTAGAAGATTATAAAGACAAAGCTATTAACAAATTGAAACTAGATATACAACATCTGTTGTCAGGGGCCACTGATAATGAGCAGGTATTGAATGACACACCAAACTTAAACAGTTGGAATATCAGTTATCTACAAAATATTATAATGATAATAAAGACAACAATTGGATATATTTATACAAACTGACTCAGCTGGAAATTTTATTCCAGATTGTACAAATAATATAGGAAGCTATAGTTGTAATAATGAACACTGCACCTTTACCAGCAAGAAGGAATAAAGGCAACAGTGAACTCATCCAATAACTTGAGAATACTAGAAAAACAAATAGGTGCAGAATCAGTATGTTGGGAAAGAGTGAATAAAGGAGTTAGGGCTAAGGCAACAGTAAATAAGAACAAAATATTAATTCTTTGTGATGAAAATGGTAAAAATCTTGACAGTATTTTTAGAACTAACATGCAAACCAGCAACTTTAGTATTGAAACGATTAAAAAACTTTTAGAAACACTTGAAAATATTGTTAATGATATTATGCAGTTAACTTCTCAATATACTTTGAATGATTGTGTTCATCCTGGGAGGGGTTAACAATTTTAAATATGGGCAGTATCTCCCAATTGCTTTTTTACATGCAAGATTGAAACAATGCACTCACACAAATATTATGTTTGGCAATATTCCTCATTTTGGATTACCAAGAAAAATTATATACCTTATTAATAAATTTAATGTGAGTTTCAAAACATATATTTCAAAAATTGATAATATCTCTGAAGGAAAAATCACAATTTTAATTTAATTTAATTTAATTAACAGGTTGAATGTATGTGAAATAAGGACTAAAAAGGTGTCTAATATTATTTTTATTAATCAATTTTTAAATGAGCACTCAGAAAATTTATTAGAACAGTCTAATGCTAAGGTAATAAATAACCAAAATTTTCATGTAGAAACAGGCGCAATGAGAAGATATAGTAGGAGATAATGAAAAGTGTTTTTGCTTTATATGAATGCCCAAAGTGTACTTGTTCACTTAGATGAAATAGTAAACTTTGTACATATTAAGAAGCCTGAAGTGGTTTGTTTGTCAGAACACACATTTAACATCTGATATATATGATAATGAAATAAAATTAGAAGGATACTTTAGCCATAGGGTAGATAGCAATAGTAGACATACAGGTGGTGCACTAATTTATACTAAACAAAATTTAAGGGTGATAGAAAGTAGTCGCATTAGTACGGATATGATGTATCGGTTAATTGCAGTAAAGATTATATTTCTCTCAAACAGTAGTTAATAGTATCACTATACAAGTCGCCTAGTAGTAGTAGAGCTGCATTTTTAGAATTTTTGAAAACTGATGTGAAACTAATGTATTAGACAAAAATATGGAAATAATCATAGCAGGTGATTTTAGTATTGATTGGATTAGGGATGAAACGTACAGTCGAAGATTAAGAAATATTGTTTTAGATATAGGTCTGGGAAACATTGTCAAAGAAACTACAAACAGAACAATTAATGGGGAAACTTTAATAGATCTTATTTTAACAAAAGATGGTGTGGTGGCAAATGTAGTTGATACACCTAAAATAGGTAACCACAGAAATATTGTAAATCTTAAACATGGCAAAAACGTGGTTGATCTTAAACACACATGTACAGAAAGTAGGGGCCGAAAGGTGGATTATAGTAGAGTTAATAATTTATTGCACGAAATTAATTGGATCTTTCATGGTAATGTTGTTAATAAAATATTATCAAAGTTTGTTTGCACAGTACTAGAAATTCTTAATAAAGTAACTCTCAAAAAAATAGTTAAGATTTTGGCACATCACCAGGAATGGTGGAATGAAAGGGTGAAAACAGCAACAAATGTCAGGGATGAATGTTGTAGGAGGTGTAAAGTAAATAGTACAGCTGAGAATTGACAAATATATAAACAAAAGAGAAACTTAGCAGTAAGTATGATACGTCAGTAAAAAAGAAAATACTTAATATTAAAAATTGATGCTAATGAAAAGAACCCCACTGAAATGTGGAAAATTCTAAAAAAATATGTAGCTAGTAATAAGAATGTTGGAGATTTTACAAGTATTGAATTTGAGGATGAATTGGTTGAAACAGATAATACAATGATGGTGAATGAACTTAATAAATACTATGTTAAAAGCAGGGATTTAATATCAGACCAGATATGTAAATTATCTAACTATCCTATTACACACAAACATTTATCTAGCTGCTTAGTTAAATTTGAGTTAAGTAACTTAGATGAGTTAAAGGAGATAGTTTTTTCTTTGCAGAATAAAAGTAGTCCTGATGAAATATCATCTGTTATGCTAAAAAAATGTTTTGATAGTGTTGCAAACCCATTATTAAACATAAATACATCCTTAGAAACTAGTAAAGTTCCAAAGGATGTTAAAATTTCAACCATTATTCCAGTACTTAAATTAACAAATAGCAATAAAGCACATCAGCTATGACCAATAAATTTGATCTGTACTATTGGTAAAATTTTGGAAAAAATTGTATATCAAAGGATCTTATCTTATTTAGAGGATAGCAATGTAATTGTATCTATTCAGTCAGGGTTTCGTAAAAAAACACAGTTGTAAAACTGCATTACAGTGTGTACTTCATGACTGGAAAAACACAGTTGAAAATGATCGAATAACTAGCAGTATTTCTAGATTTATAAAGAGCATTTGAAACTGTAGACAGGGGTAGATTGCTTGAAAAGCTGCAGGTTATTGGGATTGTTGGTATAGTACTGCTGTGGATTTCCGATTATCTTGAAAATATAAAGCAAAAGACAAAAATTAATAACGTAACTTCTAATGTGATCGAAAGTTCAAAAGGAGTTCCACAAGGGAGTGTACTTGGTCCTCTGTTCTTTCTAATATATATATATATATATATATATATATATATATATATATATATCAATGACATAGTTGACATAATGAAAAATTGTTCCCTACATCTATTTGCGACACTAATAGTGCAAAATGTTTCAATAATATAAATAGCACCCTAAGTGCAATAAATAAGTATTGTAATGGGAAAATGTTAAAAGTAAATATTGATAAAACTAACTGGATGCTTATTTGTAGAGACAATCAGCACATAAAAATTAATCAAATCAATCAAAATATTGTTATTGAAGGAACACATATTCAAACAGTAGATAAATTTAAATATCTTGGGATAATAGTGAATCGGCAATTAAATTTTAAATCTCATGCAGATACGTTAATTAAAATCTTATCTTATAAAATTAATTATTTAAGATGATGTGCTCCTTATGTATCCACATGGGCTGGAATAATTGTATATAATACATTAATACTACCACACTTAAATTTCTGTCCAACCATACTGTATTTGTTAAAACAAAATGAATTATCGCGTATTCAGAAGTTACAGAATCTTGTTATGAGGATAATTCTATATTGTGCACACTCTGATTCAATCAAAAGCATGCTACAAAGGATACAATGGATGTCTGTGGAACAGTACCTTTTGTACTACTCGTTAACCTTTATTTTTAAAATTAAGAACTGTATAACACCAAAATATCGTCAAACCATTCTAACTTACACCCAGGATGTGCACAGGTACAACCTACGAATGTTGAATAACTTTAGAATACCGAAAGTAGCTACAAATTATACACAAAACGCTCTATTTATTAAGGGACTGAAGGAATTTAGTACTCTACCTAGTGAAATTAAGAACTTGACTAATTTAAATATGTTTAAAATAAGACTTAAGCAGTATTTAATGACACTATAGTGTCATTTGGTTGTCATTAGATAGGTGTTAGGAAATTATTATATTAATTACCTTTATACTATGAGATTGACAATATAATAGTATAGCTTGTTTTATATTGTGATATAATTTTAAGTTTATTTGAAAATTAAACTGAATGTATGATATATAGCTGTGTAATTGTTACTAATTAGTCTTTTGGACTAAATAAAGGTAATTTATTATTATTATTATCTAATAGCTGTTCCCATAACATTTTTGATGTTTGGGGTGAAGTTCCGTTTCGAACTCCGTATCTTCACGTGCACCATGAATAAACATAAAACTTGATCAATAAAATCTAGACTCAATTAATTTTACTGATGAAAATCATTAAAACAGTGCAGGGGGAGGGGCAAGTTTTACACCTTATCATGATGTTCCAGTTTTAATTTTATCATGGCGTGATTTTGTAAGTTCTACTAATTCATTGTTGAGGCACATATGATAGTACACATGGCACTTCAGACTTGCATCTATGTTACTTCCATTATACAGGATTATTCTATTCAGTATTAAAATACGCCAACATAAGTGCTTTATAATTTTCACAAAAACCGGTCAATTGCTCTAGCATTAGATATAAACAAAACAGTTAAAATACTAAAGTGAAACATGGCACACGCACGCGTGCGCACACACGCAAACACAAACACACACACACACATTGCTACGATATTGCCCTTTGTCAGATGTATAACGATCAATTGCCTGCTGATCGTCACCTTTCTGTGCCTTTAAAATATTTAAAATTAACACAATTAAATTTATGCCCCGACTAGCTGAGTAATATGCCGTACAGAGTGAACAACGTTATGATAACAGAGAATTTTTACTCACTTTCTTCTAACACTCCATATACCTGAATAAGCAAAATTCATCAAAATTTGTATAATAAGCGAAGAAAACTTAACAATGTACTATTTACATAACTTTTGAATCAGAATTAAAATAAATATTCCTATCAAATTTATTCATTACAAAGATTATAACCCTTTTTTTACACCTTTTTATATCAATTAAAGCTAGCAAAAAGAATTGTATTTTACCATGAATGGTTCGTTGAACGTTCAAAGAACTATTCTCTTTTAAAATGTACTTCTGCATACCAACCACAATTTTGTTGACCTTTACACAACGATTTAAATTACATGCAAATTTTAAGCTCAACAAAAATTTAAAATACTAAATGTAACATACTATAAATAAAAAAATTAATACTGACCCTATGTTCTTTCTGTAGTTTCTCGCTAGAGCTTCCTGATCCAAATCAATTATTTGCTTGGTGGTTTCGAGTCGTTAACCCACAGCTTGGCGTGTTCCCCAGTACTTTGAAATGTTTACCAGCAACTTGGAGCCGTCTGTCCAATGATTTGAAGTACTAACTCTCTACTTCAAGTATTATACCATTTATTATGTAGAGTTGTAATTTAGTCGTAATTTAGTTCTGATTTAGTTTCCCATTTCTTGTGTCCGTACTTAGAGCCCTAAATAAATTGTAAAGATTTTGTTTATATTATTTAAATCTAGACTTACGTTTTATATCAATGGCAGAGTTTACTACACATGTATTTCAACGTGCAGTTTCACTATGTACTTTACTTATAATTTTTTTTAATTTCTATTTTATTTCATTTTCTATTACTCATCACTTACACTAAATTTCTTTCACGTAATAATTTGGTTTCAACTATTACAGTCAGTGCATCGATTATGGAATGCCACCTTTTATCTACTCCGGTTAAACCATGGCAAAGGCGTTGCAATTATGTGTGATATCTGCAATCTATTGGGTTTTATTCAACATTGCAGACTCTATACATTTGAATTTGCACATACATCAGAACTTTGTATTGAAATTCGTTAACAAATGTTATATCATATATGCTTGAAACTGCACACATTTCTGAATTTTAATGTCCATATTTTGTTTACCTATGTTGGGTTTTATTAAATGTGGCAACTTCTATACATTTCAAACCGCACGTATGCTTTTGCTTCAGTATCTATACCTTTTTTTACTTGTGCTTATTGACTTTTTGCGTTATGAAATATGCTTGTTATAAAAAGTTTGTTTATTACCAACTGGTATAATTTACACGCATTGATGATTTTCTTACGCTAATGCTTCTTGAAAGAAATTTCACTTTATGGTTATCTTTCTTCAAATATGCCTAATTTGTATTTATTTTTGAACTTAGAATGTTTTATGTTTTTTAAAAATAATTGAATTGCGTTCGCAAATATTTATCTTGATGAATGTGGTTAAGTTATTACTGAATGTGATTCCTTTAATTAACTGCAGCTTGTTCTTGATTTTATACAGGGTGATTTGAATTTACTTTTGCTTAATGAACGAATTATGTACATTTTAGGATTTAAACATTTGGTTTTCGTGGTTTTTATGATATTTACATGAAGTATACCTCCCTTGTGACCATATATACCCTTAAATAACCTTATTATCATAGCATATATATATATATATATATATATATATATATATTGTTGTGATGCTGTAGCAATACTCATATGTGCCCTTTTTGTGAATTAAAAAGGAAAAAATTTTTAGTCTGTCAATTTTTAATTTTTAATGTATAATTTTAATTGCGTCGGCTAGCTCAGTTTTTGAATAACGCATGGAGCTTGCGACAATACAACAAACAAAGGGTTTTAATTTACGTTCTATTTCTCCTTCCTGTTCTAATCTTTAAACCAAAACACCATTAAGGAAAAATTATTATAATGTTTTAAAAAATATTTACAGCATATGAAAAGTTTAAAGAATTCTCTAACTAGAATTTTCTTCCAATGATTGAATAAAAAATTTAATAATTATCATTCCCAAAGATGATCAAAAAGCCAGCAAAATCACCATTATTATTATTATTAACTGAAGTCTGATGAACGTTCATTCAACCTCTTTAAATATTTACATAATTTACAATGTATACTTAAGAAAACAAACCATGCCGACCCCTCACATAAATTATCATGAAAGTAATTTTTAAAGTATTTAAATTAGAAATATTCAATGAAATGTTAATTTTTAAATCATTTAGTTTAGCAATGTACGAAATATTCACAAATAAAATAATAAAACATTCAGATTGGCTAACCTGTTGTTTTCAGCTCGAATCAGTCCCTGGTTCAACTGTTTTCGGTATTGTCTGTATCCCTCATAGCATAGCCTTAAATCACGCTAGCATCTTCCATTAAACTCCTTGACAATTCATCGTTGAAGTAAATGCTTGTTGCATTTCCTCATTTGTTCCAGTAATCATTTATAATCATTTCCAGTATTTATTTAGACTTGCTCCCCAGTAATTATTTGGACTTGTTCTCCAGTAATTATTTAGAGTTGTCTCCAGTAATCATTTAGAGTCCTTTTTATTAAGGTTAATATTAGAATTTAAATTAAAACAACTTTTAGTTACTTACGCCTTTTAAAGGATAAAACGACAAACCCAATAATTTTCCATAATTACAATGGTAATGTTTCACACTGCACAATTAATTTTCCATAATTACAATGGTTTTGTTTTACACTGCATAATTAATCACTTTACGTAAATATCTTTGTTTTAAGAGACGTAAACTAAGCCTTACTTCATGGCGAAATGATTTGTTTACAAATCCGGTTATATTTAAATGCACCGTCTATCTATTGACAAGCGCAAAGTTTGTTGTTGTGTATAAAACTTTCATACCAGGTTATTGGATATTCCATTGTATTATATTGTATGTTAACATCAACGCTTTACTTTTGTCACATAACATTTCGAGTTAATAGCATTGATTCCTTTGGATTTTCATACTTCTAGATAAGTAAACCATTGTTTGTTCAAATAAGTAGGGTGAACTTTGATTTTAATTACCATGCCTTGCTTGTTTCCAATAAATCAGGTGTCGATTTTAATTTTCTAGTCACGTAGACTTAATACAATTTATGCATTAAATTATATGCGCTTGTTATCTTACGCATTTTTAAACCTGCTTGTTTTAATTGAGATCCTTGACGTAATAATGATGCGTTATCCATGCGTGTCGCGTTTCAGCTTGCAATTATGTTGTTTTACAACTTGCCAATTTGTTTTATTCAAATAAATCTTTCAAAATATTTTTCATTAATTAAATTAATTATGATTATGATTTATATACAGGGCGTTGTCATTTACTTTTCAGCCTAATCATTGTATTTCTTGTTTTCTTTAGAAAACTGTCTTGTTTTCTGAGCCCTCATGTATTTTATATAAAGTGCATTATACTATTGGTCCTAACTACCCCTAAATGACCTTACTAACACCAGCAATATATATATATATATATATATATATATATATATATATTTATATATATAAGCATGTGTATCAAACTTCTTTTAATTTATAATTTTTATATATAATTTCCTTGTTTTATGTTTAAACTAAGTGCGTTCTATGCTATGCTTTTAGCTGCTGTGTCCATGTATTGCGTTTTGTTCTTTTAACTCTTGCTAGGTTTTCCTACAGGAGCAGAGCAATGTGCTGATAGATTAAGCACAACTTAAAATTATCTTAAAGGAGCATTGATGTTATCTGGATTACTAATGTACTTTACTGTAAATTTTTTGCATAGTTTTATGGTAATATTACCTTCATCGAGATAGAATGAATGTTTAGTTTTACCATTACCAAATATTACCTTTTATGTCAGAGGTGCTGCTTCAATAGTAAACTAATGTTTCCGGATTTATCTGAAATTGACAGAATTATTATCCTTTACCATCTTGGATCTAATCTAGCTCTTTCTCCTATAACTTTTGGAAATGTTGAGACTATTCGATATTCATAAATATGGCAAAATTGAGTTAATTAACATTATACGTGAGTTACGAAATAGTAAATTTGCAGGTTCAATTATTTTAGTAGTTTCAGTGTAAAACATATCAGAATTTAAATTTTGAACCTCTTTAAATCTTGAATAAATACTTTAGAGCAAGGAGTTTTTCTATAACTGCTTAATAATTAGCTATGCCATATCCACATTTAAGAATCCTAATATCAAAGATGTCTTATAGCTATTGTTTGTATATTTTTAAAAATTTAAAAAAGATAATCAGTATTCATACAGTTTGCTTTCTTGATAAGTATAGTATTATTAATATTTCTCAGCATGGAGTTGTCCAAAATAAGTCAATTTCAACCCAAGTTAATCCATAAATAATCTTGCACATTATTTGTACCTCTTGCTTTTTCATTTGTTATTGAACCACAGTTTTTGAGTTTTATTGAGTATTTCATGTTACACTCTTTATTTATCGTAATTGTTATATAGTTCTAAGTGAATCATATGTAGATTGGAACTAACTTTAAGGCAATAACTTAAATTATTTCTTTTTAGTTCTAACATTGAGCAGCCTGCTTTACAGTATGAGTTACTTAAAGGAAAAACAATCCAAACAAACAAAGATCAAACATTCAAGTTAACTCAGGAAGGTATAACATCGGCTTATATAACACTTGGACGTCCATTAGATTATGAAACAGTTACTGAGTACCAGTTAACAGTGCGTGTAAGTAATAAAGAGCTTTCTGCTGTACATACTTTTGACATAAAAGTAGAAGATGTAAATGATGAAATTCCTACTTTCCTTGAATCTGTTACTGGAAGTGTGTTGGAAAATGAACAAGCTGGTGCTCAAGTCATGCAGGTATGTTAATATTTTATTCTTCAAAACAATTAATGTAAATTTTAGGTGCGTGCAATAGATAAGGATGGTACTTCGGCAAACAATATAGTTAGTTATGAGTTGCAAAATTATCAAGATTTATTTAAGATTGATGAAAATACTGGTAAAATTACTACTCTTAAAATGTTTGATAGAGAAGAGATTGATTTTTACAATGTATTAGTTTTGGCTAAGGATAATTCACCTAGTGCAATTTTAAAAACCAAATTAGAGCCTAATTCTGCACAACAAGCTTTCAGAATATCTATTGAGGATCGTAATGATAATAAACCAGAATTCACAAAAAGTGTATACATTGCAGACAATGTTCTAGAAACAACAGATATTGGGAAAGATATTATTGAAGTTAAAGCATTTGACAAAGATATTGCTTCGCTTATTGTTTATAGTGTAATTGATGGAAATAAAGATGATGCTTTTTACATGGAGAACACTACTGGACGAATTAAAGTAAATAATAAATTAAATTTTGAAGCAACAGAAAGTTATACATTAACGGTACAAGCTAGCGATGGAATTTACTCTGACACAGCTAAAGTTATTATTTATATTGGTAATGTAAATGATGAATTACCAGTTTTTGACTATTATGAAAAAAGTATTAATATAACAGAAGAGACATTAGTTGAAGGATGTATTTTAAACTTACGAGCCTATGATCCTGATATTAAGGATAGAAATGCACCCCAGAATATTGTTTATCGTATTGGTGATGATCAGAAAAGCTTCTTAAGCATTACTAATGATGGATGTGTTTCTTTAATTAAAGTACTATAGAATAATTTCCCTAACATTTATTTTAATAATGTAGTTTTAGGCACTGGATAGAGATAAACCAAATGGTTTTCCTAAGTATCAAGCTTATGTCTATGCATATGATGATGGTGGTGGAGCTAGTTCTCAACTAAGTACAGTAGAGTTTAATATATTTTTACAGGATATAAATGATAATGCACCATTTCTAAATGTTGTAAGTATACATTTTTGTTTTGCAATACTTAATTATTAATGATTGCAAATGTGATAATTGTTCAAAGTTTATACAATTACTTTTGTTGAAAAGGAAACAATTTGTAACTCCAGGCTGTACAACCCTATTATTTTGTTTAGAAATCTAATTTAAAAAAATACAAAGTGGGTACTCAAGATTGGCCACACTTATACCTTTTATGAAGTGCATTGTTACGTTCTATTTTGTATTTAAAATTTACTGCTTTATTACATTAAAAAACCATTCAGTTTCCAATCATTTGAATTAACGGGTTACTATACTTCCATAATTTCAAGCCCGCATAGATAGGAACCAACTTTGCTTGTCCTTTATTAAATTTGAGAGTTTGTCTATATTCTTATCCTTATGTAGACGCTTAATCTTTATTAATTATTACTTTCCTGAATATTGCTAGTTTAGTGGTATTTAGTTAAAACCACTGTGTTATGTTGACAAAATAAACACCTGCTTAATTTATTTCTATTATATTGGAATTTCCATGATTATTTCTTCATGGCCTGCAGAAAAGTATGTTAGATGTTGGTGACTGTATGCTGTTTGCTTTCACTCCTGCATGGTATGTAATTTGTGTACATTCTAGAATGTAAGAGCGACACATTAGACTAAGATTTATCTAATAATAGTGGTTTTATCTTTACATGTATGTACATATGCGTGGGTTTCATATATTTACAAGATTCAGTATCTAGTTAAAGTGAATTCAATCTGCATCAATTTAGCAAGTTATATGATTAGTATTAATTGCTTACTGTGCCAACACAGACCATTAATTACGGTGGTTAAATCCACGTAGGAGTCTCTCAAGATTAATTTTTTTTTGTTGCTTTAGTTGATGGCTTTGTTTTGCTATAATGCAGGTATACTAAAATTTCGCTTGTTGTCTTGGTTTATATCAGTTATATCACTTTTTCTTCATTGGTTGCAAAGATTTATTTTATCTTCATTCCGTTATGCAAAATGGCAGATTATGAGATGAACATTTATCGGCTTCGTAAAGACGAACTCGTATTTGAGTTGTTGATTTGTGGGGTTGCCATATCTTCTGTAGAAGCTGTGAATAGCATGAGAGTATGCTTAAGGTAGTTGCTAAAAATGGAACCACCTGGCCAGATCTCTTTTACTATCTCACACCTTAAACCAGATGGGGTACTCGCTATTTTGTTGAAAAAGTGGTTGAACTACAGTCCAACTTTCAGAAATCTGACCATCCTTTCACTACTATTTGCTCTCGGACATATCATATATGGAAAATAATTAACCTTCTCATACTAAGTACTCTATCGCCAGAACAAGGTGAAGTACAAACTGATCTTTAGTCAAAATTCCTTTACTAAATACTTTGTATTCCTGTTTTTCCTGGAAAGTCGAAAACCTTGGTATTTCTTGTCAAAATTACTTTTAGTCAATGACGACACCGGTGACGCAACATCTCAAGCCACTGCCCCTCCGAACATCTCTTTGAATACTTCTTCTCGTACTTCAAATTTTAAATCTATACTGATGTCAAAATGGAATTTTAAATTCTCCAGACAACTGGATCATATCTCCTGTAATCTTTCTCCTTTTTATCTAATTCAATTACCCAGGGTGTATTCTTTACATGAGTTGGAGGAAGAATGTCTGAAACTGGAGCGTAAAAAATTCATGGTTGACTGTTTTATACTTCCTAATCAGGATCGATGGTTATTTGTGGAACCAGACTTTACTTTTGACTATCCACAGCTATTAAAAATACTGTTGGTTCCCATGATCAGTCGAGTACTACCCGTCCTACATCTACTTATAAGATTAAATTGCTTCCTGTTGCTACTCCTACACTGGCTCCTACCAAACCGGCTATATGTTTTAATTGTGATCAGATCGGACATATTTCTCCATCTTCTATCAGTCCGCAAGTCCTTCATTGCTACAGTTGTGGTCGTAAAGGAATCATTTGATTCAACTGTCCCTCGTATAAATGCTAAACCGATGGTAGGGTCTTTGGACCCTACTACGCCCAAGGTCTTGGGTTTGAATCTCGACACGGTCCACTTGAAAAATGTTAGACGAGCATTTTTCACAAAAAATACACCATCGTTCGGATGAGAGGTAAAATAGAGGTCCCGTGTGTGAGTGTTGTCACGCACGTTAATCCATACCTTGCTTGGAACAGCAAGGGTTTGGCAAAATTCCAAATTTTCCAGGTAAATCGCTTCCCTGGCCAATGTACCTTCGGGTGGAGCATTGGAAAATCACATGTAAGGTAGGGTGTTTGGACCGAGTCTTGGGCACTATCCTGTCATTACTCTCGGACTCTCCATTTCCTGACCACAATGATCAGTCTCATTTTGTACTAGATTTTGTGTATGCGAATGTTTCTGGACAGATGCCCTTATCTGTCCACCCCTATTTTTAGAATCCCTTTCACGTGTCTTTTAGACTCGGGAGTCACCTGTACTATTCTTGGACCCGGTTGGTATCTTCTATGGCATCCTGTCTCTTTTCAATTACGCGATTCTGTTTGGCATAGTAATTTTGCGCTGTCCGAAGCTTTGTCATTTTAATGCCAAACTCGCTCCTTAATTCCTTAGTTTCTTCTCCATCTGTAAAATTGTTTCGCCATGGATCTATGAATTTGCTGATTCTTTCAACACATCTTTAGATATTTGGCATGTCAAAGATCTTAAACCTGCCCATCTCAACAATCCTGGAATTCCTGATCTCGCTTTGTTTCCCATCTTGCGATGCAAACATTGTAAGCCTTGTTCTTGGTCCTTGCATCCCTAAATACATATGCTGACCCTGTCTTACTTTAGTATTTAAATTCTCAGATTTTGTTCACGTTTCTGAATAATTTTCTGGTTTTGTTTGGTTTTTCTTTTTTATTACACTCCTTATACTCATCCATTACCAAATGGGTTTGAATTAGAATAACCCCATGGTCTGGCCTGCCCGTCATTAAAGCTGATCAAAGTGGTCCAACACACTCAACATCCGTGCGTGTGCCCACACACACACACACACACACGCATGCACACATGCACGCATGCACACACACACGTGCACACATGCACATGCACACACACATGCATGCACATGTGCACGCATGCACATGCACACACACGTGCACGCATGCACATGCACACACATGCACATGTCCACACACATACATAGACCCAAACATGCACATGTGTGCTCAACCATAACCACACTTGGTTTTGTTTTTGTCTTCTTACTTCAGATCTTGTGCTCTTTCTTAGTGTTTTTGAATTTTAGTTTTGTTTCTTTATTCCTATTATTCCACATTCCTTTACCTTTTCTTTTTGGTTTTTCGCGAGAAACCAATTCTTTTCCTAAGGTTTCAAAACTTTGCGGTTTCTTTATTATAGATATCCGGAATTCGACGACTTTGCAGTGTTAATACCATTCCATCTTTGTCCTCATTAATTGCAACCTTATATCTTTCCATTTCCTATAGTCCTTTAATTTTTTTGCGTTGTCCAGTTTTTTTTAGCCGGATAGATTTTTTTTGCTTTATTTTCTTTTTGGCCCTGTTTTATTTGTCTGATAGGACTTATTTCTCTTTGCTACACTTCTACAATTTCAAACCTGCATAGATGGACTGCCAACTTTGTTTGTTCTTTGTTATATTCATGAATTTTTTTTGTCTATATTCTTATCTTCATTTAGACATGCAATCTTTATTAATAAGGACTTTCCTGATTGTTGCTTGTTTAACAGTATTTAGTTTAAACTGCTTAGTTCTTTTATTTCCAAAACACCCTCCGAGTTGTTTGTTACTCGATATAAGTAGTATTTAGGAGGAAATGGAGGACAGAGATGTTTGGTACTTACAATTAAATTTTGTTTTGTTATTTAAATTACTAGAAATTATTTGAGTCATTTTATGGACATTTTGTGTTTAATTATTCTTGCAGGTACAGGTGCTCGATGAAAAAGGTGAATTGTTTGGTGTGTACTGTCGTTTCATTCTTTAGACCTTCCATTCTTTGAGTAGGTGTAGCACGGCATTCATTTTCTTGCTCTTTATATCCTTTTCCGTTGTTACCCCTGTAATGAGGGAAGCATTTCGTTCTGATCTTACTAGTTTGTTTGTATTGCAGATAACAGCATGTCATATGGTTTTATCTTTATTGACAAATGTTTATAGAAATAATATCAACAATAAATCATCGTTCATTCTTTGATTGGTATCATTATCTTGAAAACGTGTGTTGGAAATGAATATCAATAAATTGAATGTTTTCAGCATTTATAAATCAGTTAGATTTGTTGGGCACTCACTAAGTTAACGCGATATAAGAGAAATGTGTATTATAAAAAGTAAAGGTCTTAGCACAGTTCCTTGTGTGATGCCTATTTGTGCAATTTGTGGATCAATATATATTATTATATTTTAAAATTTGTTTTCTACTTTACTCAAAACTGGCTCGAATTCCATATGCGTTAAGAGTTTGTAATAGGAGATTGCGAGGGGCGTTTTTATAAGATCTCGAAAAATAGCTATACGATTGTTGTGCTCCAAACTATTTCTTAGTTTTTCAACCAGCTCTAGCACAGCATCACTTGTACTCACCACATTTAAAATTAAAATGTGTTCCTTAAATCGAATCTTGATACTACCCTTTGTTTGCCCAATATATTTTTGATTGCAGCCAGAGCAATTTACTTTCACAAATCTCCGACTTTAGTAACTCATCAACTTTATCTTTCGGATTTCCTAAAGATCTTTTATCTTGTTTGAATTTTTGAAAGCAATTTTGTAATTAATTGGTTTGAAAATTTTACAAAGACTCTTTTGTGGAATGACGGAAGGGCAAATTAACAAAATTCAAGTCTTCCAAACAATTAATTGGTGGTAAAGTTGTGGATTTATGAGTGTTGATCCTGTTTTAACATTTTCTAACTATATTGTCAATCACTGTAGATTTGAAACCATTGTCTATGGCCATAGATTTAATAAGAGAAAGTTCATTACCGTATAATGCTTTGTTTAACGGAAAAGTAAGCATTCTGTTAACTAAAAAGCTAAAAGAACCAAGTTTGTGTAAATACTATGATTTGATGTAGACCTGATAAACCGGTAATATTGGTTTCTTTGCTATAGATATCAAACCTAGTTTATTGCTTTTTCTTATCAAGTATCTAAAAAAGACAACTGCTAATTATTTTCAAGTTCATATGTGAATTTAATATTTTGAAACTGCGAATTAAGGAAATAATGAACAAACATCACACCAAATTAAGGTTTCATGTCTCTAACATAACAGTTTTAACTTTATTAATAAATTCTATGAAATTCTTCACTGACAAGCTATTAAATTTAAGAACCTTAAATTTGTTCTATAACCAGTTGGATAAGCGATAAGTCATTAAGTTAATACCTGACACAATCATCAATTTATCTTGTTTATGGATCTTAGGTAAGCAATACAATTTTGGAATTTTCGGATTGGAAACTGTTAATGTGAATTTCAAAGCAGGCGTAACAAGTTTAGTACATTTTTTCATAACCGATGTTGTTGATCTAATCATGTTGCAAAGAATGCTTTCATTTATACATTTTTTTGACAATTGGTCTGTAAGGATCATTAGATAGCAAAGTTTCAACTCTATCAACATAATCTTGTTTATCTGGAATGAATATCTTGTTGCCCTTGTCGGCTTTTAAATAATAACAATTTTTTTTCCTGAGCTCTTTAACATTAAGATGGTCTTTCCTTGTTTGTTCTGAGATTGTGTTTGCTCTAAAATGCAAATGTTCCAAAAGTTGAATTCTACAAGCACTTCTAATAAAAATTTTATTGTTTTCTTCTAATTTTACAATCGAGCTTTCAATACCCACTATAATATCATCAATAGGTGTTTTTACATGCTTTAAACCAAATTTAAGACCACGATCAAGCCATCTTGTCTTTTTAAAAGCTTTGGAAGATTTGTTAACCACTATAGCAGGAGGTGGTTACCAGAGATTTTACAGGTTTGTGTAATTTATTCAGCAAATTTATTCAAAGCTTAGTCTGTGGAAATTACACCATTTATGAAATTCAGACTTGGACAGATTTACCGTAAAGACTGGTGAGGAGAATATCCTCAGAAATAAAAACCAACAACTAACTTTAATTTTAATATTTATAAAGTTTCATTCAACTTAATTGGTGAGGAGAATATCATCAGAAGAAACTAGATTTATTTTAAGTTTAAGTGTCAGTTTAACAAATGTAAGCTAGCTGTTTTTCTATTGATGATGAATACTTAGTGGTCCAAATACGTATTTAGAGGTGCTACATTGAAAAAAAATTGTGGCAAAGGGAATTATACTTCTACATTAAACATCATGCCACAGGGTTCCTTTGATATTTGAACCTTTGAAGGTTTCAAAATTTTACTATAAACACTCGTATATATCAATATATCGTATATATCAATTTCGGTTTAGTATTACTGAACTATTCGGAATCTAGTTTCATTCTGTTTAAAAAATCAATTACGAAGATCAAATTCAATAAGTCTAAGGTGTTAAAGGTTTAGTCAAACTAAAAGAATTATCTTTTATATTACATGATAAAGGACAATATATTTATTAATCGTTTTTAAACCAAGACCAAATTTTAGATATTTAAATTATTAACGGAACTTACAGTGATTCAACAATAATAGCTAAATTTGCCTTCCGTACATAATAAAAGACGAAACATTCGTGGTCAATACTCTGAAAATCACTTAAATACAAAATAAATAACAACGGTCCTATAACACTTCCTTGAGGGGCACCATTTCTTACTAGCACTGAACTAGATGTTGAATTTCCTACTTTCGTTTTTTGTCTTCTATTTGACAGGTAATCAGCCAACCATTTTATCAATGTTCCACCAATGCCGTAGTGTTGTAACTTAGTCAATAATAATTGTCTGTTTATTGTCTCAAATGCTCTTTTAAGGTCTAAGAAAACAGTATATACTCATCTTGATCAATGTATTGCTTCCACTTACTAAAAGCTAGCTGAATAGCAGTTTCACAAGGGTGCTTAGATCTAAAGCCTGATTGATTACAATCCAATAACTGGTTACTGTCCATGTAGTTTATTAATTGGTTATATACAGCAATTTCTAATATTTTTAAAGAAAGGTCATTCAATTCTTGAGATATACTAAAACAATTAAATTATTTACAACAAATGTTATTCAAATTAAACAGGCCTGGCTTGTTTGGATCACAAATAAACTAGTCAATGACAGCACAAACTGTTTACTGCATGATAAAATTTAGCATATGGGCAACAAATAGCAAAGTTTTTTTTTAAAACTTTTATAAAAAATAAGACATTTAATTTTGCAAAAATAAAATTCTGCTTAAAGCAGCTGCAAAACCTCTAATTTTAAAGCTTACTTCACTTGGCCGAACCAAGGACAAGTTCACTCAAACAGGTAATAAACTTAAACTTACATATGGGCTAGTCTGTTCTGCCAACAAACATTTGGATATTAAAGCGGCAAACAAAGGCATAGAACTCTTGATTGTCTGTGAAACTAACAGCAACATAATTTAATGCCTCTAATCCTAAAACGACAGTGGAAAATCTTGTACATCCAAGTAAAACCATACATTTATAAAAGCAAGTGGTTTGCCAAATCTCTAAAAAAGCATATACATACCACAAGGACAATACATTGTAATAGATATACACACTGCAATTGCTAACATCTGGCATGCAGCTAATATGATTGGATTTCCAGTTAAGTAGATTAGTGCATATTTATTTAAGAGTGGAGTAGATCTACTGAAAACGTACCACAATAACAAGAATGGAATTGCTCCACCATTCAAGATACCCATATTAGAAATCACTACATTAGTTTTGCATTCACTTTTAATATAATTATTACTGTTTGTAGTACCAAAGTTAAAAAGCAAATTTATCATATCTAGGAACCAATCCTTCCTTTTAAAGGAAAGGCTCCATTCAAATACATTATTTTGCACAATGCCAGTATGTATCAATATTAAAAATAAAAATGCTCTGCAACATTCTGCTGTTCATTGTTTTATTTATTTAACCCCACTTCCGTATGCTTGGTCTAACACCTGACAAGACGAACAACTCAAAAGTGACAATGTTCAATACACTGTGAAATACACCAGACTTGAGACGCAATTTAAATAAGAACCAATAGCATAATACAATAATATTAGTATTTATATTAACTGTTTAATACTTAAGACGAACTGTGAAACCAAACAGCATAATTTAATGGAGCGACAGCACAGTTATATACTAAAATTTGCTCCAAGATTTTAACATGTTACAATATTTACATCTAAAAATCAAATTTGCATCATTATTAAACAAAAGTTGTCAAGTATCATATAGTTTCTCTGTAGAAACAAGTACTAAAACTTCTTACATTTAATATAGTTTTTATAATAGCTTTGGAACGAGCTTCATAAGAATAAAATGTATGATCTTAAATCATGTAATTAATAGCTTCGGTCACGACATCAAGCATTGGGACAAGATGCATCCAACACCTCTATAATTTTTAATATGGAAAACAAATGATTACTCCACATAATATAACAACTGCATGATGTTTCAATAGATAAACAGGTTATGTAGTTAATTCGAAAATAACGTAAAACTTTAAGAATATAAATCCATGATAATGTTAGTTCTAAAAAATGCATTGGTTACAATGAAAAGTTGACTTCCTATCTATTCAAAGTTTTAAAGCAATTTGCAAGGTGTGCTTTAAAATTAGGAATGACATCGTTACTAGTCTGATACCTGAACATGAGTGACTGCGTTACTTCTCGCCTGGTTTATTTGATGATAAGAAATGTACATTAAAGCAGGCTTATAATATTAGAGCATTATATATTGCATAATATCAAACCCTACATGTATTTATTGTACAAGCAAGCTCCAATACTAATATCATATGTGGATAGACTGTAATATTGCATAATAGAATAGGAGTGTTTTGAAAATGCTACAATGTGTTGCAAAGGTTTCAGTAAATAAATGTGATAATCTTTCACAACTTTGACTGGAATGTTGTCCTCAACTGGGGCGCTACTATTTTTTAATGTTGATATATGATGTATTAATTCTGTCTGGTGTTGGTTTGTTACATGCCAAAATTTGGAAATGTACATTGTTTAATTTGCAAATAAATTCCCGCGAATATTTTTAAATGAACTTGTCAATTTCCGTCATTCCGGACAGTTGCATTTGTGCAAAGGAATGCGCAGGTGTGGTAATGTCAGAAGCGGCATTAAGCTAGGAGACCTGAAGCTAAGAACAACTACCTGTGTGGTATGCCTTTTCTTTTCAGATGTGTGTTTCTTTCTACGTTACTTTTGTGTTCCTCATACCTGGTTGTTCCTTATCGTTCCCCTACGAATGAATAGAGGATGGACGGATTGAAAATTTCGAGTCAACATGGTGTGATATGACCCACAAAACGCGATGGCCCTGGGATTTGGCTGTAAGATGCGATTTAAGTGAGTAAATTGTTTTTATTTACATTGTGCATAAAAATTTGACCATTGCATCACCTTTAAACGTGTTTGGTATTTGATACAAAATGGCGTGTAATTTCCCGCGTAATTATACGTTATATTAAACAACTACGCAATAGTATAGCAACGCGTGAAGCACAACAATGGCGCCCGTTACACGCGGTTGTTGAAAATTATATCCGTTTTAACCTTATTTTAACTTATAAGATATTAGCTTGAAAAATATTTATATTTAACTTGAGTTTTAGGAAAAATAGTTTGTTCACTCAAATTTGATAATTAAATATTTTATTTTTAGTAACTTTTAAAAAAGAAATGTAATTTGATTATACTAAATCTAGTAACTTTTTATCTTGTCGTGGTGACATTTGGGGGAGCTTGTAATATCAATCTAACTTATTAAGACTGTTATTTTGCATAGTGTTTGTTTACTTTTTATGTATGTTAGTTTAAACTTAGTTAATTGGCATTTTTCATTTACAAAAACAGTGTAGTTATATTTCAATTCTGTTGGATAATTACCGAACCTAATTTGGGATTAAACTAAAATACGTACCTTTGAAATGTTTGATAATTATCTTAACCTCCCTTGTGAGTGAACTGAAATGTTATTTTGGATTTGGAGAATTCCTTTTGTAAGTATCTTTATACATAGTTACTTTAACCGTTTTATTTGCTATCCCTTGTGAAAAATTTTTTGATATCATTAAGGTTGATTATATACTTGTTCTAACAAAGTTTTTTAGATTATTAAAAGCTTGCTTTTTAGTTTTAAACTTCAGATAACTACCGTATTACCTTTGGTTAACACGATTTAAACCTTTTTCTTATAATTTATATAATTAACTATAGTTTATGGATTCTTTCTTAGAGAAAATTTTGTTCTTTAAACACAACTATCGTAAATTTTCTGTAAATTTATCTTAGTATACCTACTTTCTAAAACATGGTAGTACAATAAATCCATTATACCTCAAATCTTTTGAAACGATCTTCGAGCTGGAATCACGTAGTATCCAACCGGCAACAAATCAAAATGATAGGTGATTGCAATTAAAAGTCATATTAGCTCAGGAATCTAATGGGCATTCATTTCCTTGCACAATAACGTCCAATTTATTACAAAATACCTTTGAGATTAAACAATCCCTAGACGATATTAATAATATAGTTCAGAAAACAAATCCATAAGTTTCAAATTTAGAATTAAAACGGGTTACATCTGGTAATGCATTTAAAACAATGTATAGATCTATTATCGTCACTTAAAGATGAACAAGCTAAGCAAACTTTCTTATCTAACGTTTTCTAACTTGAAGGAATCGTCCTCGAAAAACTTAACTTAAATTTAGATGCAAATTTGCCTACCGTCTTTTCGAATTTAACAATTTCCCAACCTCCTATATCGTCTCCGAAATCTATACCAGTATACAAATGGGGCCTTTCTTTCTCGGACTTCGATTCCCAAATCTCGTTAATGTCTTTCCTAGATAAAGTAAATGATTTTAAAATTTCTCGTAACTGTACAGACGAAGATTTATTTGTCTCAGCGGGCGAATTATTTTCTGGCTCTGCCTTGATTTGGTATAGAAACATACGAAACCAGAACTCTACCTGGGAAGAACTAGTTACGTATTTAAAACGCGATTTCTTACCCCATGGCTATATAACTGATCTCTGGAATGAAATAAAAAATTGTACCCAGGAACCTAACGAAAACGTAATCTCTTTTATTACCTCAATGGAAGCTTTATATAGCAGATTAGATAAAAATCGCCGGAACGCGAAATTATAGATCAACTTCTAAGAAATTTAAATCCATATTTTTCCGAACGTTTAGTTTTACAACATATCTCCTCTTTACCTCAGTTTAAAGATTTATGTCGCTCGCTTCAAAAAGTAAAATTACGTATAGATAAATACCATCCTCCCCCAGCAAAACAATCTGGCTTATTAGAACCAGACCTAGCATGTCAGTCTGAACCCTCTCGTAAGGTATCTATTATTACTCTTCCTGCTTCCCCTTCGATTAACTCACTTACCTGCTGGAATTATAAAAAAAGCGGACATACTAATAATGTTTGCACATATCCGAAAAATCTTTTTTGTTATGGCTGTGGTCGTAACAATAGCTATAAATTTAGATGTACAAATTGTAACCCTAACTTATCGGAAAACTTCCACAGAGATTCCTACTCGGGACGTGAATATCTCGAGGAATCAAAATCGTCCTCAACACCAACTATTCAACGCACCCAGATGTCAATAGCTATAAAGCATAAAATTACTTCCAATATTAAACCTTTATCTAATGTATCTAATAATAATAATACCGTTACCTTAAACTCACAGAAGAACTTGCTTCCTTTATCTGAAACATGTTGTTTTACCCGTGCCGAATGGTCAAGTTGGTTGAAAGCAGTTAATTCCTTTTATCATAAAAATTCTGCTGCCTTACAACTTGTTAAAAAACCTCTCGACATCCGCCCTCACTTACCTATCTCTATTGGTTCCCTAAATGTAATCGCTTTATTGGATACAGGTTCGTCGTGTTGTCTTTTAAATAACGAAGGCTTAAGATAATTATCTGAACAAAATATTAAATTTCAGGTTATTCTGGAAAAAAACCTCTATAAATCTAGCTGACGATAATAAAATATTTGTAACTGGTTCCCTTAAAATAAAAATTCAAGTAGAGTCACTTGAACGTGATGTTCCATTTTTAATTGTACCTACACTAGCTTACCCATTTTTACTTGGCGTTGACTTTTGCAAACTTTTTAATTTATCTTTATATTTTCAAGATTTCTCTTGGCAAGCTTCTCTCAAAACAAATTCTTGTGCGTCGGTTGGTATATCTAATAAAATTTCTCTTACCGATTCTCAAAATGCAATTCTTAACTTTACCATTGACAAATTTCGTAAATTAAATACTTTTGAACTTTGTTGCGTTACTACCGCAACACATATTATCTCTACGGGTGATGCTGTTCCTTTTAAGCAATGTCAATATCCGTTATCACCTGCATTACAAAAACATTTGCATTCCGAAATAGATAAAATACTTGAATCCGGTGTTATCTCTCTTTCAAATTCGCCATGGATGTCTCCCATGTTATTGGTTTGTAAGAAAAATGACGAATGGCGTGTTTGCTTTGACGGTAGAAAGCTTAACTCTGTAACTGTGGCTGATACCTATCCCTTAACTCGTACGGATTCTATTCTAAGTTGGCTTCGAAATGCTAAATTTATCATCTATCGATCTTAGACGAGCTTTTTATCATATCCCTCTTGACTTATCTTCACGTCCAAACACTGATTTTTGTGTTCCAGGTCGGGATCTGTTCGGTATATAATTTCTTGCCGTTTGGTCACTGTAATGCACCGCAAACTTTACAACGTACTATGGATCAAATGTTAGGTTCTATCTTACACCAAGAATGTGTCTTTGTATTTTTAGACGACATATTAGTTACCTTAAGTTCTTTTGAAGAACATATTGCTACACTTAATGAAGTTGCTGAACGCTTAAATGCAGCAGGTTTTAAAATAAAATGTGAGAAGTGTCAACTTTGCTGTTCCTCTCTTGCACATCTTGACTTTATTATCGATGGAACTGGTCTTAGGGCAGATCCTGCTAAAGTCGACGCTATTACTAAATTTAAAATGCCCAAGACTGTTACCGAATAAACGTTTAATAGGAATGAATAGTTATTATCGCATTTTCCTACCTAATCTCTCAACTATATCTACACCCATTACTGCCTTAATTAAAAATAAAAAGAAAAGTTAATCTGTTGCATGGAATTCAGAAGCTCAGCAGGCTTTTGAACAAATTAAAACAATCACTTCTACACATGACGTGATGTGACCCACAAAACATGATGGTCCTGGGATTTGGCTGCAAGGTGCGATTTAAGTGAGTAAATTGTTTTTATTTACATTGTGCATAAAAATTTGACCATTGCATCACTTTTAAACGTGTTTGGTATTTGATACAAAATGGTGCGTAATTTTTCGCGTAATTATACGTTATATGAAACAATTGCGCAATAGTATAACAACGCGTGAAGCACAACAGGTTCTAAAAGTGAAGATTTGCAGACTTTGTATTGTTGCAGGTTTTTGTTTTGAAATGAATTTTAGGGCCTTTTTTATCTATTCCTACAAAATATTGATTAGCTTAATTTTGTTACCGATAGTTTGTCTTACATTTTAGATTTTCTATATAAAAATGTGGAGGGCATTCTGCATGTGTTGATGGATAGTGAATATTATGGTTAATCTTAAAACTGATATTTGATTCCTTGCAGTTGCTGCATCGTTTTTCGTGTTACTCATATTTTTTGAAGTGGTGGTTTTAACTGCAATGAGATGTCATCTCAAATTCACAACGGTCTTTTCGATGTTCAAATGCTTGGCATTTGTTGCACTGCAATACAGATAAATCTTGGAATATTATGAGCGGCTATCAACCAGCAAATAATGTTTGCGTCTACATCAGCTTATGATAATGTTTTGGAGATATTTAAGCAAATATTATCGAACCCTTGTTATTTAGTTTCTTTATATAGTTACTTTGATATATTCATCTTGTTCTAATTGGTTTTGTTTTATTTTTATTTTCAGATTCAACATAAAGCCCATAATTTTTATTTTTGGGTTTCTTAATTTTGTTGACTTAATTTTATATTTATCTTCAGTTTTTTGAATGCCGTTAATTTGAATTTTTCCGTATCCTCGAGTGTTCCACATCTAATTTATTAATCCGCCATGTTTTGTTTCCACCATAGCTGTTATGCCAATTTTAATTGTAGAGGGGTGTAAATTATTTTTCAGATCTTTTTTGTCTTACTTACGCTCTGCGTTTGTGTTGGTGCAATAATTAAACCGGTTATGTTTTTGTTTAGCTGTATGTGGGTACAAATCCGGTTTTACCAACATTCGAGTAGCTCATGTTGAGATTTTCCAGTTATATAATTTTTGTTGCAGCATTAAATTATTTTTCTGTTGAATTAAATTTTTTTATCAGTTTGATTTATCAGCTTATTCAATAAAGTAATTTCCTTGTCTCTAAATTGTATGTTGTCGGTAAAGTTTGCCTTACGAATGATAATTTTTTCTTGCACGTTGTCTTTGGTTTTACATGCACAATACAACTTTTAAGTTACGTATTATCAAATATTACACCTATTACGGGTTCATTTATTGCTATTTTCTTTTTATGTATTTTGCATCTTTGCTCCGATTTAATTTTTTTGACGGAGCTGTCAAATCGCCGTCATAATCCACCATCATGTTTATCATAGATAAAGTGATGTCATCAACTAATGACAAGGTTGTTTAATACATATTTTGAAAAACTAAAAATTTATCTAAAATTATAAACTAGCATCATATGGCAAACAATAAGTTTAAATAAAAGTAAATCAATTGAGGAGCAGAGCTAAATACTTACGAAATGTAATTTAAATACAATGAATGCATAAACACAATAATTAGATCTGATTGCAAAAATCAACTATAAGTGGAATACAAAAATGTATAAAAAAATGTTTCAAGTTTCAAACTAAATTTTAAAGCATTATTTAGGAAGGAAACAACTATTTCTTGTAAATATGGCAAGTTGGACAATGTGCATTATTAAGGAATAAGTTTAAATTTCAAGAGTAATCCCTTAAAAACAACAAAAAATTTACAAGAAAACAGAAGAGAAAAGAAAAATATTATTTAGATATGTGTAGCATCATAACAGTGTTATTCTCCTAATTTGAGTAGATTTCTATATAGCTACAGTACAGTAAATACAGGAGAAAAATTGAAATACGTAAAAAAGAAAAAGAAATAAAAATACATAAAAAATAGTGTTCAAGCCAGTGGAACATTTAAAAACAGAAAGTAGAAAACTGCAAAACCGTTTTAATAAATGAACATATAAACAACAAACTGGGATGGATATAACCTTTTGACTTATCGCAGTGACTTGCCCAAACACGCCAACTGACTGATTACTCAAACAAAAACCCATCTTAAAAAGTCAAGATATGAAAAACTTGCTGTTGAAGGAACAGCAGAATAACCAATTATTACATAAAGAATATTATAATAACATCATAAGGTAGCAAAGCGAAATCGACACTTTGAAACAAAAACTAGCTGAGTTTTAAACACAGATTAATACACAAACTATTACCACTCTTAACACAAATACTATTACATGACAGGAAAAGTCTTTTGACTCAACTAACGATTGGCCAATTATTGTGCTCGATAACTACATTAATACTCTGACCCATAAACCTAATATTAATTCTTTGACGGCAACTGAACAGCGGATCAGCACCAAATCACCTATTCAGCTCATCAACAGTACACCAAGATATAAACTTCTTGAAGCATTCTCCAAGAACACTCGGATCATGAAAGTTTCCATCAACCTGGACAGGAATATTGACCTGATTGCCAAAAATTGCTACTTTAATGCTATCGCCAATAATCATAATAACTCCTCTTAAGTATAGTAGAGAACTACCTAAAAGATAGAGAGCAAATCTTAAAATAGACATTCCACAAGGAACTGTGCTAGGACCTTTTACCTTTTATAACATGCACTAATTCCTTATTAGAAATCACATTGATGGTACATCCATCGCTTGTACTGATGATATTATACTGGTATTCGAAGATCACAATTGGACATTAACTAAATAAAAAACAGTTTGGACTAAAATGGTAATGAATAAGTTTGTCTGACATTGGGAAAGAAATTCAAGCATAGTGAACGAACATTAATATAAAATTGTTGGTTATTTTGAAAAGAGAAAATCTCATGACCGGTTTTCCTGTTATTGCAGCTCGTCAGATTGGACCATTTTTTTCTGCAAAACAACCAACCAAGTTCTTGAAATTATACACATCATAGTATATTAATATGTACAAAATGTATTTTATCGCTACCTATACTCGAATGTAAACAACTAACTCATCATCATTATTAAGTCTTCAGTCCTGGAACTGATTAAACGCGTACCTCCATTGTTTCCTATTCTGAGCTAACCTACACATTTTCCTGAAATTCCCAGTCTTCATCTTTCACTATCTGCATACAATTGTCTCATCTAGGTCTACATCTGCCTCTCTTTTTTCCTATATCTGCTTGTAATATAGCCTGCATTAATCCCCAAAAATGCCTTAGAATGTATCTTGCCTTTCTATTTTTCCTATTTTTTGTTCCACAGATATCTTTGTTCCTTTACTATTTCTATAACCTCTTTGTTATTAGCTTTGTCTATCTTTGCTATCGCCATCGTATATCTGAAGCATGACATTCCAAAGGCTTCTTCCTTTTCCCATCTGCTTCTCCTACTGTCTCTATTTCTTAGGCGTACAGTGCTGTACTCCACGCATATGCTTCCAATAATTTTTTCCCTGTTTCTATGTTTGATGTCTTTGAACATAGATGCTGCTCCTTTTTGTTAGATATAGTTTGGTTCCCCTTCTATTGTTTTGTAAATATGTACTCTGTTTCTTCGATATTCAGTGGTATGTGAAGAGGGTTAAGCAGCCTGTGGCTACCAAGATCTCCTAACACTTGAACATTTGCCGAATTAATAGTTTTCCAATAAATCATTATGTTTAGGCACAATTATTTTTTGCCTTGGAACTGGTTGTACGCATACCTCCATTGATTTCTATTCTAAGCTAGCCTACGCATTTCCCTGAAATTCCCACAGCCTATATTTTTGACTATCTGTGTGCAATAGTCTAACCTAGATCTACCTCTACCTATATCTCTCTTTTTTCCTATCTTTGCTTTTAATATATTCCGCACTATTCCCTCTTGCTTTAGTATGTGGCCTATTATCATTCTATTTTTCCTGTTTTTTACTGTTTTCCACATTTCTTTCTTTCCCTACAATTTCTCGTACCTTTTTGTTCTTAACTTAAGTCTGTCCATGATATCTTTATCATACGTCTGTTGCACCACAATTCAAAGGCTTCAATCTTTTTCCTGTTCGCTTCTTCTACTGTCTAAGTTTCACTATACAATGCTGTACTCCACACATATGCTTTCAGCAATCTTTTCCTTGTTTCTATGTTAGTTGTCTTTGAACACATTGTCCTTTTTTGTTAAATATAGCACGACCTTGTGCTAATCTTTGTTTTATATCTTTTGTGCTTTTCCCATCTTGCGTTATTTGGCTTCTGGGGTAGCAGAAATCCTTAACCTCTTGTAAGTTTTCTTTTCTTATTTGTATTCTAGTTTTTGATTTCTTTTACTCTCCTTTGTATACTTTTACTTTAGTTTTATTTTTATTAATTTTCATACCGTATCACTTTGTTAGAACTGTTTCATTAAGAGCTGCTTTCTTGCTAGATGCTAATACCGCTATATCATTTGCAAATCTAAGCATATCAATCTTTTGTCTCTGCATAATAATTCCAAATTTCTTCCTACATTTGTCAATATTCATTGCCTCTTCGATATACAAGTTAAAAATTAATGGAGATAGAGCACATCCCTGTCTTACGCCTTTTCTAATATCAACTTTACTATGTTCCTGCTCTAATTCTATTACAGTTGTTTGCTCTTTGTATATGTTATGTACTATCCTATCCGTCTATCTCGAAAACTCATTCTAATCTTTTTGAGTAATTCGAACATATTTTCCATTTTACATTGTCGAATGCTTTTTTCAAATCTGCAAACCCTATATACACGCTTTCTTCTTTTTTCTATTGTTTTCTCCATTATCACCTTCAGAGCTAAAATACCCTCTCGTGCTTTCCTGTTTTGCCTAATCCCAAATTGATCTTGTATTAGTAGTTCTTCAGCCCGTTTTTCCATCTGTCTTTGTTCAATTCTAGTTAATATTGTTGACACGTGTGCTGTCAAACTTATTGTTTGAAAATTTTCACATTTATCCGAGTCTCTCTTTTTTGGTATAGTGACTCATGATGTTTCGTTTGAAATCTTTAGGTATCTCGCCTGTCACATACATATAGCTTACAAGTTGAAAGAGACGTTCTGTTACTGCTTGTCCAGCGGTTTTTAGAGTTTCTGCTTGCACCTTATCTGTATCCAGTGCCTTACCATTTTTCAGACCCTTTAATGCTAATTCAAACGCATCTTTAAATATAGGATATCCCAAGTCATCTTTTTCAATGTCTGATTCCTGTTCTAATGCTGTTCGTTCTTCTTCCCTACATATTCCTGCCATCTAGCCACTTTCTCTACATTTTCTATAATGACATTTCCTCTCGCATCTCTTATATTTGTGCTATATGGTTTTATATCCATAAAATTCATTCTAATTAGTTTGTATGCTTCGTCTGTCTTCCCTATTTCCATCCTAGTTTGTACCTCTTTACACTTTTATCAATCCATTGTTCTTTAGCTTTCCCGCATGTGCGAATAATTTACTATTTGATGACTTTGTATCTCTGTTTTCAATCTTTGTCTGGTTCGTTTTTGTATTTTTGTCTTTCTTCTGCTCCATTCAGGATATCCTTTGTTATCTATGGTTTCATATTCTCTTTTTGTGTATACCCTAGAATATCTCTGGCAGCCATATCTAAGCTGGATTTAATGTCATTCCATTCTGTTTCTACTCCCTTAGTATAAGAAATTTTCCCAATATCTTTCAGCAATTCATTTGACTTCTTTTCAAATCTTTCATGGATATCTTTATATTTTAGTTTCTCAAAATCAAAGTGCTTTTTTCCGTTCCTTTTTCTCAAATTTTTAAATTTAAGAGTGGCCTTCAAATTAAAATGTTGTTTTCTGTGTCTATATCTGCTTCTGGGTAGCTTCTACAGTCTCTTATTTGATTCCTAAACCGTTGTCTAACAATAATGTAATCTATTTGATATATTCTTATATCTCCTGGCATCTTCTACGTGTATCATCTTCCATCATGATGTTGAAATAATGTGTTTGCGATGGTTAAATTGTTTTTTCGCAAAATCTACCAACTTATTTCTCCCGTTGTTTCTCGTGCCTAAACCAAATAAACCTACTCTCTACCCTCTCTTACCACTGCATTACAATTTTCCATAATTATTAAATTTTCATATCCTTCTATGTATCTTAGTATGTCTTTGATATCTTTGTAGATCACTTCTATTTCTTCCTCACTGTAGCTAGGGGTTGGCATGTATACTTGTGTTATTACTGTATTTACCAGTTTAGATTCTAATCTAACCATGAGTACTCTTTCATTCTTTTGTAGGTAGTTTTCTATACAGTATCTTATCTTTTTTCTCATAACTATCCACACACTCGAATTTCCTTCCTCTGATCCTGTATGAATTATCCTTGTTTCAGCTCCAAAAATTCCTCGCTTCTGGCCACCGAACTTTCTAGATCCCTACTATGTCTAATGCTAACCTATCTGTTTTAATTTTTAAGTTCTCTAGCTTACCTGCTTGCTTCATACTTCTGACATTCTGCACCCCGACTAGTAGATTGTTCCCGACTCTTTTTCTAAACTTTTCGATCACGTCCTCCAAAGTATTCCTCTCCTGGAGATCCGGATGGGGGACTATTTTAACTATGGAATTTTTTACCCCAGAGGATGCCATTATCTTAAATAACAATTTAAGTAGCCCGTGTACTTGGGAGGTAATGTGGTAGTTTCCTGTTGTCTTCCACATCGCAGTAGTGTGTATTAGAATGCCATACCAACTTCTTTGGTCTCTGCCACTCAAAGTACTGAAATAGCTGATGTCCTTTTTGGGGGACATGTCTTATTCCGGTTCCATACTATAGACCCCACTACTTTGGTTAAACCTGTAGTTTGGCTCTTTTGCCTACTGGAACACGTAAGCCATTCTACCCGTTCTAGTACTCTAGAACTTCTTCAAGGTGCAGGTCCATTCAGAATGGAAACAAATAATTATCGGTGACTTTTTTAAGTTTTTGACATGATAGTGTAGATGCATTGTGTCTACTGTCACGAAAAGTCACGAAAGTCATGAAAAAGACACCAATTTCGTTTTGCTGTAACTAAAGTAACGAAACCTCACTAAATCCTATATCTGAGTCAGGAATTTTTTCTTCATTGTTTGATTATCCTATGTATTTCCACAAAAACGTCATAAAATTTTATAGCCATACTTCAGATGTTGCAGCAAATAAATGTTAAAGGACAAAAAAATTTTTAATCCACCGAAAGCAGCCTGTCTCTTTTCATTATACATTTATTGGGTTGGGTTATATAAACCCTGCCGGTTTTTGTTTGGCGCCTTGAATCTAGAAATCCGAGCTTATCAATGCTTGAGCAGCAGTTTTGTGTGTTTATTTCTGGCATGCTTTTTTATTATTGTATGCAGCCCTAATAAATATCTGCTATTGTAATCAACCCCAGATATATTTCCACAAAAACCAGATGTTGCAGCAAATAAATGTTAAAGTACAAAAAAAATTTTTATTGCACCAAAAGCAGCCTCTCTCTGTTCATTATACATTTATTCAGTTGGGTTATATAAGCCCAGTGGTTTTTGTTTGACCTGTTGAATCTAGAAATGGAGACTTATCAGTGCTTGAGCAGCAGTTTTGTGTGTATATTTCTGACATGCTTTTTTATTATTGTATGCGGCCATAATAAATACCTGCTATTGTAATCAACCCCAGACACTGACCCTGGCGCCAATGACCTTCATTGTAATACGGAATTGGAATGTGGGTAGGGAGCAGCCAGGCGACCATTTAAAGAATATTACCCCAAGTCAGTCGTAAATAAGACCTTATGAGATGTGTTTCGTTTTGATTATTTGTAATGCCACAAGATTTTACGTTTTTAAGTTTACACAGTGCATATGTAGTTAAAGTGAAAACTTTACTTGTAAAAATGCCTGGAAAGTGTTTGTTTTCTGAACTTTGGCTGACAAATCCGATTTTTAAAAGCTGGTTACAACCAGTACCTGGAAATGTTTATATTGCTTTTTGTGCCTACTGCAAAAAAAATTTGATATTTCAAAAGCTGGAATATATAATGTAAAACTTCATTCCAATGGACTAAAGCATTCTAATATAGCTAATCCAATACTCAATATGAAGCAACCAACTATTGAAAATAATTTAGTTAGAAATACTCCGGTCAGACTCTCAACAAAATGATATTTCAGCTTCAGTAACAGCTGATTTACCTGCAAAAGTGTATTCTGAAGAAGCTGATCGTAAAAATAAAAATATTGCGTCGTACATGATCCATAACGAGATTACTAAAGCTGAAATATTACGGACTATGCACAAGATAGTATCTTATTCTTCGTCAAGAGTTCATCAGGATGCTATTGAACTTTTTCCAATAATGTTCCCAGATTCTTTTATAGCGAAAAACATGCAGTTACACAAAGACAAAATATGTTATATAGCCACTTTTGGCTTGGTTCCGTTTTTCCAAAACGAACTTTTAAATAAAATTAAAGATTGTATTTTTTGTGTATAGGTTTTGACGAAAGTCTGAATAAAGTTGTGCAAAAATGCCAAATGGACATTCTTGTCAGATACTGGGGTGATGAAGATCATATGTTTAAAACAAATTATTTGTTTTGGTGTTTTCTTGAAAAAACCACTGCCATCGATCTTTTAAATGGTTTTTTAAATACTCTGGATTCTCTTAGTATATCCATTAAAAAAATTTGTAACATCAGCATGGATGGACCTAATATGAATCTGAAGATGCTTCGGGAACTAAAAGAACACATTCGAATTTCTGGTAGTGATGATGACCCCGTAATGTTTGATCTTGGTACGTGTGGGCTGCACATTGTTCATGGAGCGTATAAAACAGCACACAATGGCACTGTTCTTTTATCAATGAATTTCTACGTGCATTGTATTACCTTTTTAAAGACACTCCTACTAGAAGAGGAACTTTTATCTATCATACAGGTACAACATTTCTACACAAATTTCGTTCAATAAGATGGGTGGAAAATGGTGGTGTTTTGCAGCGAGCAATAAAGCTATTAGAGCCTCTTAAAAAGTATATTACAGCAGTTTCAACTTGTCCACCAGATTGTGCTAGTTTTAAGAAAATCAGTAAAGCTTTGTCAAATAGTTTCTTGCAAGCAAAACTAGAATTTCTTTTGTCCATAGTGTCTGATCTCGAACCGTTTTTAACTAAATATCAAACAAATGAACCGATGTTGCCCTTTCTTCATCACGATCTAAGTTCATTGCTGCGTTGTATTGGGGAAAGATTTATAAAGAACGAATTAATAAAAAGTGCAAAAACGTCTTTGGATTTAATTAATATTAAACTTGAAGTTGCCAAAAATGTGTTATCACCAATGCAGATTGATATTGGCTTTGGTGCTAAAATGCCAATCAAGAATTTGAAAAAAACTGTTTCAGAACTTCAAATTTTAATGTTTAAAAAAGATTGTCAGACCTTTCTTAAACTCCTTTTTAAGAAAATCGGTGAAAAGTCGCCTCTTAAATTTAAAATTGTTAGAGGTGCGTCATGTCTTTCTCCATATGTAATGAAAAGTGAAACACTTAGTAAACAGAGGATTCGAGACACATTAGAAGAAATTGTAGAAAAGAAACATATAAGTCCAGGTTGTGCCGATGGTATAAATAGACAATATGAAACTTTGTGTTTATCAGAACGCGATTCTTTAAAAGAGTGGCGTAATGAAAGGTTGAATATATATTTTAACGAACTTTTTGTAAAATCCTCTATAAACGATAAACAATTTCTTACTTTTGTGTGGATAATTTTGACAATGTATCATAGCAATGCTATGGTAGAAAGAGGGTTCTCTATAAACAAAGAATGCTTACAGGGCGGCTTAGAAGAAAGATCATTGATTTCAGAAAGATTAATTTATGAAGCAACATTTAAGAATTTAGATATAACTGTGAAAATTCTTCATGCTGTAAGGAATGCATCTTCTTTAAGACGTGAAGCTATTGCCGAAAAAAAGAAATCTAAGGAAAAGGAAATATGCAGTAAAAAGCAGATTGTGAAGGAAATTGCAGACTTAGAAAAGAAACGGAAGGACATAGAGAAGCATAACTTTGAAGAACTAAAAGCATTGGACATTGAGTTGGAAAAATTAAAGAAAAAATTAAAACCATTATGAATTTAAATTGTGTTGTTCCCAAATAACCTTTATATACTTAAGTACGACAAATGTCCTAATTACTTAATTTTGTGATTATAATGTTATGAAACTTAACAACAATAGAATAAATACAAGTAAGTTTTTTTTTAATACAGGTCACTAATATTTTATAAAATGGTCACTAAAAGTCACTAAAAAGTCACGATTTTTGGTTTTTGAATCTCAGTAAACACCCTGAGATGGCATTGCAAGACATAATTTTAATAACCAGTCAATTGACAAGATGGAAGATAAATAAACAAATGAAACATTACCTACTTACCACTGGCGGATCTTCTAAGAAAGTACTACACATAATGCCAAATGATAAAATTGGTCAGTGGAAACTAATAGGTTTCCAGCTACATGATAATGAATAATTTTGTCTGGCATTGGGAAAGTAATTCGAGTTTAGTGAACAAAATTAATATAAAATTGTTGGTTATTTTGAAAAAGGAGAAACCCAATGATCGGTTTTGCTATTATTGCAGCTCATCAGATTGGACAATTTCTCTCCGCAAAACAACCAAACGTTCTTGAAATTATACACAAATCATGGTGTATTAATATGTATGTATCCCATGCATCCTCTATACTCGAATGTAAACAACTGTCGGTGATTTTTTCAAGTCGCTAACATGATACTGTAAATGGCATTGCCAGACAAAATTTTAATAACTAATGAAAAGATAAGATGAAAAATAAATAAACAAATGATCGATTACCTACCCAACAATACATCATTATTTGTGTATAATTTCAAGAACTTGGTTGGTTGTTTTGCAGGGAGAAATTGTCCAATCTGACGAGCTGCAATAACAGCAAAACCGGTCATTGGATTTTTCTCTTTTCAAAATAACCAACAATTTTATATTAATTTTTGTTTACTAAGTTCGAATTACCTCCCCAATGCCAGATGGAATTATTCATCATCATGTAGCTATAAATGTATTAGTTTCCATTGACCAACTTCCTCATTTAGCCATTGGATGTAGTACTTTCTTGGAAGATCCGCCAGTGTTAAGTAGGTAGTCCGTCATTTGTTTATTTATTTTTATCTTGTCTTTTGACTGGTTATTAAAATTTTGTGAAGCAGTGTCAGCTATACTTGAAAAAGTCACTGATAATTAGATTTTTACATTCGGGTATAGGGGGGCTGATGAGTTACATTTTGTACATATTAATACACCATTCTGCATATAATTTGTTATACTTCACTATTATAGTCTAAGATATAACCGTTAATGTCCCGGCATAATTGATAAGAGCCACTACGACAGTTGGCAACACAAAATAATCACGTTCATAATATCGCACAAGATATTACGTCATTATTGCGTTTCAATGGTATTACATACAAAAAATATTCATTTTAATACCGAGGCGCCATAAAGGATAGATAAAATGTATTCACGTAAAATGTGGAGCTCATTCACGACATTGTAATATTTATTATATTTTGCGATTCTATCTTTAATATTCATTATTAACTTTACCCTCGTGACTATCAGCTAAAAAATTACACCTCCAAATTTCCTAACCCTTAACCTGATATCACAAGGTCGAGAATTTCTTCTTTTTATTGAAAGCCCAAGGTAATGTTGGATGGAGAATGGCTTGAGACAAAGAAAAACTCTTAAGACATAAACGGCTAATCGAGTGTTAGCTCTGGGTAGATCATGAGCTTGGGTCATGGGTTGATAAAAGACCAAAAATATATTTAATGAGCGCCACCGTATTTTTCAATACAATAACCAACAAAATTTAACTGTGCTTGTATAAGGGGAATGCGGAAACCTTATCTTAACACCACTAACATAGCCATAAAACCTGAATTTCACTCTTTAGGACACACTTACCAAGACCTCAACCACCAGATGTCATACAGATGTCTCGGCTTTACCTGTGAACAAACAAGAGTACAACATGGACACCATTTGTGTCCTCAAAAATATTTGCCAAAAAATAAAATAATAGAGTTTGGGCTTCTAAAATGTATACTGAGGGAATTTGTTTTCATTACACACAATTTGTAATCTGGGATGACTTGCAATTTTTTGAATGTTAAATAATAAAACGTCTTTCAAAATAAAATAGATTGTATTTGGATAAATTTCTGAATATATATATATATATATATATATATATATATATATATATATATACTGCAATATTTAAGTTTGTATCTTTATAAAAAATTTTCATAATAATTTTCTAGAACAGAAATAGACTAGTGAAGTTTTACATTCAAAATTAAGAAGATCTCTGAATGGATCTTTTCTATAAAATTTAATTAATTTAAGTTTTTCATAATACATAAATTTCTTTCAATCAGCGAAGTACTTCCTTGATCTTCACAATAAAATTTAATTATCAAAGTGCAGACATTGTAGAATGTAATTATTCTAATTTATTTGTATTTAACAATAAGTACGCAAATTTCATATGTCGATGAAAGTGCAAGTTTATGACCTCAAAATCTTTAAACATATTTTAAATTGAATTAAGACAGCATATGGCGTCTAGATAGGAAAACTGAATCTATGTTTTTTTATATCTGACATAGGATGTCATTCACAACTTTATAAAATATATTATTTGCGTACATGTGCAAACATTCTGACAAGCAATTGACATATTATTTAATTCGCCGATTCCTCAAAAACTATTTTCTTTTTACGTTACTCAAATATTTAATGTTAGATAATTTATAGTAATTTACTGTATTTTCAAAGTTATTAAATCCTAAAGAACACTCACGTGCAACAAAACTGCTCTGAACTAAAAATACTGGACCTTGACCTCAGCTGTGGGAAATTTCCATATGCATCAAAGTTGTTTGGAATACAACGACTATATTACAAAACCAAACATTATATCCTTGTTTGATGTTATTCATCGGTAATGTTGAAATATATGGAACACATGTGAAATCACCTTCTACGTTACTGCATGTTATATTAAATAGGACGAAACCATATATTCTTGCTTTAAAATATTGCCTTAAGAAATTGTTTTAAGTTACTATCAGAGTTATTATACAAGATATGTTCTTAAGATATTGCACTAAGATGAAAAATATTAGTATAATCTATTTAATTAATATATACCAACTGTCTAAATGATGTCCAAAGGGGCTTCCATTTTCTTAGGCCTGTAGGGATCAACTGAACTGCTCGGAACGAAGCTTATCGAAAATCATGCTCACGCAACCGCTGTTAGGCTCGACCTCCAGACACCAAGAATTTATCAATTCTTTACTTTTTTCTAACTTTGTTAGAAGCCACGTGCTTACACACGGCCATCGCGACTTCCCTTATCTTGCAAAGCAGCCTGCCCTTTCGAACGCTGATAATGAAGTGCCAATTGACAACTTGACAGAGCTTAGTAACGAACTTTAGAGCATAAACGTAAAAGAATCTATGTGTTATTATGAATTTTATACATTAATTTCTATTGGACGGTAATTCACAAATTAAATATTTTAAATTATAGCTGTTTTATTTTTATTTTATTGAACGAAATGTAACCAGAAAAAAAATACGTTACAACATTACGGTTATTGTTGCGGCAAGAGCCATGCTTCTTTCCATTGATCTCGCTGTTGGTTGGGCGTGGTTCGGCCTTTGCCCTTGTTGAAGTCAGATTGGTTTTGTCTTCCCTCTTCTTTCTGTAGCGGTACGATAAAGGATCAACCAGGTAAAGAGGAACGATAATAGGTACGACAAAGGACACCTACATTATCTGAAAGAGAAGACAAAAAAAGACACAGATAACCTCACTGTTAGACGTCTAGTTGGCTAATGCCCTTGTGTCGGAAACCGCCACTTCTCCACTCTACGTCTGCGCATTCTCTGGCGTCGACGCAACTGTCTGAAGTGACGGAAATGCACACACGTCTATTTTTAAAATATTAGCGCGATGATATTTAAAACTAAAATCAGAATTGTTTACATAGCCGATTTTCGGCATGTAACAAATTTCAGGAATGTAGTTGGTCTTTTAGCAGAGCGAAATGGGTAATTAGATGATCTACAATAATAGCAAAAGCGGTCATTGGTTTTTCTTTTCAAAATAACCAACAATTTTATATTAATTTTGATTCACTAAGCTTGAATTACTTTTTTAATGCCAGACAAATTATTCATTATCATGTAGTTGGAAACGTAGTAGTTTCCGTTAATCAACTTCCTCATTTAGTATTGGGTATAGTACTTTATTAGAAGATCCGCCTGTGTTAAGTAGATAATTGGTCAGTTTTTATTTATGGACTAGAATACATAAAGAAATGGCTAGATCAACATAAAGTAACTTTAAATACAGATAAAACAAAACTATTGCATTCTCAATTATACAAAAAATATAGACCACATTTCAGTATCCTGACTATTAATGACATTATTAAAGAAACAAATGAAACCAATTATCTTGGAGTAGCAATGGATAACCACTTGAGATAGACGAATCATGCTAATAATTTAGCTAGAAAAATTAATAAGATTTATACATAAATTTTACATATTACGTAATATCCCAAATTAAAAATTAACTGTTGCAATATATAAAGCATTGGTGATGCCTCTGATAAGGTACGGAATCCTAGTTTGAGGATGCACTCATAACAATGCTTTACAAACACTTAACGTTGCTTAAAAATACATTTAAAAATCATATTTCGAAAAACGAAGACATGCTTCAAATCTATTATATAACACAAATTTATTAAATGTCAGGCAACTCTATTTTTTATCATTCTGTATTACTGTACATAAAAGAAACATAATCCAAGAGCACATCAATCATAAGTGTGCAACCAGAGCTAATACTAATAATAATAATATAAAAATTTGTTACTACAAGAAAAATGCAAATCAGCACTTTCTCAATTACATATCAGTTAAAACTTATAATGTACCTACCAAAAACACTAAAGCAAGTGAGGATAATTAACAACGTTAGAGAATTATGTAAAACTTATATTTATGAGAATTACAGTACATACATTAGATTATTATAATCTCATTATAGTTGCTACGTACTCACAACATTGACTTTCTGCTAGCAATGCACACGTATTCCACATTTAGATAATACTTTCATGCGACTTATTTGCTAATATTGTATTTAGAAATTGAACTTCAATTTAGAAATTAATGCATATACAGGTTTTTCACCTAGGTGCACGTTAGTAATATTAAATAAAAAAACAATATGTAGTAAATATAACTGCTATGATTTTATAGTGCAATACAAAAATACTTCTATTAGTATCCCACTGAACATTATTCTCTATTTCAGCTATTGAAAATAATTTAACTTGGATTTTCTCTACAAATACACCATTTCGTTTTCTTCTCGATGTGTATTATTTGTAACAAATAAAAAATTAAAAGTTCTACATTAGTTATCTATTTATATTTTCTCGTAATGCTCTATTATAACCAATCATTTATTTTCAAAGTTATTTTGTTTTGTACGAAAATACATTTTGTTTTTAAGTATTATGTAATATATTACATTAAAGCAATGGTGCCCAGACTTACCCAAAGCACAACCCTTTTTTGTTAAAAAGATGTTTGTGACCCCCTATTTCTTCTTACTCATGACTCAAACTAAAATAGCGACAAAAATAGCTTAACTAAATTACAAGTAACTAGTTGTTTCTCAAATGTTATTTTACCTTGCTGTTTAAGTTTAAGTTGAATACATTAAAAATTAAATTCAACAATTATTTTAATTGTTATCTGACCTGCTAGTAACTAGTAGTGCTTCTACCAGACTTCAATGTACAATAAAGATAAATAATAAAAAATGGACTGAGCATTGTACATCGTGATTTCTTTGCTTGTGTCTATAATAGTACTTTTCCACGGTATCCACGAGAGCGGTAGCTGCTAGTTTGCTACTAGATGGCACTTTGGTATGTCCTCGAAGCCTCAGTTTGACTCTGTATAAGCAGTGAAGTGCAATTAGACTTCAGTTCCAAACTGCGCATTGAGGCCATTGCGGTTCTGAGTTAATATTTTACGTTTACGTATTTACGTCTACGGTAAATTACAAATTATGTATTAGTTTTTAATAAGAAGTGTAGAACCATCTATGCCTGAAAGTGACAGTAGTAAAAAGAAAAACTGGTTTAACATTGATGAATATCTTAAATATGTTTTAGTGTTATTTCCAATAAATCAGAATGTGTTAATTGTTTAGAACTCTTGTCAAAAGAGAGCATGAAGCCATCAAAGCTACTTTGATATTTAAATAGTAAATATCCAGATGAAAAGACAAACCCGTGAAATTCTTTGAAAGAACTTAGAACTTTATTCACAAGTAGCAAGATACTTTTCATTGGCAACCACAACTAACGAAAAAGCATTATTAGCAAGTTATAAAGTTGCTTATCGTGTTATCAAAACCAGCAACCTGCACACAATTGCTGAAAATCGTATTTTGCCAGCAGCTATTGAAATGGTACATAGAATGTTTGGTGAACAATAGATTGCAAAGAAGAATTAGTGATATGACAGAAGATGTTCAAACACAAGTTGTGTAGAATTTTAATAAATGCACGTACTTCTCTCTACAAAAAGACCAAGCCACAGTTATATTGGTGCCCAATTTATTACGTTTGTAAGATATGATACAAATAATGGCATTAAAGAAAATATTTTATTTTGTTTCCTATTGGAGACCAATACCACTGGAAAATGTTTATTTGACACTTTTGTGAAACGCTCAAGTAAACTTCATGTTGACTCGTGTAAATGCATTGATTTATGCACAAATGGTGCTAAAGCCTTTACAGGCCATCAGTCTGGTCTTATCGGTAGATTGCATGAAATAATGCCTAATGTCACATGAAGGTTTTGTTTTTTACATCAAGAAGCTCTTGAGTTAAAAGTTTTACCACCTGAAATGGACTGTGTTATGAAAACCATCATTTTAAAGTTTCAGTTTTATTAAGGGAAAAGCTTTGAAGACTTGTATTTTTTGAAAAGTCTGCAAAGACATGGGTGCTTTATTTAAAAATCTTCTTTAGCACACCAAAGAGTAAAGTTGTTTATTTAAAAATCTTCTGTAGCACACCAAAGTAAGGTTGCTTTCAAGGGGCGATGTCTTAAAAAGAAATTTCACTTAAGAGCTTTTGATATATTTGCAAGATATAAAGTCTCCCATATGAAAATAAATTTTTTCGATCCTCTCTGGCTTGTGAAGCTAGGCTTTCTTGCTGATATTTTCAAACAATTCAATATTCTTAATAATAGTATGTAATGTCTCGATGTTAATATAGTTATAGCTACAGATAAAATTAAGGTATTTATAAGAAAAATTGGTTTAAGGTCGACTTCAATTGGCAAAAAGCAATTCGATTCATTTCAGTGCATTCAGGAAATTATGGAAGATCCAATTATAATGTTACAAATTTTGAACAAGTTTTTGCAGGCATGCAAGTTGTTTTGCTTAATTTAAAACAGCTCTGTGATTATTTTCCAGAAGAAATTCAAAATAGTTAAGACAGTTACAGATGGACACTGAATCTGCTTTTAGACGATTCCTTTCAACAGAGGTTGAAATACTAATAAACATGAAAGAAAAATATATTGAAATATCAAGTGATGGAATGTTCAAGCTTGAATTTTTTTCCCAAAGCCCAAACGAATTTTGAACCAAAAGGATGCAGGAATACCCTCATTTAGTGAATAAAGCACTTAAATGTTTGGTTCTATTTATAACATCATATTTATGCGAGTTGAGTTTCTCATCTATGACTGCCATCAAAACAAAACTGAGAAATTGCCTTGTACTTGAAAACGATATAATTGTGTGTCTCAAATACAAAGCCTAGATTTGTAAGTCTGGTTTCAGAAAATAGACTTATGGGTTTCATTAACATTAAAATATTTTATTTTACTTTTATCTTTTATTTTTACGGACTTGTTAATATTTTGTTTTATGTTATATTTTTATTTATGTTAGAAAAATAAAGATACATGATTTACAACTTGTTTTTATCTTATTTTGAAAATTCCGGGCAACCTCCCTAGTACCTCAGACTATATTAAAGTTTTACAGTATAGTGTATGAGATAGGGTATGATGACCAACATTATTTTGGGTATTTAGGTATAATGAAATTGTTCGACTTAATCACCTGATATTGATTGTGTATATGTAGATAGTCTAGTTCATTGAGCATTATAATTGTTGTTAATGAGTTTCAGATTTAAGAAAAATACAATTACCATTTTGAACTCGCTTTTATTGTGGTTTGCAATGTTAAATAAAAATTAATCTATATGAATTTTATTAGCACTTGTCAGGGTTATTATTCAGGAAACATTGTTGTTTATAATGTTTTCTATAGATATGAGGCTATAGTTGTATAATGTATCATGGTTTATTTAGGTGAATGAGAAATAGATTAGTTGAGAATAGTGCTAAAGCTTTTACGAGCATGTTTGAGTAGTTTAATTTCAAAACTTTTGTGGCAGTTGATAATATACCAACATAACTTGCTGGTATATTGCTTTATTTCAACTAATGTTATCTTTTGAAAGTCCACATTATTTACAAATTATACATATATAAAATTACTTTGTTATTGATTCAATGCATGTTTCTTTTAGACTGAGGTTGTGTGGTATGAAAATCAGGAAAGCGGTGATATAATTGTTTTAACAGCAGACGATTATGATAGCCCTGAAAATGGACCGCCATTCAGCTATACTATTGCCACAGATGCTCCAATTGAAATAAAAGATAAATTTGTTATAAATGGTGATGTGTTGCATGCTACTGTTACATTTAATAGAGAGGAAAAGAAATATTTCATGGTTCCTGTTGCAGTAACAGATAGTGGGAAACCAGATAAATTAACTAAAACAAGTTTTATCAAAGTTATAATTGGTGATATTAACGATAACCCTGCAAAACCTGGTAGTAGTCGCATTTTTGTATACAATTATGAGGTATGTGTTAGTCACATTAGACTATAGATTTTCTTTCTAAATGTTTTTATTAAATGTAGGGCCAGTCACCTGATATACAAATTGGACGCGTGTATGTCGATGATCCTGACGATTGGGACTTAAATGATAAATTTTTCCAATGGGATGCATATCCACATAAAAACTTTGATTTAAATAGCAATAACGGAAGTATTACTATCAAGAAAGGTACACCTGAAGGCCAATATCTTCTAAATTTTTTTGTTACTGAAGAAGCACCTTTAATTCCTAAACATGAAGTGGAAGCATCAGTTGATGTAACTGTCAAGTACATTCCTGAGGAAGCAGTACGAAAATCTGGATCTTTACGGCTTCAAGGTGTTACAGCAGAAGAATTTGTAGAAAAATCCGTGAGCAATGTAAGTACATTTTCAGTTCATACATTCTTTATTGATAATATTTTTATCTAGAATGGTATAAGCAAAAAGGATTTATTTCAAGAGTATTTTTCAAAAGTTTTAAATACTTCTAAGGACAATGTAGATGTATTTACTGTTATAGTTTCTTCAAGGAATAAATCACTTATAGATATAAGATATTCTGCTCATGGTTCTCCATACTATCTTCCTGAAAATCTTAATTCTAAGGCATTTGACAATATTAAACACGTAAGTAGTTATCATATAAAGCAATTAGTTACAAACAAATTTTCAGATTGAAGAGATATTGGGTGGAAACTTAGTTTTAATAGGAATAAATGAATGTCTACAGGAATCCACATGTCCTGAACAAAATTCGTGCAGTAATATATTAGATATCAATGAAGTACCAGCTGTAGTTTACACTAATCAAACTTCTTTTGTTGGTGTGAATGCTGTAGCTGAAGCAGTGTGTGAATGTATCCCAACAAAGACCATCTTACCAAGGGATGATGAATGTGAGGCAAAAGGTGTTTCGTTTAAAGGAAGTGGTTGGGCTTTGTATCCTTCCTTTGAAGCTTGTAATAAATCTGAAATTAGATTGGAAATACGCCCAGAATTTTCAAATGGCCTTATTTTTTATATTGGACCTCCTAGCATATATCCAATACCACATGTGAGAGGTAATTGAAATAAATTATAGAAGCATTTGTCTATAGTTCTTCTTTTGCAGATTTTATGTCTTTGGAGTTGCAGGATGGTTATCCAGTTTTATTGGTAGATTTTGGCTCTGGTACTGCTAGGATAAAGTATAATAAAACGGTTACTGGAGATGATAGCCATAGTATAACTATTTTGTTGCTACCTCAGGTATGACTTGGTTAAATTGCATTTGCTTTCTACTAAAATAAAGCCTGTGCTATAATCGTCTTAAATAATTTCAAAATATTCCAATTTGAAATTCATAGTGTTGAAATCAAATACCTCAGGTTATTATCGAAGAAATCATTTGTGCCAGTATAAAATAAATATAATCTGTAAGAAAATAGTAGCTGAATGTTTGCATAATATTAGTTATATGTTTTCTCAATGAAAACTTAATGGTTTATGACTTCTGATTTATAGGTTTGAAGTAATTAAAAAACTAATTATTTAAATATGTCATAGAAGCAAATAGAAAATAAATGATATTGATATATTGATATAATACCTTCACAGACGCTGTCGTTTCAAAATTTCCTTTAAATGGAAATATGCCCAACAACTTCCACAGTTAAACTCAACAAAGACAAACTTAGTCTCATGGTATCCGTGTTAAAGTGTTTAAGTCTCAGAATTACAAAGATTAGTTTTTTATTAAATAAAAGTTTATTATAATTTTAAGAATTCTTTTAAAGATGTATAAAATTCTCAAGAATATAAATAATATCAAAGTCTATTTTAAATATCATCAAACTCAAAAGTTTTTATAGAATTATTAAAATTCAATTTATACTTTTTTAAATGTTAGTGCACTAATATTTATACCAGTTCACAAAATAAATCAAATTTAAATAAAATATTGTCAGAACTCAATAATGGTTTAAATTCTACTCCAAGATCATAAATTCTTAAGTCAATTCGATCAATAATTAACGTTTTAACTTAATTCAAATAAAATAAAATATTGCAACTATTATTAGATAAGCCATGAAAGTCCACGTAAATCCGTCAAGGCTATCCTGGTTTCTTAAAGTGCGTTGTTCCAACAATAATTGTATCTTCAAAATGAATGCTTGTCCATGTAGAATGAATTTTCCCGCTGCTTGCTCTTTCCAGTAACCGACTTAATTTCAGAATCAAATTTTAAATATCCTGTTTCCATATTTCTGCTCCTGGCCTTCAATTGTTTCCTTACTGCATTACTATCGTTCTCTAATTTACCTATTCCTACTGCCCTAAAATTAATTAGTAAACACACAATTCTAACATGAAAAATCAAATTTACAGATTTGAAAACCTGGCAAAAATTTAACAAAATTTTTCTTCAACAAAACCACTTTTCTGTTCAACCTCAACGCTACATTTAATACATAAATAAATTGACAAAATTTATTTCAGCGTGAAAAGTATAATACATTTTTAATGCAAAATATACGTATTTATTGATATATTTCACTAATTTTGCTCATGTGCTGATATCGCACGGAAAGTTTATCAATGTTTTATTGCTATATCTGTGTTAAGTATGAAAACTTCGACATACAAGAACTGTTTAACAAGATGTTGTTTGACTATTTATTGGTAATATTCATATTTTAATATACGTTGAATTTCTATTGTAGATAAACTGTCCATAATAATTACTAAATGGTGTATTAAATTATACAGCTTGTTTCATCATGCTACAAATTTTAGTTTTCCATATTTTTTTAAAACAACATTATGTAAAAAGTTTTGAGTATTAACATTGTAACTAGATATATATTGCTGTGTTACCTCAGTATAAGAATCGAGTCTCGCCAACAAAAATACATTCAAAAATTTTATTAATTTTCCAAAACTCGAAAATTGCACACAATAGAAAAATTACAAAAAAATAATTTCTTACCCAGATTCCTCTCTTCATCACCTTAATTCTTCTTCAGTTCCCAGGCTAGCTCAGTTGGGCCTTCTCTTGGATACCTGGATTCACTATTATACTCTGTATCGTTCACGCACACTCTCAATAAAACCACAAAATAATACAACAATCATACAATATTTATTTACCACTATTTACAAATAAAATTCAAGATTATCCACATTTCAGAGATCAAGTTACACCTCAATAAATCCTATTTTTGTACTGTCCTGGATTTTAATTTAAAATATCAAACACATTGAATATACCCGGAGTAAATGGGCCCTGAATAATACCTTATTTTCTTTCTTTATTTATCATTTATTTTAAATTAGTATACACTGGAGTATGGTGAGCTCATGATAACCCAAATAATTATGAATAATGTATGCTTTTGTACTTCTCATACTCTTACAACAAACAAAAAAACCCATGTACTCGTAACAATAAAAATTTTAAATTCCTGATGGAACGTTAATAAACTTTATATACACATTTAGATTTCTATTTAAATACCATAATAAAGTTAGTTATACGTATTATTTTCAATACGCAAAATAATGCACAATACCTTCAAAATTCACTCTCACACGTCACACAATTTTCATAGTTTCATAGTTTATAACAACAATTTTAAAGCGTTACCTGGAATATCTTGAAGATCTCTACTCCGTTGACGATGCCGTTAAATTGTTTTGCTCTGCTCTGCTGGCCGCTTCTAGCTATTTGTAGATGAACCCCATCTAGGTTGTGCTGTTTGCTCTGCCTTCATGGTGCATCCAAATCCAAATTAATTACACTTCTTTCATAATTGCGTACTTTAGTTTAATTTAATTTAAATTTACGTTACTTCACGTCACTTCCCGAGCTTGTTTAAGATAAATGTTGCACCTCAAATTGAAATTTAGACTCGACACTATTCGCGTATCAAATTATGAGGCCAACACTGTACTATTTAATTTAAAAATATGTATACTTACAAACTCGTATTCTGAAGCGGTGAAAATACTAAGAGATCGGAGTTAAAAGAGAGAGCGATGCTAATTCTCTTTGAGTATTTATATGATTCCGAATGCCACCTCTAGGCCACTCTTTCCGTGAAAAAGCTAATTTAAAATAACACTTCCTCAAATTTTGGTTAACCGTTTTTGAAATCCCCGAAATTTAGCGCGTCGTTACGATATTTTCCGAAAAATTAACATTCAATATTCCCGTGTTTGTCTGATGTACAACTAACTATATCGACCAATAGTATATCCATTGACGTCTTAAAAACCCCGCCTATATTAATGCTGTCCCTTTCTTATGCATATTATATGTTTCTTTCTAACCTTGTTTGAGTGGTAGAGAATCGATATTACTGTCCGCGTTCTATTTACTCTATGTGGACTTGTATACGTGCTTTTGCGACTGTCGTTTAACCAATATTCTTTGAAACTTGCTTGTTATCTATAAAAATAAGGAGAACCTGACATTTCGAAAACATGCAGGTGTTCAATTAACCGACATTTTAACACAACATTTCTAAGAGTTGGCTTTTCAAGGTATTTTATATTCAACGGCTGTTTATGTGTTAGCAAAGCGTTTCACCTTGGTATTATCAATTTTTCATGCTTTTATGCATATTATACGTAATCACCCGTTCAATAAACTCCATTAAATTAATAAATAAATTGCATTGGTTTCTAAAATTTATTTTCTTTACAAACCTAACCGGTGAGTGTGATAGCGGTAGTACAAACTAATTTTAATGAACAATTTTAGCGGAAGTTCCAAATACATAAATAAAGCAAGTGCAAGACAAAAGTACTTACCAATTCAGCATCGACTGCAGAAGATCAACAGGAAACCACTCTTCTACTAGATTCAAAAAGGGCACCCTTAATCAATATAGCTATTGGTGGTGGCGGACGAGTTCGACAGGTGGCTGCTGATATTGGAACGGCGACACAAGTTTTAATTATATATTGGAAACAACACCTTTCAAAGCAAAGTACGAAAAGCAACTAAATATGTAACTTAACTTTCAACATCTGCGAGTTATCAACTAGATAAATAAACTATATACAAATGTTAGCATTTCTACTTTTTAACGGGACGAGGGATGGTTTTTGTTATAATTACTAATAATGCTCGTTGTACACAATATATGTATTTGTATTTCAATGTCAGGGTTTTAATATTAAGCAAAGGTACACAGTAAACTACGTATATTAATGACTTAACAATCAAAACAATGCATAATACATGAGCGAGGAAGGATACGACCATTCCTCTACACGGCATAACACATACTACCTATTAGGAGGTTAGGAGTGTGTTCCACTAAACTAATCATTGGCGTGAGGTAAAAGGGATCACGCTACAACTTTTAATAAAATTACCTTAATGGCGCCAACATACCGCCCACCCAAAACAATGTTTTGATAAAAAATACAAAAGCAAAAAACACAAATGAAATAACTTAACTATAATATAATGACTCCAAACAAAATATGTAAATTAACTTTGAGTAATGAAAGAATAAAAAATTGTTATTCAGAATCTAGCAGCGGTAGGGTTGCCATTTTACATAGAGGTCTGACATAAACTCCTGTACTAGTTTTAATTTTGGCAACTCTAACTCTACCATCCTTGCTAGGATAGATCTCAAGAATTTTTCCAAGTGGCCAGGACAACGGAGGCGTGTCACTAACATTTAATAGTACAATATCACCAAGCTTGATTTGCATACCATTTTTGTCGCGGCATTAGCATGTGTAAATACTCGCTTGACCATTGGCGCCAGAATGACTGGGTAGCTTGTTGAAGTAAATGGTAGCGATCCACACCGCTTAATTTAACCTTTTCAAAATCCATTTCTGGGGGTGCTAACAAAGGGGATCCAATTAAAAAATGACTCGGAGTGAGGTAATCCGTACCTTCATTTGGATCTGATAAAATAGAACCTAGCGCATGACAGTTCATTATTGCCTCTACGTGGGTAATAATAGTAGTCATTTCTTCAAAAGTAAGGATCCTAGGATCTAAGACTCTGTGCAAACGATGCTTAACGGATTTGACACCCGATTCCCATAACCCCCCAAAATGCGGAGCAGATGGTGGATTAAAGTTCCATTTAATTCTGATAGTAGAAACGTGATCAGCGATAGCGGTATTAGAGTCCTTTAACATTTTATAAACATCGGCGAAATAATTGGACGTGCCCTTAAAATTAGTGCCGCAATCACAAAATATTTCATGGCACAAACCCCTGTGAGCAACAAATCTATCTAAGGCAGCAAGAAATGCAGGGGTGAATAGACCAGATACGAATTCTAGATGTACCGCCTTGGTAGCTAGACAAACGAATATGGCCAAAAAACCTTTTGATTGTGGAGCATTTCTTCTGTGACTTTCTTTGATTGTCCAAGGTCTAGCAAAATCAATCCCCGTATTCCAGAACGGACGCTATTGCTGAACTCTAGCTTTTGGCAAATTTGCCATTTGCGGTTCACAGGTTTGAGCCTTTAACCTATAACAGCGCATGCATTTATAAATACGATGACGTATTAATTGACGAATTCCGGGAATCCAATATTGACATTGAATGAGAGATTGCATTAGACGCGCACCTCCGTGCAACGTAATTTTATGTGTATAATTGCATATTAAGACCGCCAGATGGGAATCTCTGGGAATTAATATGGGATGCTTGGCGTCATAGGGGAGAGTCGTATTCACAAAACGACCGCCCACCCTGAGCAAGTTTTGATTATCTAGAAACGGAGTTAACTTTTGTAACGAAGGAGAACAAAATTGATTCGTTTTTACTTGATGTATTTCATTAGAATAATAGAATGCCTGTACTTCCTTTATGCATAGATACCTAGCATTTTGTAATTCATCGGAGAAAGCGGACCAGTACGTCGTGGAAGTTGTAATTTTTTACATCGAGAATTAAAACAAAATCTCAATACAAAAGCAATACTTCTTTGCAATTTACTAAAACTTGAACATTTATTTATTAATTCTAATAGAGGCAATACTTTAGCGTTGGTGGTAATAAGCGTTTCAGACTTTAATTCTGGTACTAAATCATCCTGTAGGGGACTGCAAGAATTTAAGTTCCAGGTACTAAATGGCGTATATAAAAAGCGAGGGCCCTTCCACCAGAGGAAAAATTGCGATAAGAATTTGGGTTGTAAACCCCTACTTGCACAATCACTAGGATTGTCTTGTGTTGAAACATGATGCCAATAAGTAGGCAGAGAAGTTTCTAAAATTTCAACAATTCTATTAGACACAAAAGTTTTTAAGGTATGAGGCGGTGTACGTAACCAAGCAAGTACAACTGACGAATCCGTAAATAAATGAACGGAGCATGGTTTGATTTGTTTTATAAAACATTCGACGGAATTTAATAGACGACTTAAAAGAACTGCAGCAGATAATTCCAAGCGAGGAATACTTAAAGTTTTAAGCGGGGCTACACGACTTTTGCTTTAAGCAAATAAATATTAATATAATTTTGAAATTCGCAGCGGATATATGTGACCGCTCCATATCTCTTTGACAAACCATCACAAAATCCGATCACTTGACGAGAAAGTGCTAACTTAAAATCGATATGACGAGAAATTCTAATTTCAGTTAACAAGGGTAAATCAATAACGAATTGTTTCCATTCTTCTTGAATTTTAGTTGGAAGTGGCTCATCCCAGTTTAATCCTAATAACCATACCTTTTGAATTAGCAATTTTGCATAAAAAATAACTGGCGTAAGCCACCCTAAAGGGTCATAAAATTTTGCAATTTCAGATAGCATACTTCTTTTAGTCATAACACTTGAATTCGAATTTATACGATACGAAAAACAATCTTCGCGTGGTTCATATTGAACACCGAGGATCTTAATAGAATTATCTTCTGTATTTAAAATTAAAGCGTGATTGCGATAATCAATGGGTACACCCTCAAGAACAGATTGATGATTGCTAATCCATTTTTGTAAACTAAAACCTCCTAGTTTAAAAATGTCTATTAACTGCATTTGTAATTGTAATGCTTCTTGAATGGTATCTACACTTTCGCAGATATCATCCACATAAGTTTGTTGCATTATTGCTTTTGAAGCTAAAGGAAATTGTTGACCTTCATCTTCAACCAATTGATGCAGCACCCTTTGTGCTAAATAGGGTGCGGTTGACACGCTGAAGGTGACCGTATTTAATTCGTATTCCTGAATGTCACCGTCGGGTTCAGTGCGGTAGTAAATGTGTTGAAATTTACGTTGATCTTTGTTTATTAATATTTGGCGGTACATTTGTTGAACATCACAACAAACGACTACAGCGTGAAGTCGAAAATTGCAAATGATGTCTGTTATATCACGTTGCAATTTAGGACCTGGTAAAAGAAAATCATTAAGAGATTTACTGTTTAAGGTGGGGCGAAACGACGCGTCGAAAACCGTTCTAATTTTGGTGGTACTACTAGCCTGCTTTTCTACGCAGTGATGTGGAATAATATAGTTAGAATGTGAGGAAGCGATATTCATATGACTTAAATTTATGTATTGATCCATAAAATTGCGATATTCAATATAAAGTGAGGGTTGGCATTGTAAGTGTTTCTCCAAATTAATTAAGCGTTTCTGAGCATACATCCTCGTATCAGGTAGAATGGGATTTTCCTCAAGAAAAGGAAGACTAACCGTCCTGAAGGATCACGTGAACAATTCTTTATAAACTGCGATTCAATTATAGAATCTTCAGGATTAACAGGCAGAGGGCAGTTGACCTCTTCAACTTCCAAAAATTTGCGAAGAGAAGTGTCTAATGATTCACAACATAAAAAAAGCGAAGTATGATCAGATTTGTTACTAAGTGACAGTGAGAGGGGTTGAGGCACTTTGCCACACAGAACCCATCCAAAAATTGTAGAAATAGCACTTGGTTGTTCCTTAATAATGGAATGAGAGTCTGCCATAATTTCAGTATATAAATCAGCGCCCAATAACAATCAATAGGAGCCCTTTTATCGAAATAAGGATCAGCTAGACTGATATCAGAAAAGCGATTCCTTACATCTGAAACTAAGGGTACATTAGGTTGGTCGCTACAAATTTGATCAACTATTAAAGCATTTGTATAAAGTTGGATATTTGATATTTAATGGTGTAATCGAACAACTAACAAAACCTCTATTTTTCTCAATAGCGATATTAGACACCCCTTCAACGCGATATGATTTCTGTATCGTACCAAACCTAGTTTTTGTACACAAGCATTGGTAATCAGACTAACTTGGGAACCACTATCAATTACGGCACGAATAACCACTTGCATCATACATCCCAATAATAGCGGTACTTAACAATATTGAACAATTGTTCATCGAAACATTTTCGGTAACAGAGCAGGACAATGTCTGCAGTGCAGAATTTGATTCAGCCACTACTATATTGTTCTCATCTTTCAGTGAAACACTATTTTGGCAATCTCGTATAGTATTTAATGAGGAACGATTTTTATTATCATTAATCATATGCAATAAACTATGATGTCTGGGATTTCCACAATGTACACATTTTGACTGAGATCTACATACAGACAATCTATGAAAACCTAAACAATTAAAACATAATGCAAATTTCTTTACAACATCATGACGTTGAGAAATGGGAAACTCCTTAAACCTTTCACATGCGTAAATTTTATGTGATGAATTGCATAAGGGGCATCCAGGATGTCCTCTTGTAATGTCAGATTTATTGGAAGCATAGACAACAATGAATTGCGTGGATTGCTAAAATGTCCCTTATTTCATTTTGTAATTGCAAGAACATGCTTACATGATTGCGGAGGCGCGGACCTGGCATTTGAATGCGTTAATTCAACAACTTTAACTCTATCTTCTACAAATTTGATCAAGTCGTTACATTTAGGAATATTAATATCAGAACATTTGAATTCAAATTCTTTGCGTGAGGTAGGCGACAGTGATTGTAAACCAGCGTATAAAATAGTAAAGTCAAATAAATTGGGAATTTGAAGTGCCTTTAAAGCGTTTAAATTTGTACTAAATACTTCAACAAACGAATTTAATGATCTCGAGGAATCTTCATACAGTGTACGAAATGAAAATATTTTATCTAAATAATTTGAAGCTAGTAAACGTTTATTTTGAAAGCGTTTTATTAAAGTTTGCATTGCAATATCGTAATTCTGATCTGATATTGATAAGGATTCAGTAAGTGATAATGCGTGTTGTTTTAATAAGCTTCTTAAATACGTTAATTTTTCCACCTTTGAAAGTGATTTATTTTTATGAATCAGTGACGTAAAGAGAGAGTAGAAGTTCGGCCAATCGCTTATTTTTACCCCATCAAACGGTTCAATTTCTATTTTCGGTAATTTTGCCGATTGAGATTCAATATTTACGAAATTAGACGAAGTGGCGGCGGAGGTTTGCCCTTCAATTGTCGATCGCATTTGAACGTTTCATTTACGAGCTTGCGTTTTTATACTAAAGTAATGTTCATCATAGACTACTGAAGGTTGATTAACGTCAATGCGTTCCCTTTCTTCTACCTTAAAATTTAAAATTCCTATTTTATCATTTATGCGTTCAAAAGCATCTAAATCATCTTCCATTCCATTGAAACGCGAAATGAAACTATCTAATTCTAGTGCGTATGATTGTTCTTATTCTAATAACAAAATACATGTTTCCTACGTCATAAAGTGCTTGAATTCTAGCAAAATATTTTTCTCTTTTAGTTACCAAAGAACTAAGCTCTAAATGACTCATTGTACAATCTTTTATTAATTAAATATCAAAACCTAAACAAATTAGTTTAAAGATTACGTCTAATCTCAATAGTTTACTTATCGCAAATTTAAAGGCGTTTTCACAACAACGCAACAAGACTCGCAGATGTTGAAATTCAACAGAATTGTATCATATATTTTATCATAGAATAATTATTTTTATTACAAATAAAAACTGAACAACCGACTCGACTAGGACCAATGGTGAGCGTGATAGCGGTAGTACAAACTAATTTTAATGAACAATTTTAGCGGAAGTTCCAAATACATAAATAAAGCAAGTACAAGACAAAAGTACTTACCAATTCAGCATTGACTGCAGAAGATCAACAGGAAACCACTCTTCTACTAGATTCAAAAAGGGCACCCTTAATCAATATAGCTATTGGTGGCGGCGGACGAGTTTGACATGTGGCTGCTGATATTGGAACGGCGACACAAGTTTTAATTATATATTGGAAACAACACCTTTCAAAGCAAAGTACGAAAAGCAACTAAATATGTAACTTAACTTTCAACATCTGCGAGTTATCAACTAGATAAACAAACTATATACAAATGTTAGCATTTCTACTTTTAATAAAATTACCTTAATGGCGCCAACACCTAACTAAATTTTAATCACTAATTGTAAAATTATGGTAATACTTGTTACTTTAAATTAATTAAATGAAATAAATTTCGCACGTAAATTCTGGTTGTTTCCTCTATACAGGGTGTTTGAAATTACCTTGTTTATACGTAGATTTAGCCCTTTAAAACTACTACATAAATATATATATATATATATATATATATATATATATATATATATATATATATATATATATATATATATATATATATATATATATATATATATATATTATATATATATATATAATAAATGTAATAACGGGTTTATTGGTCCAATTTTTTAATCAAACTCTTTGTTTTTTCGTCAAGCTTTCGATTTATTTTTTAAATCTTTATCAGGGTCCTATGTAAGAGAAGTTATTAACATCAACTATACTAAGAAATTACAAATACTTACAAAACATGAGTACTAGATAGTTTAAAAATAAATAAATATACATGTAGCAGATTTAGGGTATAGCTGACACATTTCTAAAACAACACTATAATTCCTACATTTAAAATATTTAAACAAACATTTAACATCCATCATTAAAGTAAAACAAGTGTATGCTAGACACATTTGTCACAGAATAATTTATCACGTACCAGTTCAACATTAACCAGTGCACTTGTATAAGTGGGACAACAAATGAAACATGGTAAATTCAATCGAATGAGAATGGATGGCACTAGTTACATGACACTGTTGCATTAGATCCATCACGCTCCTCTAGCAATTAAGGAAAACCAACAAAAGAAAAACTATAATCATTAATATACCAGTCACTTGCGTTGATCAAGTCGAATTATTGTTACTGTTGTTGAGGATTCTAAAATTTAACAAATACGAATATTTAGAGTTTAAATTATTCGTATCAGACTTATAATTAAGGACATCTTTAGATGTATTAATGTGAGCCATTTCTAGGAAAAGTCTGCTTTCGTACCTGTCTTCTTTGTCTAAAATAGTTACTTCTCTAAATTTAGGTATGCGCGCATGAGCACACGTGCATGCCTGCGTGTGTGCGTGCATGTGTATAGTTTATTTTATTATTGATTTATTTATTTTCAGTATGCTCCATTACATTTCTAATAATACATACATAAAATTGATGTCAATCCTATCTTAAATGCATTTAACTTTAAATATAACAACAGATATGTGTACTACAAAATTAGATGTGATTATTAGTTATAATTATCAATTGATGTAGGTAATTTTGTATCTGTTCCTTTAATTAGTAAAACTAAATCATCTGCAAAAGCTTTAGAAATTTTTTCTTTTATTGTAAAATTGTTTGTCATTAATGCAGTTCTGTTTATAAAGTAATTTTGAGTCAGATTAAATAGATTTTGTGTGTGTGTGTGGATGTGCATGCATGCATGTGTGTGTACATGCATGCATGTGTGTGTGCGTGTGGGTGCATGTGTGGGTGTGGGTGGATGAGTGTGAGTGTGTGCACATGTGCATGGGTGTGTGTATGCATGCATGCATGCATGGGTGCAAGCATGACGCACACTTGTGTGAGTGCATGCATGAGTGCATACATGTGTGAGTGAGTGCATAAGTGTGTGAGTGTGTGTGTGTGTGTGTTGTGTGGGTGCATGCATGTGTGCGTGCGCATGCGTGCATGCATGTGTAGGTGTGTGTGTATATATACTATGACCTGCACTGACTTGTATATTTTTATTTATAACATGTTTGTCTAAGATAAGGAAATCGTATTGAATAGTGTATATATTTAGCACCAATGACTACTATAATTTATGACTTTGAATTTTATAAGATTTATATAGGTTTGAAGAAATTAAAAAATTAATAGTGAAAACGGTACAAAAACTAAAGTGAAACCACTGAGACAATTGGAATGTACTAATTATATTAAATATAATAGAATAACTAGTTATTTATTTCAATATTTAAAATAGTTAAGTTGATGTACAGGAGTTTTTAACATACCATGTTAGGTTTGTGAGACGTTTAATATCAAAGGTCTGTCATTACTAATAGAAATATGAGGTAACATGGTGAGTATGACTGCATGTTTGTAAATATTACTATTTTTCAGGTATTTATTAATTGTGTTACATGTTCACACAAAACTTATCAGTCATGAACAGTTTAGTTTTTAATAGTAACACGTCATTTTGAATTATCTACAGCAACAAATGTTAAAGTATATTCACAGGGGCCATTTCAGCTATGAAAAATATTTAACAAGGGTTAGATCTTTATTGTATTGGGGCAACATGTTTAATAACATAAAAAAGTATATTTTGTAATGTATTATCTGTCAACAATTTCAACCCAAAAATAATGAAGAAGTTCTTGTGCATGAAATACCTGCGCATCCTTTTAAATTGTTGTTTCTGATGTATTTCATTTTAAAAATGAATATATTGTTCTGTTTGATAATTATTCAGGTTATATGGATTTTAAAAACTGAGAAATACCACATCTGCAGAAGTAATTAACTTTCTAAAACGACTATTTTCTATACATAGTACTTCTCGATTATTTTATAGGGACAATGGAAAACAATCTGTTTCTATGAATTCACACGGTTTGAAAAAGAATAAAAATTTTAGCAGTCTATATCGTTCTTTATGAAAGGGTCTTGCTAAGAAACCAGTGCAAGTAAATAGAAATATCAAAAACGTGTTCTAATAAAACTCTGATGTAGAATTAACACTTATATTTTCTTAATTTTACAAGAGAGGATTTATGATCCCTTGTTCAGTGTTTACAAGAAGCTTAATCCCTATCATTACAAACAGTTTAATATTCCATCGTATTGAAGACATGACAAATAAATTGAAAAAAATTGTCATCTACAAAACTAGGAAGTTTGGCAAAAAATAAAAAAAGACACTAACTTTTGAAGATGCGAAAATAGTTTTAACTAAAACAAGCATAGAAGAACAACCTGCTAAATCAATGGAAACAATCCATCCAAGATCTATAAATTTAACAGACAATACTGGAAGAATATCTTGACGTAATACACACGTAAAAAACAGTTTTGGATGTTTAGATTCAATGTAAATATCCTCAACAATTTAACTGCAGTAATAGTGGACTGCCAAATAAGAAATTGCTATTGAAAAATGTTGAGGTGACAAACCCCGAGTACCCTATCAGTAAGAAGTGCCGTATCTAGTATGCAACCTCTAGAAATGTTACCTAGAAAGCATGAAGAACCTATTGGATCACAAAACATTTCAGATGCATAATTTACCAGAAATGGTGGAAAAGTAAAACTTTGAAAGGTTTGATAAAATATTCTGTACTAAGCTTGTTTTTGAGAATACTATATTTTCCTGTAATGTAGTTACAATTTGACGAATTCAGTTTCTGAACTGTGTGAATAAGTGTTAAGGTATTATTACTTTAAAATCTATAGTTTTATCTAAAAAAACATCATTTATTAAATACAATCGTAGTTTGAATTTACATTTGAATGAAATACTTGTGGTTGTAAAAACCAAAATTCACAACTTATTTTGAAAAAATTTAGAATGTTCAAGTATCTTCTTTTTAAAACACATTCTAAAATTTTCCTAACAAAATAAAGATCATTGTTAAGTCTTCTAAAAATCAAAATTGTTTTTATTATTGTAGTTTCATATGTGACAAACAATGTTAGAGATGTTACATATAGTTTTGTTACACAATATCGGGTAAATACTTTGCAGAGAAACTCAATGAAGTACTCATCCCCAAAGCTCCATAATCTGGAAAGTTACAGTTAATCTGCCGTGTAAACAATAGGTAATAAAAGTTGGCCACTAACTCAGGGAGATGGTGGGGTAAATGCGTGTAGAGGGTTGAAGTGCTACTTTCATGATACCTGTCTAAATTTCCATCTAATTAGTGATGTGCCATGGGTATTTACCCAATGGGTAAAATAAATGCTGGGTATTTATTGAGTAAATACCCAAAAAATATTTACCCATCACAATATTGGGTTTTCTTGTCAAATCATTTAGAAGCCGAGAGAACGGTACTGTAGACATCGCTAACCGGTTCAGTCTAGTTATTCTAAGCCTAACCTAACTAATATGTGCCATGTCAATCATGAATTGTGTTAATTTACTGTTTATTTATTTATACAAATTTTAATAGATAAATAAATTATTAGATGTGCCTCATAAAAAAATTAATGTTTGGAAAATTTGGAACATAAACGAGAACAATTCTGTTTCCTGTAAATACTGTGCAAACAGTATAAGTTTGCAAGTGCAATAAAATGAGTGGGCATATAAAAAAATGTTTTAAGTGTCTTAATCTTAAAGAAGTACAGGCGGCAGCAGCGGCAGAAATAATAGATGATTTAATAGAACCAAATGTAACTTCTAGAATGGGAATGTCAGGAGGATCATTGCTGTCTTCATCATACTGTTACACTAACACTTCGACTTCAAATTCAAACAGAATATGTATTACTGCATCTACACCTTATTCTATCTCGGCAATTTCAGCCTCGGCAAGTTGTCACAGTTTAAAGAAAACAACATTATTCTCTATACACAGTGACTTATGCAGAATATGTATTACTGCTTCTACACCTTATTCTATCTCAGCAATTTCAGCCTCAGCAAGTGGTCACAGTGTAAAGAAAACAACATTGTTCTCTATACACAGTGACTTCTGCAGAAAATGTAAGTAGTGTATTTACATACTTACACTAATACTAGTATTGTACATTAATATGAAACCTAAAACATCACGTGGCGTTTAGTTTTATTTTAAAGTATCATTAGCATTGTGTTGTACTTGCAAATAACTCCCCTAACTAGTATGTTAATATTATTTTGTTTGGATTTATGTTCTGCTTTAAATTATCAAATCGCAAATCGTAAACAATTTTTTCTTTTTAATTTTAGCAGCTTAAATCAGGTCCTGGCCAAAGCAATTTTTATAAGTAGTTCACCATTGTCTTTGGTAGAACGATCTCAGTACTGATTTGGCAAATGCCAAAATCTGCATCTTCAGTGCAATGAATGGGATAATATTCGCAATGAAAGTATAATAAATTCTATGATTTCAAAGCCTGGTCCAATTTTCATAGAATTCATTGCTACTTAAGAAAACCAGCACACAGGAGAATAGTTATGTCAGAAAATGTAATAAATTATTGAAAAATATACTTCAGAGAAATTTTGTGTTGTAATTGGTGATATGAATAAAATATTTACTTTGTTAACTGGAAGGTATAATCACCTTGTGCCCTAGGATGTGTATGTCATACTTTGCAGTTGCTATGTAACGACACTAAATTGCAATTCAATGTAATATTCTTAAATAGCTGCACACAGATTTTAAAAATTGTGCCGATATTAAAAGCATTATTCACTAAAATTAACAAAGGGAGAGTATTGGAACCAGATGAACCAGTTTAAAAATGCCAGTTACAACCCAATGAAGAAGTAACCTTGCCATTTTACAAAGTTTTTTTTGCTGGCAAAAGTACATTGCAAACATAAGCGGTAAATGAACAGGTATCCTGCTCTGACTGTTTGCTGAAACAACTAAAATCTCAAATTTTGAATAACAATATTTTTTTTGGGTTTGTGTCGAAAAAGTAATTGTAATTAATTTTAAATCCAATAATTACTACAAATAAAACATTTGAAAGCAATACGTGCCTAATACACAAAGTGCATTTTGCCTTTAATGCTTTGCAAAGAAAAACTTTGTTATCACAATCTCCGCATATAAAGGTCGAAGAACATTATTTTATAAAAAGATGAGGAGAGAAAATGTATTGCTTTAGGTCCAATTCATTTAGCTGCTGTACTTTTAGACCCTTCAAACCAAGGTTACTATTTAACTGCAGAAGGGCATATATATATATATATATATATATATATATATATATATATATATTACTCATATTTAGACCAGGGTAGAAAATTAAATAATCACATCAAATAATTTTAATCACCGTGTAGAAGCTTTGGGAAAAGGTACGCGTTATTAAAAAAAACTGTAAAGCATAAAAATTCATTCGTTTCATTAAAAATAAGGGAGTTAAATTATGTACAAGACGCTTGCTATAAAAAAAAAAAAAGGAAGCAGTATTAAAAAGCTCCACGTGTAATTTAATTATTCCTAGTAAAGAAACAAATAGAAATTACTTGCAAAATTTATATTAATTAACTCAATTTTAAGTAACCGGTATTAAACAAAATGTACAGATAATAATTAATATTTGATTAGGAGTCAGTAAAAAATTAAAGGGTATTATTTTAATTGGAGTTAATTGAACCATTAGTAACATATAATATCTATAAAAACTTGTAAAAACCCAATAAAATACAAATCGTAGAAGTGTTATTTAGAAGTATTATGTTTGAACACCTGCGTATTTTTAAAAGGCTCATTCTGCGTAAATTTGGCAGATAACAAATGGTTACAGAGAATGCTGGAGAAACCGTAGCTTAATAGTTACGGGAAATGCTAAAGGTGGGTTATTTCACAGTCCACATGGACTGAAATAATCGATAATAAAGAATATCAATTTGCACCAATAAGAACAGGGTAGATAGAGACAGATAATATGCGCAAGACAGAGACACATATAGTAAAAGGCGTGAGTGGAGCAACGTCACTGGGTTGCGATTGGTTGAAAGTAAAAGGCAAACTTGAGAGGTAAAAATAACATTTCTGTATAAAATTTAGTTGGTTATTTCCAGACATTGCGAGCCGTGTCGAAATTTCTGAGATTTAACAGGTACGAGTGCAAATTTCGTAAAAATCGCATGCCGGGCTGCGGAATGGGAACCTAGCATGCGAAATTCTGAAGAATTGTCCGTTTTGGGGACAAGACCGACAGATAGGCTAACCCCAATATATACCCAGGTTAATATGAACAAGCTCTTTTAGATTTTCGAATTGATTCAATGCATTAAACAGTGCTTTTTAGTTTTCCGAGTTTGATAGAATAATTTAAACAGTTTGTTTGTATATTTTGGTGATTTAAAACAGTTTGTTCTTTACGTGCTACAATGAATGTAATTTAGTGCACTTAGAAAAGAAGATACAAGGTAATAAAGTTTAGTATCACTGTACCAATTAGTAAAATTTGCAACGACAAATGAATACACAAAAGTAGGCAGTTTTGGCGTATATTGGTGAAAGAAGCATGAATTTCTTTGCTATTTTTCGGGGGTGTTAATAATTAAATGGTTCATAAACGTGTCTGGATCCACAAAACAAGGTTCAGATATACACAGATGAGTTCCGGAAAAGCCCTGAAACAACTTTAGATGAATGGTGGTGGAGAAAATTTTAAAAGCGTTGAGAATTAGAAGTCGTAAATATAACCCAGTTGGAATGGTGTGATTAACAAAAGGGACGATGTACATTGAAGCTACGAGTGCAGTAACCTTCAGGTAAATTATACTATTTTGTTTGAACTTTGATGTTTTCGTGTGTGTTGAATAACTTTATAATTGATTTACTTAAAATGGACAGTAGTGAAATTGTACTAACAGAATTTTAATTTTAAGGTGAAATTTGCTTGTTTAAGTAGAAAGGGGTATTTAGTTGTTATGTTCTGGATTATGATGAAAATTTGGGTATGTCTTTGAGCTCAATTAGACGAACCTGGTTAATTAACGTAAAGGGGTGGTAGATGCTCCCTTTGTACTCAGACTCAGGTCTGCATATATTGTTATATTAAATAGTAGGCATCCTACAAGGACTTTAATTTTGGATGCACATTAAAATGATAACAAATTTAAATCTTGAAATTTTCTGATACTGAAATTTATGCGGAATTTTAATTTTGAAATTTTAATGTATTGTGAATATTGATGTAAATAGAGTTAACGTTGATGTTTGTGGTAGGAATGTGTTTGTTTTTTTTATGAATGAGGATGAAGGTTTATCTAGGGGAGCAGCCGAGGCGATGAACAGAAGAAAGTCAACGGACCAGTTAAGTTAATAGCTTTTTACAGGGAAACACAGCATTCTTTGACGCCCAATCTGTGGGGCTCGAATGTTTTTTTTTAGAAAGGGTCAGTACCTGCAGATATGAGAGGTTTCACAGCATTCTTTGGCGACCCAAAAGTGAGGCTCGAGTTCCAAATAAAATTTTTGTGATTTTATTCCAGGAAACTGGCGATCTGAGAGAGAGAGTTTCTGTGTGTGTATAAATTTAAGAGTATTTTAGAGTGTGTGAGAGTGATTAGAACGTATGCAGAGAAAAGAGTGGTTAAGGAGTCAAGGAGTGGAAATTGGAAGTGACGATAGTGCATTGTGTGAGAAAAATTCTAAAATGGAAGAAGCTGGAGGCAGTAGAGATCAGTCGAGGACGGAATCAGGGGATCAAGGAAACGAGATGATAATGAGAATGCTAGAGAGGATGAACGAAGAATCTAATAGAGCTAGGGAAGAATCCAATAGAAAATTAGAACTGCTAAGCGATGAAGCTAATAGAGCTAGGGAAGAATCTAATAGAGCTAGAGAAGAATCGAATAGAGCGAGGGAGGTCCAACTAAAAATTAGAGCAGATAAGCGGGAAAATTGAACAAAATACTAAAGAATTTACAGAATTTAAAGATAGTCTTACCGTGAAACTGGGGAAGTAGAAAATAGGGTTGAAAAAATGAGTGTGATATTACAGGTCTTCGACAGGAAATGGGACATTTAAGGTCCGGCACGCATTTTTGTGAAGAAGAGATTAATATAAAATGACTGAAGTGACGGACTCATGTAGGGATCAGTTAGGCAGGGTAGAACGCGAAGTTAGTAGTATCAAATATAACATGTCAAATTTAACGGGGGATGGTCCCAGATTTTATACAGGTGGAGGATCATTCGACCAACACATGTAGTTTTATGGCGATAACAGGGTAAATCCACAAATTTTTATTAATAGTGTAAGAAATCTAGTGGGAAATTTATTTGACGAACAGACTAAACTGAATACGATAAAGGCTTTATTGAAAGACAACGCAGAAGCATGGTACAATTTAGTAGGACAGGACATAGACACCTACATGGACTTTGAAGACAGATTTTTAAAGCACTACTGGAGTGACCACAGACAAGACCAGGTACGAGACGACTTAATCACAGGGAAATTTAAGGGAGAATTTTCAGGAAGTAGGGAGCAATATGCTATACGCAAGTATAGCATAGCAAAGCAACTGAACCCACCACTGACGGACCGACAAATTATCAAGTATTTATCACGACACTTCGAGGTAGAAGTAAGACAACACGTAGCACTACAGAACATAGTGGACAGAGAAATGTTTTTAGAATACCTGCAGAGGTACGACGACGTAAGTAGTGGACGACCTCGGGATAATAGGGAAAGACAGGTCAACACAGTTAGGTTTGACAATAGACGGGACAACTATGCTAGAAGGGGGAATAGTTACGGATACCAGCGACAGAATTGGGAACAGAGACGACCATACGTTAGAAGTAATAGTTTAGGAAGGGGACCTGCACTGAGACCGGAACCTACCATAAGGAATAGTTCACCGGACATGAGGGTGACTGCTAATACAGACACGGAACGAGTGGAAACGCCTAGGACATACGCAGAGGTGACGGCTAGACCAGGACCAAGTAGGGAAAACAGACCTGGACAGGATTTTTAGAACGCGACAGACCACTAGATTTCAGTGTAAATGTATATGAACATCCACGTGAATTTTTCAAAATTGAGGAGGAAGTAGAGCCAGAAACTGAGGAAAAATTATGTTTGCCAATTATTAATATAGAAATTTTTGAGAATAATGTAGAAGTATTACTTGATACAGGGGCAGAGGCGAGTTTAATATCGGAGGAATTCGTCAGCAAAATTAGGGATAAGGTTTGTGATAGAATTATGCCTATAAAGCGTAGCCATTTAGTAGCTCCAAACAAAAAGAAGTTTGCTGTAGTAAATAGTGTTGTGGTGCTTAGGATAGATATAGGAGGTTTAAGCTGTGAACAGGAGTTTGTAATTGTACCTGGACTGAAGTTTCAGAGCATTTTAGGTGTTGACTGTATGATGAAGTTAGGGGTTTTGATAGATATGGAACAGAAGGTAATAAGGATTAATGATAGGGTAGTGCCATGGAAGGGCAGTTATGAAGTCACAGAGGATGACACGGGGTTTAGTATTAATGTAGTAGAGGTAGAGGATGATGAAGGTAAACAGATCAACACAATAAGATGTCCAGAGGATAGGAGAGTAGAGGTTCAAGCTTTATTACAAAAACATGCAGAATTAGTGGAGGTAGAAGCAACAGCAGCATATCGGGAGCAGGTGAAGGCAGAATTAATTAAAGATGCACGAAAAATTAATCAACGGACCAAACCGCAATTCCATTGTCCACCATCCATGGACACATTTTTGACGAGGTTAAATGGCAAGTTTGTTTTTATTAAAGTAGATTTAAGGAATTCATTCTGGCTGATTCCATTACACAAGAATTCTAGAAGGTACATAGGATTTTCCGTAGAGAGAAAAATCGATAATTTTAAGGTAGTATCGTTTGGTTTGTCGGCAGAAAGGAAAAAAATAGTCAATGAGAAACAGACATGTGTAGAGACTGAAGAAGAAGCAATATTAAAGAGTCAGGATAATAGGGATGATAAGTTTATTGTATGTGAGATAATAGGGATGATAAGTAAAGATATAGAAGGGGGAGAAATAGGAATGAAGAGTATTAGGATGGTGAGAAGAAAGACTTGGAGGGTGAAGAAGAGAGTTAGATTTAAATAACTTGATGAACAAAGCATAGAAATAGGTGAATTTTAGTATAGATATAGAAAATAAAGCTAGGTATATGATAAATATGGGAGATAAGTAGAAATAGGTTTAGGATGAGAATAAAGAGGAAATGTAGGAAGAAAATAAGATAGGCTAAGTGTAGATATTTCGTATAAGATTAGTTAAAAGTTAGGAATAGGATAGGTATATAGGATGTTTATAAAATTAGGTGATAGTTAGGAATAGGATAGGGATATAGGATAGGTGTAAATATTCTTTTTTGGATTGGATATAAGTTATGTAAGTTAGATAGATAAGGGTAGAGAGAGATAGGAAATTTTTTTGTAAATTTTTTTTGGCAGTCTAAATGCTTTATATTTGCATTCAAATAAGTGGGATTATTTGTATTCAAATAAAGGGAAAATTCTCATATTTAGACCAGGGTAGAAAATTAAATAATCACATCAAATAATTTTAATCACCGTGTAGAAGCTTTGGGAAAAGGTACGCGTTATTAAAAAAAACCGTGAAGCATAAAAATTCATTCGTTTCATTAAAAATAAGGGAGTTAAATTATGTACAAGACGCTTGCTATAAAAAAAAAAGGAAGCAGTATTAAAAAGCTCTACGTGTAATTTAATTATTCCTAGTAAAGAAACAAATAGAAATTACTTGCAAAATTTATATTAATTAACTCAATTTTAAGTAACCGGTATTAAACAAAATGTACAGATAATAATTAATATTTGATTAGGAGTCAGTAAAAAATTAAAGGGTATTATTTTAATTGGAGTTAATTGAACCATTAGTAACATATAATATCTATAAAACTTGTAAAACCCAATAAAATACAAATCGTAGAAGTGTTATTTAGAAGTATTATGTTTGAACACCTGCGTATTTTAAAAGGCTCATTCTGCGTAAATTTGGCAGATAACAAATGGTTACAGAGAATGCTGGAGAAACCGTAGCTTAATAGTTACGGAAATGCTAAAGGTGGTTATTTCACAGTCCACATGGACTGAAATAATCGATAATAAAGAATATCAATGTGCACCAATAGGAACAGGGTAGATAGAGACAGATAATATGCGCAAGACAGAGACACATATAGTAAAAGACGTGAGTGGAGCAACGTCACTGGGTTGCGATTGGTTGAAAGTAAAAGGCAAACTTGAGAGGTAAAAATAACATTTCTGTATAAAATTTAGTTGGTTATTTCCAGACGTTGCGAGCCGTGTCGAAATTTCTGAGATTTAACGGGTACGAGTGCAAATTTCGTAAAAATCGCATGCCGGGCTGCGGAATGGGAACCTAGCATGCGAAATTCTGAAGAATTGTCCGTTTTGGGGACAAGACCGACAGACAGGCTAACCTCTATATATACCCAGGTTAATATGAACAAGCTCTCTTAGATTTTCGAATTGATTCAATGCATTAAACAGTGCTTTTTAGTTTTCCGAGTTTGATAGAATAATTTAAACAGTTTGCTCGTATATTTTGGTGATTTAAAACAGTTTGTTCTTTACGTGCTACAATGAATGTAATTTAGTGCACTTAGAAAAGAAGATACAAGGTAATAAAGTTTAGTATCACTGTACCAATTAGTAAAATTTGCAACGACAAATGAATACACAAAAGTAGGCAGTTTTGGCGTATATTGGTGGAAGAAGCATGAATTTCTTTGTTATTTTTCGGGGGTGTTAATAATTAAATGGTTCATAAACGTGTCTGGATCCACAAACCAAGGTTCAGATATACACAGATGAGTTCCGGAAAAGCCCTGAAACAACTTTAGATGAATGGTGGTGGAGAAAATTTTAAAAGCGTTGAGAATCAGAAGCCGTAAATATAACCCAGTTGGAATGGTGTGATTAACAAAAGGGACGATGTACATTGAAGCTACGAGTGCAGTAACCTTCAGGTAAATTATACTATTTTGTTTGAACTTTGATGTTTTCGTGTGTGTTGAATAACTTTATAATTGATTTACTTAAAATGGACAGTAGTGAAATTGTACTAACAACAGAATTTTAATTTTAAGGTGAAATTTGCTTGTTTAAGTAGAAAGGGGTATTTAGTATTTATGTTCTGGATTATGATGAAAATTTGGTTATGTCTTTGAGCTCAATTAGACGAACCTGGTTAATTAACGTAAAGGGGTGGTAGATGCTCCCTTTGTACTCAGACTCAGGTCTGCATATATTGTTATATTAATTAGTAGGCATCCTACAAGGACTTTAATTTTGGATGCACATTAAAATGATAACAAATTTAAATCTTGAAATTTTCTGATACTGAAATTTATGCCGAATTTTAATTTTGAAATTTTAATGTATTGTGAATATTGATGTAAATAGAGTTAACGTTGATGTTTGTGGTAGGAATGTGTTTGTTTTTTTTTATGAATGAGGATGAAGGTTTATCTAGGGGAGCAGCCGAGGCGATGAACAGAAGAAAGTCAACGGACCAGTTAAGTTAATAGCTTTTTGTAGGTTTCACAGCATTCTTGACGCCCAATTCGTGAGGCTCGATTCTAATTAAAAAGGTTTCACAGCAATATATATATATATATATATATATATATATATATATATGCCAATGGAGTTTATTCACAAGGTGGCTGAGAATATGAATAGTGCTTCTTCAGTTACAATAGACTTGGCAAGTTATATTGCAAAAGATGGTTTATAGAATAAAAAGTTTGTGTGGATTTCTGAATCAAAAGTTTCACCAATAATATGGTGGAAAGGAATCTGTAAAAGTAGTCGCCTTTCTGAACTTGCGGTACGTAGACTATCAGCTCCAGTCAGCTCTGCAGCAACCGAGAGATTGTTTAGTACTTTTAGTTGGATACACAACAAGAAACTGAATCGCCTAACAAATAAATGAGTCGGCAAAATTACCTACCTCTCTTATAATTGGAAGCTTCTGCAAGAAAATAAACTTCAACAACATAAAAAAATAAGGTTGTTGGTGTTGGTATTCAAATGGGCGAATTCGCAGCAGTATCAAAACTAGAGCCGATATCTGGAACTTCAACTTCACGATCAAAAAAAAAATAATTAATTTTTACTTTAAATCCAGTCAGAAACAAAAAAGCAAGACTAGATGAGGACAAGATTGACGATGACACTAAAGATTATAACATCAATGATACTGAAGGCGAAGTGGATGTTCCATATATGAACCATACTGACTATAGTGACACTGATGAAAGCGACTTCTGGCTGAGTTCCAACATACCCGACATGATTCCTGTCCTGATTCCCGAACGACCAATGTAATTAACACATAAAGGCAAATAAAAATAAACAAAAATCTTTTATAGACACAATTTAGAAAAATACTTGGGTAAAAACCCTAGCTATTTACCCGAAATATATTTACCAGCTATTGACCCATCACAGCAATTAACTTCAACTGGGGCTTCTAAAGTTCAGAGAATGTAGAGGTTATTAGAACTCGAAGTCAGGATGTGACTCTGGCAATGTATAAATTCCGTGAAGTCCAAAAGTGCTGACCACTATTTATATTATTAATTGAATTTATTTTATCATATAAGTAGTTTTTGTTAAACTTGGAATTAAATGTTATAGACTTGTTTTATTTCTCATTGATATGTGAAAGCTTACTATTTTACATTTAAACAAAAATCCTAAGGCTATGGATTTTTGTTTAGAAGTAGGGCATGAGGTAGTTATTAAAAAGATTTATAATGTGAGTCTAAGATGTATTAAAGCTATATGATTAAATTCAAGAGCTAGGCAAGGATGTAACCACGCTATATAATATTACTTTTAAGCATTTTGATGCAGTCAAAGGTGATTGCTGGTCATAGGATATATTTTTCTATATTGCTCTAGCTTTTATATCTTGTCAGTAGGGTTTATGAAAACCATTTAATGTATAATTGACAGGTACAGATGCCTGTCAGAAATAATAATGTTATTTTAAATTAAATTAATTAAACTGAACCACTAACAGTAAAATACAGCTAAAAACTTACTGTAAAATAACTATATTGCAAGATTATTTGCGTTATGTTTTGAGCATTGTACTCAATAATAGGTAAGGCAACTAGACTTTTATGCTCAGTATTGTTAAATATCCCATGACCCACCCTAATATTGCATACGGTATGCGTTAAAGTTTACAACTGTGTTTGTAATGAATAATTAAAATTTATGTTTATCAACATTAGAAAATTACTTGATTGTGAAGAAAATAAGAGGTTGCTTATTGTCAAGCTCCCTGTTTGATAAAATTTAACTCTGCTAAAGCTTATTATTTATGTTTACTATTAAGTACCTGCTTAAAAAAATTTGTGATTTAGAAATAGAAAGACAAGCAAGAAAACAAATAGTTGTTTTCATGTAAAGCTAACTGAAATTACTAAATGCATTATATCTGCTTGGTACTATTTTGTGCCAACATTAAAAAACTTTGAATTGCAATATTCAATAGGCAAATAATTTCCTATAGTCATGCCCTTTCCCTTATGATATACAGTTATGTTGCAGTTTTTGTATAATTTTGTACAGTGTGTAAATTTATAGAACTTATTAACAAAAAGCGGTATGTCCCTTATTACCCGCCATTTGTAAGTATGCAATTGCAACAGAAATGGTTGTTATAAAAGGTACTGGTTTTGTAACGATTTCCACGGTTTATTGTAATTCTTAGTTATGCATTTTTTGAAGAAAAAAAATAAAAAATTACATGGCTTTCAACTGCTATAGCTTTTAATTATGTAAAAAATGACCTTTATTTAAAACCAATTAATTTTTAGCTTTTCATTATTTTCTAGTGTAATTTAACACAAAAATTTTGCAAAAATTCAATATGTCTTTTGTTTTATATTATAATTTTGAGATTGAAGCTGAGAAGTAGTTTTTAGTCATTTCAAAATCGTGAAACAAATATATTTTCTACTATTTCTGTGAAATTTAACAGAATTAAAAAATACCTAAAATCTGGAGAAAAAGTTTTGTTACATGTTTACATATAACTTTTCTTTGATTATTTTAAATACAATTACGGTTCCTATGTAAAATAAATTAGCGATTACATATGTAAGTGTAGGTTCCAAGATTTTAAAAAACTATAGAGACTCGATATTGCTTCTTAACGTTGTATTTGTTTGTTTCTGTTTGAATCTATTGTGCACGCTGATTGTGTTGGGTTGGGTTAGATTGTAGGTTGTTGTAAAAGTATTTGGTGTCTGTTATTATTATTATTATTATTATTATTATTATTATTATTATTATTATTATTATTATTATTATTTGCTCTATACTGATCAACAATACTATTATGATTTTTGGATGCAAGCATGAAGCCTTGGCTTTCTCTTTCAATTACAACTAAAGTTTTATTGTTTCGTGGTTTTGCTAATACTTAAATTTTAAATTGTACTTGTATTCGGATGACCCTTTATTGAAAGGAATATTTTTCATATTCTTTATGACAAAAGTAGAAATGTTAATTGAACTTTTTTAAAAAGTAGGAGTTAAATTTTAATTTTTAGAATAATTAGCTTTATCTTTGACATCGAAGATCGTATTGAGTACTTTCTGTTTTTCAGTCAATAGTACGCCCTTCTACCAGTAAATCCAAGTTTAATAATTTTGAGTTATTATTAAAATAGTAGTATTAGGCTCTGATTGAGCAAGCTGCTGAAATTGTTATTTTGTTGATGTTTGTTAACTGGTGGCACTCTATAAGTATCATCTGCCAGAACTAGGATAGGTAGTCGCCTAACATATAATATGCCAAAGACATCTACAGTAACCATAAATATTTTTTAATACTAGTTTTTTTTTCACAAACAGGAATTGAACATGTTATCTCTTGATACTGATTTCAGAAGAGCTTGGTCTTTTTTACTCACTCATAAAAATTGTTACATTTTAAACAGCTGTGGTATTAGCTTTTTTAAACTAACCCATTTATAATACTGCTTTCTCTCTCGGGTTTTTGCTTCAATTATATTCACATAAACTTTTTATACATATGTGTTTTATTCTTATTAGCCTTCTCAACAGATTATAGAATTTTTTGATCTAGAATTATAAGAAAGCTGTCTGTTAAAAGCCTATAATATTGCTTGCAACATACCTATCATTACATAATACTTTTTATAATTTCATAAGTATCTCTATACTTTTTATGGACAACAACATTTGATCCATAACATAATTACCAACATAAATTGCAGTTGTATTATTATTATTAATATAATCGGTCATATTGGACTGCTTTCTTTAATGCAGATGCTACAACATGCCAATAAATTTAAATTTAAGAACTGTAATAAGGGTTTGCTGAAAATTCCATTACAAATGTCACCTTAGTTTTTAATTTTGTAAGTTTTACTTCTGCCTGCATGGTGGCGTGGCGAACATTTATTAGTAATATAGTATAAACTCCTTTCCACTTATAATGGTCACTTGTGGTGGTAATATGTATTTAAATAGTATTTTCAATGTTGTTGTGGTGAGGAATATTACTTGTGTTAATTTTATTCCAATGTTTTATACTCTTTTTATTTATGTAAGGAGCATATTGAATTATTAAGTATATTTGTAGTGATATTCAAATATCAAACTTGACTAGAAATTTTATTGTGGAGATTGCTATTGAGTAGAACTTCATGTTTTAAGCAACTGCTAATATAGAAAATTGCTTTGAAACTTTTTAAGTGATAATTTGCAAGTTGGTCATATTAAATTATATTATGTACTGCAGGAACTTCAACTGATTGTTGATGATTGCCATCAGAGTTCTTGTATGGCATTGGGAGATCCACCTGGAGATCATCATTTATTAAATGTTAATGGTCCTTTACAAATTGGAGGTGTGAAATCAAATATACGTGAAATAGCGGATTTATTAAAATGGGACTATTTGCCAACAAATAAAGGATTTGTTGGTTGGTTACAAAATTTTACATTTAATGGAGAAAAATATAACCTAGGAGCACCCGCTGAACTTCGAAATGCTTATCCTCAGTGTGAATATGTTTTTGCAAAAGCCATTTCTTTGGGCATTGATTCAAATTTTTTGATAGCTATTTTAGTGTGTATTGCAATATTGATAGGTAAACTGAATTGACTTTATAAACTATAGGATCATAATTGTTTGTTTTAGTACTATTGCTTGCAGTGGTTGTACATAGACGTAAACAAGATAATTGGAACGAGAAGGATTCAGATGATATTAGAGAAACTATTATAAACTATGAAGATGAGGGTGGTGGAGAAGTTGACACTGGTTTTGACATGTCTGTGTTAAGACGTGAACATTTGGAAGACAAAGCTCCTCTTAGGGAAAATTTGTATAGGCAAGCTGACGTTCCTGATATTAATGGTTTCCTTACTGGAAAAAGGATGTATGTGATCGTGATCCCACTAATATACCATATGATGATGTTAGATACTATGCATATGAAGGAGATGGAAACAGCACTGGTTCTCTATCGTCACTAGCTTCATGTAAGAATATTTCTTTATTTACAAAATTGAAAAATTTAAATTTACCTGTATTTTTGTCTGGGGTGTGATTCTTTGGCAAATTTTAGTTTCTTATTATTTTCCTAAATAACTGTCACAGATACGAAAAACTGCAAGAGACCAAAAAGTTTCTAAACAAAACAGAAAATTCATTTTGTGTTTTAAAATCTACCAGCGGCGCACCTCAAAAATGTTTAGGTGGGAGAAAAGGAGGCATGATCTCCGAAAAACTACGACCCTGTAGATTCACACAACCATTCGACATGCCCAATAATGTAAACCCTACAGCATAACCTGTATTCCAAATTTGATCTTAATATCTCAAAAACTGCAGGAGCTATAAAGAGAAAACCAATAAAATTTCGATACTTTAACATCCTGTAGATTGAAAACGAAGCGTTTGCGAACCTATGTTTATATAAATTTTTAGTCATAAATTTCGCCAAAGAAACACCTTTTCATATGTACATGATATTTAGGAACACCCTGTGTGTGTGTATATATATATATTCATGTATGCACACCTGTGTGTGCTTGCACACCTGCCTGCAGGCATGCATGATATATGCAGTATGTAAACATGGGCATGTGTGCATCTGCATGAATATACATTTATGTGTCTGTGTGTGTACATACACATGCATGCAAGTCAACAAGGGTATATGTGCAAATAAACATACATGCGTATGATTATATTGATAGATGCGTACATGGGTGCATGGTGCATATGTGCTTGTGTGTGAGTTGATAGGTGTGGGTGCATACTTGTAAATATGCATACGAGTATATATGTTTGTACCTATGAATGCATGTAGTCTGCATATCTGTGTGTGCACATATGTGTGTTTGTTTGTTTGTTGGGTGGGTATGGATGTCAGTATGGGTGTGCAGATTTTTGCATGTCCAGTGTATCTGTGTGAGCCTGCGCATACTTATGTGCATATATATGAGTCATTGAGCACCTTATCCTGTTTATAAAACACATCAAAACCCGAGGAAATAAAGAAATCTTACAAATATTCTAATTACTGTCTCATAATTGAAAACACTGTATAATTTGTGTGGTACAATAAACTTTGCAAATCTTCCCTTGATACTAAATGCCATTTAGAACCCATTCTAGAGCTTTTTATGTAGGTTTAAAACTCGTGTTTCTAATTTTAAAACGCAATTAAAAAATGTAAATATCCTTGTTTCTCAATAGGACAAAATACCATTTAAAACAAGCTCTTTAAAAACGAACAAACATTATTAGAAACCACTTCTAGTTCATTTTATAACTTTATTTCATGCATTTTAATGCGAAACGCGAACTACTGTATTTCAAATTGTTTTAGATTATTCTAAATTTTAGTTCGTTCATCAGTAGCACATAAATTAAACTGTAAATATAAGCGGGTGACAGATAATATGAAGGAATACCCTAATTAGTAAGATTGTAGTAAGCAAAAAGACGTTTATCGATCTAATAAATTAGATAACAGCTTGCAACAACAAGTTCACAGATAAACATTCATTCACTAAAGATACCAATTAACAAACTATAGTGTGATTTTTACGGTCTAATAAATTTGAAATGACATCTATTTAGATGAGATAAACGTGTAAGATGAACTGATTTTTAAGGAAATTACATAATCTTCTATGAATCAGAATGACCACAATATTTTAGAAGTTTTTCAGAATTAATGACGTGGTAAGGATATTATTATATAAACCGGAAGATATTGCAAATACGGTCAGTGATTTATGAATTGTCTGTTTATAGATCACTTGCTGATAATCCTTTTGTCAATCAACTAACTTAAATTATGTGCAAGTTTACATTAGGCATTTGGAATATGTCAAGAACGATGTTTTAAACATATGGACTACAACATTCGACATACAAATTAAATTTTATTAAAGTATGAACAACTCAGATTGAAAGTAAAATTGTTTGATGGAGTTAATGAAATAAATTCCTGTATGATATGGGAAATTTTAATATACAGGGAATACAACATTTATTGATGAATTATTTATAAGAATGGCACAAGATGGAAATAGAAATTTAATCAATGATTTGGTTTGGCGAATTTGTGAATCCCGCATAATTATTGGTGGAAACGCAAGTATATTATTGATTAAATCTTTCGAGGGGCATTCTCGTGCTATAGTTATTTTAAGTAGGTTAAACTTATATAAGATTATCTATGCAAAAAAATCTCGCGACTTAATTCAAAATAACATTTCATGATCGAATTTAATTAATAAACGCTTCCTTATATATGCAAATTATCTATTTTCTAGAACCTAGTAGAATGTGCGCGATTCCATTCTAAATAATAAACGCCTATCTTACGTAATTTTTTTGGAAATCCTTATTAGCGTTCAAAATTGTTGAGTTTTATTACCTCATTATCTTGTTCAAGTTATTAGTGATGCGCGCTGTTCGTCTTTGTTTACACGTAAGATTATTGTTTTGCATCGCCCTCTCTCCAACAGTGAATGCAAAAGGTAATAAATAATTTTTATCAGATATTCCAGGAATTATACAGGTTTTTAAATAATCGGGCCGCTTCTTGGAATAAATGTTTCATTTATTAATGAGATATTTACTTAGTTCTAAATACGTATGACTAATATTCTAGAAAAATTTTTTTCTAAAATAAATTTCTGTAATCCACAGGGTAACTAATTTAAACCTTCATTGCTTTTTAATGCAAAAGGTGTTGCATTTTATAGAAAATATTTGCTTTTAACATTAAAACGTGTTTCTAATACACCTATTAAGGTTAGAATTGGGTTTTCAAATACACGAAATTACTTATTTTTATCCAAATGCATAAAGCTAGTACTATTCTATGCCATTTATAGCAAATGAAAAGCATTTTTATCAAAAATGTATTGATAATTAATAAGTGAAAATAAATGGTTTTGTATTTATCTTAAAATGATTTGTTTTACAATATCGTACAATTAATTATGTTTACATATACAACTTACATTACTTGCTATTTATTTACAATATGCTTATATAATACAGGGTGATTATTTATACACAAGCAATTGCATTTTTTACTTGTACATCAATGAATAAAAGTATACCTCTATTATACAGGGCGTAACCTTGAATTTATGGAAATTTCCATTTTTCCAGATTCTATTATATTTTAGTGGGATTTATTTGTAGAATTTGGGTTTCAATGACCTCTCGTGACCGCTTATCATATCATATATATATATATATATATATATATATATATATTGCAAGGAAATTATTGACAAAAACGCCACATGGGCATCCTTCCTATGTATTTAGCCTTTCAGATTTTTTGGGACAATTCAGAATAGAAGTGATACAGTTCATATTCATAAACATACACATTATGGGAATTTGTGATGTTTTATCTAACATTTCAGGTTTTAACAACAGACAATACAAGGGAGATCCTGCTCAGTTGACTTTCCATAGCCAAATTATTAACTCATTTGTAAATAAGTTTTCATGTTTTTATTTAATTTTTTACTCATTACATTTATGTTGTGAGTATATATGTATGCATATGCGTACATGCATGCATGTATGCATGTGTGTGTGTGTGTGTGTGTGTGTCATCATCATTAGGTCTTCAGTCCTAGAACTGGTTGGACGCATACCATCATTGTTTTCTAGTCTGAACCAAGTTACACATTTCCCTGAAATTTGCACAGTCTGCGTCTATTACTATCTGTGTGCGAAAGTCTGATCTTGGTCTACCTCTACCTCTCTTTTCCTATTACTGTTTGTAATATATCCTGTACTATTCTCCTGAAATGCCTTAGAACATATCCTGTCCTTCTATTTCACCTATTTTTTTTCATTTTCCACAGATATCTTTATTCCTCTACTATTTCTACAACCTTGTTATTAACTTTGTCTATCCATGCTACCATCCTCATACATCTGAAGCACAACATTCCAGTAGGCTTCTATCTCTTTGTCTGCTTTTCCTACTGCCCCATTTCATAGAAATACTGTGCTGTGCTCCACATTATGCTTTAAACAGTTTTCTTCTTGTATCTATGTTCGTTATCTTTGAACATAGCTGTTGTTCTTTCTTGTTTGATGCAGTTCGGTCACCTTCTATTATTTTACAGTTATATACCTTATTTCCCCGATATTCAGTGGTATGTGAAGTGGAGATCCCGTGTGTGAGTGTTGTCAAGCACGTTAAAGATTCCTACCTTGCTTGGAATAGCAAGGATTCGGCAAAATTCCAAATTTTCCAGGTAAAAAAAAACTCGTTTCCTGGCCAATGTGTTGTACCTTCGGATGGAGCATTGGAAAATCACATGTAAGGTATGTGAAGTGGGGGGGGGGGGCTCTGTGGTGTAGTTGGCATGTGTGTGACTACTACGCCCAAGGTCCTGGGTTTGAATCCCGACACGGTCCGCTTGAAAAATGTTAGGCGAGCATTTTTCACAATACACCCTCGTTCAGATGAGAGGTAAAATGGAGGTTCCGTGTGTGTGTGTGTGTGTGTGTGTGTGTGTGTGTTGTCATACACGTTAAAAATCCCTGCCTTGCTTGGAACAGCAAGGGTTTGACAAAATTCCAAATTTTCCAAGTAAAAAACACTTGCTTCCTGGCCAATGTAGTACCTTCGGGTGGAGCATTGGAAAATCACATGTAAGGTATATGAAAGGGGGTAAGCAGGCTGCCAAGTTCCCCCAGCACTTGAACCTTTGTCGAATTAATAGTTTTTCCATTTTTATCCTTTCGCACAATCAACATTAGTTGAATATATTTCACAACCAACACCTGTAGTTGTTTATAATAATCATCAGATATAAGAGCACTTATTTTTTCGTCATTGGGGTTTACGTCTTGAAACTGGTTGGATTCGTACCTCAGCTTATTTATTCTGATCTAGCCTACACAGTTCCCTGCAAATCTCACAACTGCCTATATGCAGCTCGATTCCATTCTATTGTTTTCTAATTATATGCCCTATTTAACCGAAATTCAGTGTATGTGAAGGGGATTCAGCAGCCTGTAGCTGCCAAGGATCCTCCAACACTTAGACATTTGCCGTATTAATAGTTTTTCAGTAAATCCTTTCGCACAATTGACATTAGTTGAGAGTATTGCAAAACCAATATCTGTAGTTGTTTATAATAATCACTATGTTTAAGTACAGTTATTATTTTTGTCATTAGTTTTTACTTCTTGCGATGGGTTGGAAGCATACCTCCATTGATTTCTGTTCTGAGCTAGCCTACACATTTCTCTGAAATTCTCACAGCCTACATCTTTCACTATCTGTGTGCAGTAGTCTAACCTAGGTCTACCTCTACTTATCTTTTTTTCTTATCTCTGCTTCTAATATATTCAGCACTATTCCCTCATGTCTTAGGATGTGGCCTATCATCCTATCTCTCCTATTTTTTACTGTTTTCCACATAGTTCCTTCTTCCCCTACCATTTCTAGTATCTCTTTGTTCTTAACTTTGTCTGTCCATGATATCTTCATCATACGTCGGTAGCACCACATTTCAAAGGCTTCTACCTTTTTCTTGTCTGCTTCTCTTACTGTCCAGGCTTCACAGCCATACAGTGCTGGGCTCCACACATGTTTTAAGCAATCTTTTCCTTGTTTCTATGTTTGTTGTCTTTGAACACAGTAGTTCCCATTTGTTGTTAAATGTAGCACGGCCTTGTACTAACCTCTGTTTTATATCTTTTGTTCTTTTCCCATCTTGCGTTATTTGACTTCCTAGGTAGCAGAATTCCTTAACCTCTTGTAAGTTCTTGTTACTTATTTGTATTCTTGTTTTTGATTTATTTTCCTCTTTTTGCATACTAGAATTTTAGTTTTATTTTTGTTAATTTTCATACCTTATCTCTCCATTAGAACTGTTTCCATTTCATTAAGAGCAGCTTCTAACTCTTCTTTGCTAGATGCTAATTCTGCTATATCATCTGCAAATCTAAGCATATCAATTTTTTGTCCGTGCATATTAATTCCAAATGTCTTCCTGCATTTGACAATATTCATTGTCTCTTCTATCTACAAGTTTAAAATTAATGGGGATAAGGCACATCCCTGTCTCACCCCTTTCCTAATATTTACTTCTATTTTCTTGCTCTAATTCTATTACTGCTGTTTGCTCTTTGTTTAAGCAATGTACTATCCGTCTATCCCTAAAACTCATTCCAATCTTTTTGAGTATTTCGAACATTTTTTTTCATTTCAAATTGTCGAATGCTTTTTCCAGATCTACAAACCCTATATATACGCTTTGCCCCTTCTCTATTGTTTTCTCCATTATCACCCTTAAAGCTAAAATAGCCTCCCGTGTTCACCTGTTTCGCCTAAACCCAAATTGATCTTCTCCCAGTATTTCTTCAGCTCGTTTTTCCATTTATCTGTATACAATTCTAGTTAAATTTGTGAAACGTGTGCTGTTAAATTTATTGTTCGAAAAATTTCACATCTATCTGTGCTTCTTTTTTTTTGATATAGTTACTATGATGTTACGTTTGAAATCTTTGGGTATCTCGCCTGCCTTATAGATATAGCTTACAAGTCTGAAGAGACGTACTGTTACTGCTTGTCCAGCGGCTTTTAGAATTTCTTCTTGCACCCTATCTGTACCCGGCGCCTCACCATTTTTCAGACCCTTTAATGCTAATTCAAACTCATCTTTAAGTATAGGATATCCTAGGTCATCCTTTTCAATGTCTGATTCCTGTTCTAATGCTGTTAGTTCCTTTCCTGAATATAAATTCCCTATATATTCCTGTCATCTAGCTACTTTTTCTACATTTTCTATAATGACGTTTCCTTCCGCGTTCCTTATATTTTTTCTATATGGTTTTATATCCCTAAAATTCATTCTAATTAATTTGTATGCTTCGTTTGTCTTTCCTATTTCCATGTTTGTTTGTAGCTTTTTGCATTTTTCATCAATCCATTGTTCTTTAGCTTTCCTGCATTTGCGAATAATTTCCCATTTTATGGCTTTGTATCTCTGTTTTTTTGTTTCGTCTGATCTATTTTTGTATTTTCTTTTTGTGTATACCCCAGAATATCTCTGGCCGCCATGTTTATGCTGTATTTAATGTTATTCCATTCTGTTTTTACTTCCCTAGTATCAGAAATTTTCCTGATATCTTTCAGCAATTCATTTGACTTTTTTCAAATCTTTCGTGGATATCTTTATCTTTTAGCTTCTTAAAGTCAAAGTGCATTTTTCCGTTCCTTTTTTTCAGATTTTTAAATTTTGGTGCAGCCTTCATAATTACGATGTTGTGGTCAATGTCTATAACAGTTTCTGGGTATCTTCTACAGTCTTTTACTTGATTTCTAAACCGTTGTCTGACAATAATGTAATCTATTTGATATCTTCCTATATCTCCTGGCATCTTCCACGTGTATCCTCTTCTAGCATGATGTTGAAGTAATGTATTTGTGATTGTTAAATTGTTCTTTTTGCAAAATTCTACCAGCCTGTTTCCTCTGTCATTTCTTGTGCCTAAACCAAATAAACCTACTATCGCTCCTTTCCTACCTTCACTTACCACTGCATTAAAATTCCCCGTAATTATTAAATTCTCATGTCCTTTTACATATCTTAGTATGTCTTTGATATCTTTGTAGATCGCCTCTACCTCTTCCTCACTGTAGCTAGAGGCATGTATACTTGTATTATTACTGTATTTACCAGTTTAGATTCAAATCTAACCAAAGGTACTCTTTGTACTTTTCTAAACGTCGTCCTATCTTTTTTCGCATAACTATACCCACCCCCGAATTTCTTTTCTCTTATCTTGTATGAAGTACCCTGAAGTTTTCACTCCAAAAATCCCCCACCTCTGGCCAGCGGACTTTGCCCATTCCTACTATATCTAGTGCTAATCTATCCATTGAGTTTCAGGTTCTCTAGCTTACCTACTTGTTTCATACTTCTGACATTCCACGCTCCGACTCGCAGAATGTGCACGGATCTTTTTCTATACTTTCGGATCACATCCTCTGAAGTAGTCCCCTTCCGGAAATCCGAATGAGGGACTACTTTACCTCAGGAATTTTTTACCCCAGAGGATGCCATCTTGTTTACTAACAATTTCTGTATGCAGTGTACTTGGGAGGTAATGTGGTGGTTTCCCGTTGCCGTCCCCACCGCAGTAGTGTGTCTTAAAATGTCATACCGACCCCTATGGTCTCTGCCACTCTAAGTACCGAAAAAGTTGCTGCCCCTTTTTGGGGACCTGTCTTAGTCTGGTTCCTCACTAAAGACCCCACTAATTTGGTTAAACCTATAATTCGGCTCTTTAGCTCATTGAAATGCGCAAGCCATTTTACCTGTTCTAGTATTTTAGAACTTCGTCAAATTGCAGGTCTGTTCAGAATGGTGTGTGTGTGTGTATGTGTGTGTGTGTGTGTGTGTGTGTGTGTGTGTGTGTGTGGTGGGTGCGTGTGGGTGCATGTACATGTGCATGTGCATGTGCGCACGTGCGTGTGTAGCATCACAATTTAATAGAATAAAATTGACTAAGAAAATACTTGCCGGAAAAAATAAAATAAAATTAAATAAAAACCCTTAACCACAAAAAATATTTAAATTACTAGATACGTATTTCGACCACTATGTGGTCATCATCAGTAGGGGAAAAAATATTAGCTGTATAATTTACTATATTGTTGCTTTAAACACTATCGAGGATATTCTCCTCACCCGCAGGCTGATGTTCTCAACAACAAACAAGTGTTTAAAGCAGCAATATAGTAAATTATACAGCTAATTTTTTTTTCCCTACTGATGATGACCACATAGTGGTCGAAATACGTATCTAGTAATTTAAATATTTTTTGTGGTTAAGGGTTTTTATTTAATTTTATTTAAATCGTGCCACAGTGTTCCTATAGATTATTGCCGGAAAAGCTACAAGCAATCTATTGATTTCTTATATGTAATAAACTTGGAGGTAAATATATAATCCTGAAAAAATATTGACAAGATGAATTTGAAGTACAGGGTTTAATATAATAGAGAAACTTCTGTTATATAGTGCGTATAATAATAATAATAGGTTATTTTTCAAAATAAATAACAACAAATTAATTTTGAAGTTCTTCCAATATGAAAACTATTGAAGTTAAAATTTGATTGTAATATTTCCAAAGGAATGTTACAACTCCTTGTTAAAATTGATAATATAAAACATGTAGTACATATATTGTAGTCCCTTGGAACATAAATTCATACAACTCTCAAGTGTGGATCTTACCTTCTATTAAAGCAAAAATCTCAATAGATATGAAACCATAAAAAGGTTTTTTTATTATCCGTCAACAATACAATTGCCTTTGTTTTCAAAGATCCATGATATGTAATTATCCAAACCAGTTCCTTAGACACCGTCGATAAAGTGAACATTATAAGGTCTATATTTTATAGTTCCTACATCGGTATTTCTTTTTTCTATATTTGCATTTATTACACGCACATGTACTTAAATGTATCATTACTTGTATATTGAAGATGCCATGATATTATTAGGTCACCTATGACAATCAACAAGCACTTAATTTGAACGTTATATTGTGGCAAGATTGCTACTAGAGACCTTCCCGCTTTAACAATTACCGCAGTATATAACATATACTTAGTATTCTACATTGATAACATCACAATTTGTGTTATTTTTTCAAATTTTTGTGAGTGTTTTTTGTTTTCAATATCTAGAAATTGATCAATGTGTGTGTGCGTGCATGCATGCGTGTGTGCATGAGTGTGTGCGTAAGTGTAACATTACAATTTGTATGTTTTTTTTCAATTTTTTGTTGGTGTTTTTTATTTTCAATATCTAGAAATTGATCGGTGTGTTAGCATGTATGTGCATGCATGTGTGTGCAGGTATGGGTGCATGGATGTGTGTGCAGGTATGGGTGCATGTGTGTGGGTTTGTGTTTTAAGTGTGTGTGTGTTAAGTGGGTTGACAGGTGGGTGTGTGGCTAAAGTGGTGGAGCATTTTGTAGGATCCTATTACACGTTTTTCTAAATGAAATTTAAGTTATATATAATATGTAGTATAATGTTGTTTAAGAAAAACACTATTTCAATCATAATTACTACACAAATAATTGATAAAATGCTTATTTATAGGTACAGATGAAGGAGACTTAAAATTCAATTATTTATCGAATTTTGGACCACGGTTTCGCAAGCTGGCAGACATGTATGGTGAAGATCCTAGTGATGAAGATAGTCAGGATGGTGGTGAAGAGTCTTGGTGTTGAATATGCAAGTATGTCAAACTAAAGTACTTAATTATTGTGTCTTATTTGACCAAAGAATTTGAACATTATTTTGTGGGGTATAAAATTAAATGTTGACTGAGGGGACTACAACTTCATATTGTTATAATTTGCAATCGTCAATATTAAAATTTATATAATTAGTTTTTTTAATTGGTATTTTTACATGTATTGTTTTCCAGCTAAAGATGAATGCAAATGTTTGTTTTTAATTTCCACTTTTCTGAGGTAACTTGTATATCTAATCACTCAGTAGTATTGAAACTTTGTTTGTGAATAATGAACTGTGATATTGTAATGCGAATACGTAAAATACTTAAGTTATTGTTAGGTGAGAATATTTTAATTGTCATCACGAAGTGAAATTTTGAAATGTTTGTTATATAAAGTACCACATACTGAAAATGATTAGTATCCTGTTCACATTTTTGAATACTAGTATTTTGACAAATGCAATATGCTCTGTTATATGGATGTGAAATGTGCAGTTAGTAACTTAATAACCTGACAGCAGGTTCAAAGTGTGGAATGTTTTATGTGTGTTTGTTTGAACATGAACTTATCACAAAGAATACATTAAGTATGTTTTATTTTTGTATATAGAGCTTTGTTTTGACTTTCATTAATTTTTAATTGTATTAGTTTTATTTTTAAATTATTGTCTCTGGATATTGGGGTTAGTAGATATGTATGTTAAAGCCGAATCAATTGCTGATAGAATTCTCTTTGGAAAGTGAACTAATTAGTACAATTAATCATTGAAAACATTTTATATCAAGCAGTAATGTAGAATACACACTATATTCCATTTTTATTGTAACGAAAATTGAAATATTTTGAATACTTTATATTATGACCATCATATTAATTACGAATTTGTTTTTCAACAATAAACAATCTTAAGTTTGAATTACTTTTCTCTTTCGTTTAAACAGTCTTCAATTAGATTTCAAAAATGCATAATTCTTGCAAAAGTTAGTTTTGAAATATCAAATATAATTAATTTACAAAGATCCTTAGAATGCATTATTTGGAAAATAAAGTTATTTTGTAATATGAAATGGAATCTTATGACATGGACTGATTTTTTGATTATTACTAGATGTGTAATTTAAATCTTTTGTAATCATGCATATATGTGTGCATGTGCATATGTGTGTGAGTTGTGTATGCTGTATGATGGGTGCATGTGCATGAGTACATACATGCAGGTGTGGGTGCATGTGTACATCCATGCATGCATACATACATGCAGGTACTTGCTTGACCCTGTATTTAGTGGGTTAGTTAATGTTAATGCAAGTAATTCAAATATGAGATACCTGACTTACCCTAAACAGAATGAGTTGGATGCTTATTTGCAATACTTAAATATTATTTAAATGTTTTAGAGAATGGAATGTACAATAAACTTAAAGGAACACTTTGAAAAATTATTTCTGCAGCATGAAATGAATACATTCATTGTATGTAATTTAGTAACTAAATTTAAAGCATTATCGGTATGTTTCCTAAATATTCAATACTTGAATTAAAATATCAAGATTAGATAACGTCTGAACTATGCTAATTTGTTGAAGGAACTGTAAGTAACCACTTCCAGTCTTTCAACTATAACTGTAACAAATTCAGAACAGTATCATCATATAGAGCTTATAGATACAAGGAAACTACAAGGTCATGAATAAGATTTCAACACATAACTTTCTATTTGATTTTTATGTATTAATTTCAATTTTAAATATATTTGGGATTTTTGTCATCTGACAGTGTCATTTTTAATGTTTTGTAAGATATATACAAGCCACTTTGTCGTGACTAAAACTAACTGGTTATTAAATACCAGTATAGGGGTAGTTTTCTGAGAGCAAGTTGTAGTACAATATTGTTTTATAAAATATTAAAATTTACTTTTATGTTATCAAAATAATTAAAATAGAAGATTTTGGACAGAATTTGAATTTATAACTTTTCTAATGATATCGAAACATTCTAACCATCTGATCTATTGGTTCAGTTTAGGAGACGATCGAATTTAAATCGTGTAAGTTTCAGTTATATTACTCTTATTCTTGGCTTAAGTTTTGAGTAACATGCTTTATTTTATAGATCATGTGCATGTAATATTTTTTAATATATATAAGCCACTTTGGTGCATCATTTTTTGTTGGTTTTTAAAATATTTATATATAAGAAACTGTGTATCTCTGCAAACAAAATATGTAGGTAGTGTTTGTTCATTGCACATTAATTAAATATCAATTTTTTAACCTTAAAACATGTAGCTCCTGATTTGCGTATGTTGCTGTTCTACTATAGCTGTTGTTATTGAAAAGAAACCATCGTTCAAATATACAAATACTTTGTGTTGACTTGTTTTGATTTATTGTTGTATAATTTAAAATGAATTTGGCTATTCTTTTATTTTTAAAACTAACAATAACGCATTAAAAATTTCTCAGTTTAATACTACTTTTTGAAACATTATTACAGAAATTACTGTATTAGAATTAGAGACTAAAATTTTAGTTACAGTGTTAGTTTAGAAAGTTCCATAGATATTTCTTAAGGAAGCTTGATAAACTATCTCACTCAAAATTTTGTGTTCAAGAAAATTATCATTTACCCTGACTATCAACAAGGTAAATAATAACAGACTTATTTAGAGGAGCTGTAGGGAAAGTGCTTGCATAAAGATGTAGTGTTGTTTGTATGGAAATAACCGTCAAAATTGTTACGTTCATTAAATGCCTTGTAGTTTCTTATGCTGCAGTAAGTGATTGCAGAAGAAATTTAAGTACCTTAAATATACTAACTTACAAAAACTTGAGTGTAAAGTAGTAAATGTATTTAAGCATTAGAGGTTAATATTGTTAGTAAATAAATCAATAGATTAATATTAAAACTTTACGTGGTCATATTCTTACCTGGGTATGCAAAACTGATTAAGTGACGTGTCAATGAAACTTGATATCAATACTTAACACTACAAGATTGTAGAATGTTTAACTTGATGTCTCTTATTTCTGTTAACATTACCTAGTTTTAAAATATAAGAATTGGTTTATTTTACAGTTCTGTTCCTGCAAAAGCTGTCACAAGTCAAATTGGCATAAAATGAACCCATATTTACATTCAGGTGTATGGTTAGCGTCTATATAAGTGAAATAGAAACAGATAATTTTGTTTATTAATACAATAGGAGGGATGCTCGATACGTATCGGGAATAAGTAACAAAAACAAAACTTGAGGTGTGAAAACTTCTTACTATTTTTCAAAATATTCTCCACGTTGATTGATACACTTTTGCATACGTTGGAACTGATTTTCATAGCATTTTTCCATTCTGATTGAGATATCTCCAAAACATGGGTTTTGAACGCATCAACCGCCTCTTCTGATGTTGAAAATCATTGTCCACACAGTTTGTTCTTCACGTATGGGAACAAAAAGAAATTATTAGGTGTCAAATCACGACTACAAGGCGGATGGCCTATCAGTTTGCTATTTTGAGTCCTCAAATAGTTACTTGTTTGAGCCGATGTGTGAGAGCTTGCATTGTTATCATGGAGAATGATTCAGTGTCGTCAGTTTATTTTTTTTTATTTCTCCGAATGCTTTTGACAAACAAATGGTTGTATACCCAGCAGAATTAACTGTTCTACGATCCTCTAAAGAAACGGCCGTGAAATGTTGATTTATTCCGAAAAAACAGGCACCCATTTTCTTTGAAGTGCTTCGAGTATGGGCAACTTTTGTTGGATTTTGTTCATCTTGGAAGACCCATACAGTCGACTGCTGTTTACTTTCAGGTTCATACGAATAAATCCAAGATTCGTCACCTGTGTAGATGTTATACACTACGTTTGATGTACCGCAATCGTATTTTTTGAGCATTTCTTTGCACCAATCGACACGAGTCTTTTTTTAGGCAATTGACAAATTATGCGGGATCCAACGTGCACATAGCTTTTTCATAGCTAAATGCTCCTGTAATATCAAATTTATGCTTGTCATACTAATGCCTAAGGGTGCCCGACGACCTTGCATTATTAATTCGCACACAGCATTGATGTTTTCTGGCACAACAGCTGATTTTGGACGACCTTTAAATTCATCCACTAGCAAACTATGACCACAATTGAATTTGCTATGCCAACGATATACAGTGGTTTTAGTTAGAGCTTCTTTCCAAAAAGTTGAAATAAGTTGATTCAGACACTGCTGTGGAGATAATCCACGTCGAAAATCGTAAAAAAATCATCACACGAAAATGTTCACGAGTTAATTCCATTTTTTGGAGACGAAATTTTCAACTTAATCAAAACGAAACAAATAGTGTTCATATGGCAAAATGTTATAAGTATGTATACTGTCAAAAATCTCAAACTTTAGGCTAGGAATGTCAGATCGCATCTGGCAACACTGGTGTTGTTAGTTCCCGATACATATCGAGCACCTCGCGCAAAATCTAGAATATATTATAAATTATAAGTATAGGTAGTATAGACATCTAGTTATTTATTATGTTTTATAAACTTATAGTTAACGCTAGAGGTTGATAACTGTTGATAAATATAGGTAGTATAGACACTGATGTATTTTGGAAAGGTTGAAAAAGTTCGCTTCCATCTGTGTGCTGAGAAAAATATCATTATAAGGTTAATCTGAATGACCTTTGTTTATAAAATGTCTTAAGGTGTTGCTACTGGTGATGATCATTCAGTAGTCGAAATAAATATCGATTTTAAAAATTGCGTGGTTAAGGGGTTTTTATTGTATTTAATTTTAATTGTGCTGCATAGTTTTTAATTGTCATTTATTATATCCAATTCTAGATAATGATCAATAGAAGCTGATAGTTAATCATAACAAATATAGGTCATATATATGAAGTGCCAAATGTAATATAATGATGGGAATGTTATATAATTATTACTAGATTATAATATGAAATTTTAAGGAATAGTAGGTAATAACGGGCAATAACAGCAAAGCGGGGGTGTTGGGTTATTGACAAATATAAATATTATAAACATCAATAAATAATGATAGGTTATTAAAATAAAGCTAGACTATGGTAAACAATGACAGGTAATGATATATAAGGTAGATAATTTTACTATTGGATGGTGATACATATTCTATAGTACTATTCAGTTACAGTTTATTGACAATTGTGACTTTTGGTATATGCCGTAAATAGTTTAATAGGGGTATATGTATGATGTACAGTGATAGGTAGTGATAAGTAATTATAAGGAAAATAGTTTTTGCTGTATAACAGTGTCCTAATAGGTAGTGCTAGCTACAGTTTAATGATCGGTGTTGATATTCAAGAATTAAAATATTGCTGATATTGTTATTGAGTGGGTTATATAATATGTACTAGATTAGGCATGTGGAAAATGGAGGTGTGTGACCCACATCTAGCGCATGCTGAAATTTCATCCATTTCATAAAACATTTTATAAATTGTATGTTCTGAAAAAATTAAATGGTATGTAGAATTTATTGAAATTAAATAGTTACCCATCAATTGGAATTTGTAACGTTTAATGTTCTTTGATGCTTGATTCTAATAATTTTAGTTATTGAAAAATTAAATCTTTTGTAGATTCAATGTTGTATGCATTTATATATGAAAATATAATTCTTTCAGTTATATTTTTATTCCATATAAAATTTAAATAATTTCATAAATGGATTAATACATATTTTATAACATTATTCATCTGGATATTTTATGTTCTAGTATTTTTTATAAATTTTTATTTATTTTATTGTTTCATGTTTTATGAGCATTATATTATAATAATAATAATATTTATTTAAAGTAGGTAATCCTAATATTACAATACATTAAAATAGAAAATAAAAAGAACATGCTTTAATAATTTAGGTAGATAAAAATACAAATACATTTAGTGTTACTCAAGATCAAAAAGAAAAATTAAGTATCAGTAAAAGCATCCATTACTTAACTAGAAGTTTGAAAATTATAATTATTCTTACCAAGATTATGTCATTTGGTTTATTTTATAAAGTACTTACATTTTAGTTAGGTTTTAGTTTGTTCATTAATTTCTGTTTAAAAGATATTAATGTATTACAGTCTCAAATGTCTTTTGGTAAAGTATTATATTTAATCAGACCTTTGAAGAATATTGAATTCATAGTCTCTTTCAATTTGGTCCTTGCAACATATAAATTGCCTTGTGACCTAGTTTCGTGGTTATGTATTTGGTTGGCATAAACAATAAACTCATCAAAATAACTTTGCATTAATCCATTGATAATTTTAAAAATAAATATCATTGCTAAATATTAAATTTTTTCAGTAACCGATAGCCATTCTAAGGTGCTTAACATTTTTTGAATGTTAGTCCTTTTGCTACATTCCAGTATGATTCTAATAACTATCTGCTATTAATGCTTTAAAATTTTTATTTCAATGTTTTTTTTATATTGCATAATAAGCACACTTTTAAAATATTGTTCTTAAAATTTACCCTATTAAATTAAAATACACCTTAAAAAAAGAAAATTGTGTAAGTGTCTGGTCAAATTTTCATTCTTAAAGTTGCCCATTAGCTTTTCTCACTCTCGCTAGATAATGATGGGTACACTATGGGTTTTGAACCAACTTGGATCTATGGAATAAATTTATGACCTCCATCTTCTATAAACAAGAAGGCAACTACAAAAAATAACCCATGATATCCTAACCAGTTGGAATAAATTTTTATGCTTTATTCACTATACAGGATGTCCCATGACTCAACGTGCATAGCTTAAGAGCATATTTCTTATGCAATTTTAAGTTTAAATGTCTTGTACACTTTGTCCCAAACCCAATAGTTAAGAAGTTATGGACAATATTAAATTTAACATTAAATAAATATAATAGATCATGTAATTGTTTTGTTATATTGTTATGTCATTGTTTATTCTTTTACATTGTCATGTAAGATTAATTTGGGAAGGCTAGTTTTTCAAATCAAGAATATATAGATATTCACTTTATTTATGGATACTCTGATGGAAGTGCAAGAGCATCAGTGTGCGAATATCGGGGGAAATTACATGATCAAAGAATATTGAAACTGAAAACGTTCATCAATGTGCATTGTCATTTGACAAACAGGTAATATTTACCAAGCTGCTGCAGAACATCCCATACATCAAGAACTTGCCAAAGAGAAAGCTATTTTTAATATAATTAAAAATAGTCCGTTTACTAGCATATGTAGACATCTAATCATGTTTATGATAGTCAAATAAAAGTACGAAGAACATTACACAATTTGGTTTTTACACATCACATGCAAGCTGTTCAAAATGTATTATGCAGCACGTAGTGACTTTTGTTGTGGATCGATTGTACACCCACAAGTTTGTGGACAAATTTTGTTTACGGATGGAATTACGAATACCAGAAATTCACATACATTGACACTTGAAACCACAGATATGCATTTTCAACATTGCTTTTTGGGGAACATTTGGCTTGGTGTGTTGTTAATTATTTTCTTGTTGGGTCATTGTATTTCAAAAAAGTTAAACATTTGAGCATTACCTAAATTTATTTACAACATGAGTTGCCAAAATTATTGGATGAAGTTTCACATCAGAACAAAGTTAGCATATAATTTGATAAGGATGGTGTACCTGCTCGTTTTAATATAAATGGAAGAGCATACCAAATAATAATTTTGTTAACTGGTGGATTGGAAGAGGAGGACCAGTTCTCTGGCCTTTGAAATCATCAGACCTAAGGGCTCTCAACTATTATCTTTTTGAACACATTAAAAGTTTGTATTCAAAAAAATCTCAAATCAGAGATGAGCTAATTCAACATATTATGGCTTTAGCCGCATCTATATGAAATGACTTGTATATGTATCAGAGGGCCTTGTCTTCAATTATCAGAAGATCAAGAATGTGTTGTGCAACAGAGGGAGAATGTTCTTAACAATTAATTTAATTAAATTGGTGTTAGTAATAAAAAGAAATTAAAGGAATGTTCATTAATAGAACATTACATTGCTCTATTCTATGTGCTCTTTACTTTAATAATAATAATAATAATAATAATAGTAATGGTCTCTATGTCAAATTTAACAATTTACAAAAGAATTTATATGGCATTTGAAACAAAAAAACAGAATTTGCAAAAGGCGAAGTTCAGATGCTTCACTGAGATGAAAGTACTGTTCTGCCACTTAACCTAACATTTGATGTTCAAATAAAAGAATTTACAGTTTGACATACATTGATAACCAATGTAGTTTAACTAAAAAGAAAACAAAAAAAGGAATCTCTCATTTTTCTAGTTTATTCTAGAATTATACTAATTATACTTAGTGACTCTGATTTGTAAAAAGGTATATTTCCATAGTAACACTTAAAAGCGGATGTGCTTAACTTTAGATTGCTTGAGGTAATAGAATTGTAAATCTTTATAACATTATATGCGAAAAATCTTTGGAAAATACATGATGGGTGAGCTGGCATGGACATAATCCCTATGTTTAATATTTATATTGTGCACATCTGTTCTGTATAGGATTTTATTAATGATAACGAGATACGATAGGTGTTTAAGAGTATGTGCCAGACAAGCAAAGTGCAATAACCGTCTGTTTTTCTTACTAAGCAAATGTGCCTCGGTCAGCTTATGTGAGACATGATCAAATTTTCTGAGACCAAATATTTACCTAAAACACGCATTTTGTACACATTGTGTTCGTTTTTCTTTAACTTTATCTATATAAGGTCCATACATGGCATCAACATATTTAAAAACTGAGACATAATCAACGCATCAAACAAGCACAGCTTGTCATTCAATGAAAATGTATATCTATTCATATACAACAGTTTTACATGTATATGGGATATTTGAATGTGTTTGAAAATATGATCTTTGAATCTTAGGTTGTGATCAATTACAGTCCTAAATTTTTACAAGAGTTGTGGACACTCACAGGTGTATTATTCATTTTCATTTCTATAAAAGGCAGAATTTGTACTCTAGATGCTCGCTTTCCAAAGTACATGATATCAAATTTATTAAGGTCGATACATCGTGAATGATTTTTGGAACATTTTAGTTTTTGTAAGTTGTAGTTGATCTTGTCAATAACATCATGAAAATCGGAAGGCATAAAAGAAAGATGTAATTACATATCATCTGTGTAAAAGTGGCATTTTCTGTATTTCACAGATGTAGAAAAGTCAACAATATATAGTGTTTTTTGAAACGGTCTCAAAATAGACCCTTGTGGCACCTCGGATTCTACTGCTACTTGACTAAAAAAGTTTTCATATACTTCAACTAATTGCAGTTTCTGTATAATGAAGCTATATATCATTTTGACTGCATTTTCAGTAAATTCAAAATAATGTAATTTTGCTAGCATAAGGTTATTATCAATCATAGCAAAAGCCATAGAATAATCTAAAAGTATCAATAAAGTTAACAAGTTGTCTGTAGCAGTGATAATATCATTTGTAATACAAAGTAATATGGTGGTTCAATTCTGGTAAGATGCTTATAGGGTACAATTCACTAAGATCAGTAGGCAGTTTAACTTAAGGAAGCGGTATTAATTGCGCAATTTTCCAGCCTTTAGGAAAGTACTCCATTTCTAAGCAGCAATTTAATATATGCAAAAGGTAAGTGACTAAGAATGAACAACACATCTTTAATATCTTTATACTAAGACTATCTATTCCCGTTGAGTTAGTATTAATTTTTGCTAAAACTTCATTGATTCTGCCTCTGTAGCAAGTGAAAAATGAAAACTGTTAGAAATATCTGGTTTTTTGCTTGTATTGTAAACGTATATTAATTCTTGTTTTTTGGTTTGATTTACTCTTGGTTACTTTATTTAAGAAGTAATTTATTAATTTCTTGTGCACAAGAAGATGTTCAGTAAGCTACGCATTATTAATTTTGTTATAACGATTAGAGTTACAACAGCTTTCCATAAGTTTTTATATTGGTTTTCCAACTAACAAGCAGAAATGTTTTTTTTTTTTCGTTTTGCACAGCTAAGGTGGTTGTATAATTCTGCAACGCTTTATAATGGTTTTGGCGTATGTTATTATTTATTTTCCTGATCTTTCCCACCACATTCCTTTTAGTGACATCAGTTTGAGGATAGATACTGTTAACCATGGGACTATGTAATATATAGAACAGATTGTAGTGATCTCACTAGTAAATTTAGTAGCGGTGGTGGTGTGGTGATTGCTGTGAAGTCTAATTTTTCTTAGTAGTTCTATATCGTTGGATTGTGACTCAGTAGAACAATTATTCATTATTATTGAGTGTACTCATTTACTTTTAATCATTGGAACTGTATATTTGCCACAAAAGTCTTCATCAGATGTCTACCTAGCTCATTGTTTAACAGTTCACTATATAATGAATATTTATAACAATGCAAAGCCCATTTTGATTAGGGATTACAATCTACCGCAAACAAGTTGGTGTAATGACGATTTTGGTGTATACGCACTTTCTCAACCTAATAGTACTACTTCTGAGGTAGAATCCTCATTTTACAGTTCTGAACATTTTGGCTATTTTAATCTTTATCAGCTTAATAATGTAGTTAATGCTAACAATGTTCTACTGGATCTTGTATTTTCCAGCATGTCTAACATTAAGGTAAATTATGCAACTGATATATTACTACCTTGTGAAAACCATCATTCTGCTCTTTGTATATTTGTACCTATTTGTGCTGTCAAAAATGACTTCGAAAATAATAATGATTATTTTTACGATTTTCGGAATGCTAACTACAGTCTCATAGCGCATTATTTAGCTGGATTTGATTGGTATGTTATATTATCCAATTTGTCACTGAATGAGGCAGTAAATGTATTTTATAACATTATTTATGAAGCAATTGAACTGTATGTTCCTCTTTGTAGATCCAGGCTTTCCAATTTCCCTATTTGGTATTCAAATGAACTATCTCTAATTTATAGAAAGAAAATGGCCCACAGGATATATGTCTACAAACTCTTCATGATTACCTTTTTTTTTCTAATTTAAGAAATAGATAAAAAAATTTAGCAACCAATTGTTATAGGAATTATGTATGTAATATTGAGAACTCTATTTCTGACAAGGTTAAATGGTTTTGGAGTTTCACTAGTAGACTAAAGGACGATTGTGGAATTCCAAGCATGATGTTTTATAATAATGAGGTTTCTTGTGAAGACAATGAGATTGCTGATTTATTTGCAACCTATTTCTCTTCTGTTTATGTTAGTAGTAGTGAACATAATGTCTACTATAAACAACATTGCATCTAATATTAATGTTTCACATTTTAATATTGATTTAGCAGACATTTATTCAAAAATAAACAATATTGATGTAAATATATCTCCTGGTCTTAACGGAGTTCCACCTATATTGTTGAAAAATTGTGTTTGTACTGTCTCAAAACTCTTTAATTGAAGGAGTGTTTCCAGCTTACTGGAAAGCTAGTTTTGTTACTCCCGTTGATAAATCAGGTGATAAGTCTAATATTTCTAATTATAGGTCTATTTCCTTAATTAGTGGTGTACCAAAAATTTTTGAAAGTCGTATCTCATCACCTGACCTTTACATTTAGGAATTTAATTATTGATGAATAACATGGTTTCTGTGTTGGCCGCTTTACCACAACCAAGTTATTGTTGTTTGTTGATTTTATTACTACTGCTTTTGAAAGAGGTCATCAAGTTGATTGTATTTATGGTGATTTTAGAAAGACGTTTGATACTGTCAGCTATAGACTAGTTTTGACTAAACTTGTAACAATTGGCATTGGAAGATTTTTGCTGGTTGGATATTTAGCTACTTTATTGGAAGAAGTCAGGTTGTTAAAATCCGAAATTTTATATCAAAGGAAATTGTAGTTAAATCAGATGTTCCACAAGGTTTTCATCTTGGTCCAATCTTATTTGTATTATTTTCATAAATGATATCAAATCTACTTTTAAGTTTTTAAAGTTTCTTTTGTTTGCAGTTATATTAAAATATACTTGTCTTTTTATTCTCCTAATGATCATTTGTTACTTCAATCTGATCTTAATAGATTTTGTGACAAATCTATTTTTAAGTTTTTAAAGTTTCTTTTGTTTGCAGTTATATTAAAATATACTTGTCTTTTTATTCTTCTAATGATCATTTGTTACTTCAATCTGATCTTAATAGATTTTGTGAATGGTGTGCTCATAACGAATTGCGGTTAAACATCAATAAATGTTATTGCCTAAGATTTTATGGAAAACAAATCATTCGTGACATTTTATTCTTTAAATAGTCAAGTTTTAGGGATCTTAACTGAGACGACTGATTTAGGAGTGTTAGGACCTAACATTTGTTTCCCATATCAGAAACATTTCAGCCAAAGCAATGCATATGCTTGGATTTGTTAAAAGAAATACTAAACGTTTCACAAATATTAACTAAATAAAAATATTATACACCTCTCTGGTCCGTTCACATTTAGAGTATGCGTTGCTTGTCTGGAATCCAATTTACCATTGTTACTCTGACTTGATCGAGCATGTTCAGAGTAGATTTCTTAAATACGTATTATATAAGCTGAGTCTTCAAGTAACTTTAAATAACAAGCACTCTGCCATGTCAGTTTTGAATATGCATCCTATATCTGATAGTAGGTGTATCAATGATATGTTTTGAATTGTCATATTATCTGCCCTAAATGTTTACAGAAATATGTATACATGCATCCCCTAGAGTTACTAGGAATCGTGAAATTTTGTTTATTGGGTTCCATGAAGTAATTTTGGTTATTTTTCTTCTATTAATAAGATGTGGAGACTAATTAATAAGCACCATAATTCGTTCCATTTGTTTGATTGTACTCTATATTTTTTAAAGAAATCATTACGTTGTCTCATTCAAATATAGTAGGCTCTAGTTAAACCTACATTACTATGTTATGCAGTAATATTTTAATATCTAATTGCTACTTTGTTATGTACCTCACTTTTGTTTGTACACTTCACTTATCTTACTTATCCATCTTCTATTAATTAATTTAATTAGCACGTTTAATATGCATTTTGTTTAAGTAAATATCTGCTTAATGTTATTTAAGTTGCCTGTATTGATATTTATGTTGTAATTTAAAATAATGGTGTTAACCATATAAAATAAAATAAGAAAGAAGTGCAGTTAATATAAGGTGTGCTATTTTGGGAATACAAACAAGTACATTTACATTGCAAATAGTGGACAACAAAAGATTAGCTGCAAATTTTTTAAATAGATAATATATCCTGCATACATGTGATCAAGGTAGTTGTATGATTGACCTTAATTTTATTTGTCCATCTAATGTCCACATACTTCACCAGACATACCTTACACATGTCTCTTTGTATATTTCTACTTGTTTCTGTGTAAGATCTTCTTTAACTGTAATTCTAGAATTTTTTAAGTTGCGTTTGTTTTTACGCTACAAATCCTTATGTTTGTAACTTGAAAATTTGATGATAATGGGACAGCTTATTGCTTAATTTTTGGTTTGTGTGGCAACAGGGTTCAATTTGATCTGCAGATAGCTTAGTATTTGCGTTTACTTGCAAGGCACTTGTTAAAGAGGTTTCTCTGTTATCATTTATACACTCTTGGACATCAAATATTCTTAGATTATTACGCCTGTTATGTTGTTGAATGTAATTAATGTTAGTTTCAAGAGTTTTACTATCAGCCTCGACTTCTAATTTTTGTTCCAATCTCAGCAGTTTTGGTATCAAATTCCATTTCAATCTTGTCCCATAACTTATTTACAATATTTACATTACCTTATCATTAGAAAGAAAGGTTGTAATAGTTTCCTTGATTATTTTAATGATTTCCATTCTTTCATCACGTGTAAAAGGCATTTGCTTTACTAGTTATCAATTACTAGAGCAACACATGAATACGTCTACACTACACGACAGTGTTAAATTTACTATTGCCCATAATTACTTACTATTGAGTTTGGACAAAACATGTATCGGGCACTTTCAACTTAAAATTTCCCAAGATATATGTCCTTAAGCTATGAATATCAAGTCTTGGGATGCCCTGTATGGTTGTACTAAAATGATTATTATAAATTAAAACTTTACACTGAATTATTGCTAACATACAAAATTTTCAATAGTCATTTGTAATTAAATTTAGGTATAGATGTAGTGTAATGTGTAGCATGTATATACTCATTGTAATAAACATATACAATGGTAGGTGTTGATTGATAATCAATTGTAGACCAATACAGGTAACATTTGTCAGATGGTTAATTGGGAATAGTAGGTGTAATACAATGTTAATTATTTCTGGATAGCATTAGGAAGTGACGAGTTATAATGCTCAGTTGTTGATAACTGTGGGAAATGAGTTGTTTGGAAGCTAGTTAAGTTTGGGCAAATATAAGTAAAGTAGAGCATGATAATTAACTGCAGCAAATAATAAGTAGTTGTAGGTGATGGTAGGTACAAAGGCTAATGCTAGTAATTTATATGCAGTATTTGGTAATTATAGACACATATAGGCATTATGGACAATAAATAATATCAATTATTATCTAATTATTGTCTTTGTTAGCTTATAATTGAGGTTGAGTCAATAGTAGACGAATATAGGTATGTATGCAATGTACATAATGAGAGCAAGTAGTAGATGTAATATGTGGTAGTTAATGATGACAGTAGTAATAGATAATAATATCTAATTATTAAGGATAGTTAATAATAGTGATTAGTAGGGTATAATAACTGATTATAGTATTTTGTAGATAATCATATAATTATAGACAAATATGAGCACTATATGCAGTATTACATGTAGCATAGTGATAAATAATACTAAATAATATTTGCCAATGATAGATTAAGATATGTATTTATCTACAATCTTAGGTAATAGATATTTTATAATAATATCCAGTGATTGGTTATACTTGCAGTTATTGTTAATAACGTGGAAGATAGAAGATTATAGTAGTTAATTTTATACAAATACAGAATGTCCAAAAGCTCTCTTGCCAAATGGAAGCCACACATACTAGACGATTTCATGTTGATTCAGCCTAAATTACCTTAATCCAAAAATGCTTTCTTAGGGAGCTAGAGTTCTTAGAAGATGATGCATTTATCAGTTTTTGAAAATATCTTAAAAATTCCGTGACATGAATAGTTCAACTGAATGAAATGAATGATCTCCTATTGACAATTTGACCACTGTAAATATGATTTCTTTATTGAGATAACAAGCATTTGGGCAGTGAGTGAATAGACAGAATAGGCATTTTGAGTTAGTTTTTTATCTTCAAATTTTTAACATATTTACATCAAATTTTAAAACCTTAAGGCTTTCCCATCTATGAAGCGCTCTTGTTTAAAATAACTTGCATGCATTGTTTTCAGGAAAAATCAATTTAAACCTTTATGTTTACTGCATAAAATTGCATTTGATTACTAGAAATACCAAGTTCCCTTTGATTAACCAACAACAGAATGTTTGTAAGTGTCCAAATATTTTGATCCAAACAATTGTTGTTACTAATGTTGTGTTGGAAAGGAAAAAGAAGTAATTTTTATAAAAATGGCCATTCTACTAATGAATAATATACTGATATGCATTGAGTCTATTGCGAAGTACAATGTAATGCTTGTTCAGAGGAATGAAGATGTGCTGTAAAAATATCCTAACAGAGGGCATCCCAGCCATGCAACATTTATAGCTCTACATCTACACCAAATATTAAAAGAAATTGTCAGTATGACTTAAAAATACTGAACCTGGTAGACACTCGGATGTTTCAGAGGAATATGGTGAAGATACTTTGTTGGGAATTGAAAATAATCACGAGATTAGTGTCAGAAGACTTGCTGCTGTATTCTGACATTTCCAAATCTTCCATGAGGAACATCATTTATAAAGAAAATGTTTATCCTTTTCATTTTAAGAAAGTTCTTATAATATTAGATGGTGATTTTTCAAATTGGTTACGTTAAAAAAAGATTAGAGTTCCTAGTTCCTTTTTGCGTATTTTATTTTGCATTGAAGCTACATTTACCAGAGATGGGTTTTTAATTTACATAATGCACATCATTATTTGTATGTTGGTGAAGATCCTCATGTAATTAAACATACTAGGCATCAGTAAAGGTTTGGTATAGATGTCCGGATAGGTGTCTTTGGTAACTAGCTGCTCGGACCTGTAGAATTGCCTGGTTGTTTAATGAGACAGAATTATTTCAATTTTTATGTAAATATTTTACCTGACTTACTTAAAGATGTTTCCTTGATGATCAGACAGAAGTTATGGTTTTTACACGTGGTTGCCCAGCTCATTATATTACAAACGTTTGTCAATTCTTGACAACACTTACAAACACCAGTCGATTGAAAGAGGTATTTCAATCAATTGGCCTCCAAGATCACCAGATCTGAACCTTTATGATTTTGTATTTTGGGAAACTTGAAGTCATTTGTTTATGCTGTTCTTATCAAAACCCGTATTCAGTTGTGGTAAAGAATTGAAAATACTTGCAATGAAATTAGAAATAATCATGTAATTTTTGCAAGAATTAGGGCATCTTTACAGAAAAGAATAGATTTATGTATTCAGACAGATGGTTGTCTTGCACCTGTGTTGTAAACTTGAGTCTGTTGTGCTATTAAATGTTTTTTTTATTAAATATTAAAATGGCCCACCAAACAAGACGTTTGTGATCTTAATAAATAAATTGTATTTGCAGTGCGTGAATTGTACAATTAATAAAATGCATGTTAACATGTTCCGATTGTTAGCTAGTCAAAGCCAACTTGGTATTTCTAGTAATCAAATGAAATTTTATTCAGTAAATAAAAAGTTTAAAATGATTTTTTCCAAAAACAATGCATGCTAGTCATTTCAAACAAAAGCACATCATAGATAAGAAAAGCCTTAATGTTTCAAAATTTGACGTGAAATAGGTTAAAAATTTGAAGATAGAAAATTACAATTCAGAATGTCTATTCTTTCCTAACGAGGGGCTTCTGATAACAGTAATGAAATCGTATTTACATTTGTCCAATTGTTAATAGGGATTAATCATTTTATCAAGTATGAATAATTTATATAATGGCATTTTAAAATGTTTTTAAAAACTGACTTAAAAGGCCCAATCTTTAACGACTGTACTTCACGTGTGAAGTATTTTTGGGTTAAGTTGACATAAAATCATGTCCAGTATATGTCACTTCCGTTTGGTTGGAAAGTTTCTACACACTTTCTATAGATGTATTGTACTGGCAGATACTGGTTGTGAATTTAAATTTGTATGATAATGGTGATTGCTTATTAATATTAGACATTGAAAGAGTGTGATATGCATTTATTTTCAGGTTTTAAAATGATTAAAACAAACACTAATTGTAGAAATTAATAGGATATGAGTTAATTGTAGAAAATGCATTCCAATATTAAAACCAATAATTGTGCCTGCACATATGGCCCTATAAGGCTTTGAATTAAGTTAGTTAATTTACAATGGTGCTAGTGCATGCATGTGTGCGTGCATGTGTGTTCATGCGTGCATGCATGTGGGTGCATGGTGCATGCATGCAGGCAGGCGAGCATGCATGCGTGTGTATATATATATATGTGTGTGTGTGTGTGTGTGTGTGTGTGTGTGTGTGTGTGTGTGTGTGTGTGACTAACCTCATTGTTTTTTTAGTCTTTGAAGAAGGCACGGAATTTTGTTGCTGAAACGTTGAATTAAATTACGATTTGACATAGTAGTCTATTCATTGTTGAACGAGTGTATTCTAAGAGTTTACCAACCTTTGTTTTAACTATTGACTTACGTTCAAGAATTTAGTATTAAATATATATATATATATATATATATATATATGCGCAGGCATGCACATGCACATGCATTGTAGCAATAAAATTGGTAGGGTACCATTTAAAAAAAGTTTTAAAAATTGCATTGTGCGAAACCTGACACACCCTGTATACTGTGAAGAAATTTCAAAAGAGTGATAATTACAAATATACTATGGTATATAGTAAAATTTTCTGCATCTTGAAAATTAACATAAGTTGTGTATTAGTGCAGTGACAATGTATCTAATCAGGGTCATTTTTTCTAAAAACAGTTGAATATCTCAAAAACTAAAAGGAATAGACAGATACAATTTTATATCAAATTAAATCTCTTTTTATGGGCTTTCCAAAAATGTAATAATATATAGGGTGTTCCATTTAAAAAAATATAAGTTTAATATGCCCTGGAATTATGAAACACCCTGTATGCTTCCAAATATTTTTAAAATGTGCGCTTAAGGCATGCCTAATATGCGTCCAAAGTTGGTTTACGTAGCATTTATAATAACGGAGTTATCAACCGTTGCCACACTAAAATTGTGGTTTATTATTTTCCTGGCACTAAAATTTGTATTTACATTTGTACACACAGTTTTAGAAATATAGGTATGATTAATGTATGCTTGTTTGAATTACTCTCACAATCATGACTGGGTTCTTTTTGTTGTAAGTTTAATCATTTTTTAGCAGCTGCATGCTTCTCATCTAAACATCCCTTTTTCTGTTTTTGGACAGTTCCAAAGAATCAGGTTCATTATATATACTTTAATCTGTACTTCCACAGGATTCATTACTAGCCTCGGAACTGGTCTTCATGCAGACATAATGTAAATTAAAGAAACTTTACACAAACCAATTTTTCTACCAGTTATAGGGAGGTAACAGTCGTGAAATTTTTTCTTGCATAATACTGTCTTTTTGTTCCATTTTGATAACAATTTTTGTTTTACTGTTTTCCGCTTAACGTCTAATCATTTTATGTACCCCCTTCTTTTCTTCTCAAGAATTTAAACTCCAAAAATAGTTGTTCTCACATCTTTGCTGAAGCTACCACATATTAGCATACTTGATTTGACAGTTGTAATTTCTATTACAATTACATCAAGATCCTAATATGCATTCTGATCTTTTAACGCAATAATATTTTACTGAAAATTTATTTTATGCTTCGGGTTTCATGCTACTCCCTAAATATGCTTTGCCATGAACTTTATTCTGCATTTGAATATCCTTAGTATAGAAAACGAGAGTCTTTTTGGTGTTGCAATTAGAATTTACTAATCAGTAGCTAAACAATTGAAGGTCAGGAGAGATAGAATGATAGGGCACCAGTTAAGACATGAGGGACTATTTAGTAAAGTCTTAGATTATAGACTACCAAATAAAAATAGAGTAGGAAGGCCTAGACAAAGCTATATTAGTCAAATTATTAGAGATTTAGGTTGTGAAGGGTATGCAGACCTTTTTAGACTAGCTCAGAATAGACAAGAATTTAGAGCTGCGTCAAACCGACTTTAAGTAAGTTCGAAAACAAAACAAAAAATAAAATCAGGTAACTAAATGTCACCATGACATAACTCACAATTAGTTAGCGGTCTGGCATGTTGGCAGCGATTCGTTGCTTAAGCCTTACCATAACATATAATTTAACACTTTTCCTTTTGAAGCGGATAACCAGGTTATATTTCATTTCCTTATAAATGGTAATCATTTAAACATGTTAGAGTTCTTTAACAACCATCAGGTTGCTAATATCTATGTAGAGCCAGGTGGATAGGAAAAAGATAGAAGGATATAGGAAGACCTAGACCAAACTATATTAGTCAAATTATTAGAAATTTAGGTTGTGAAGGGTATGTAGAGCTTTTTAGATTAGCACAGAATGGAAAAGAAGTTAGAGCTGCGTCAAACCGACCTTAAGTAAGGTCGAAAACAAAATGAGGATGAATCAGTAGCTTTCTATTCGTTGATTTTGGCATTGCCATTTTGACAAAACTGTTTATCAGTCTTCTCAGTTTTATCATTCCTGTTAGTTGTTGGTAAATAGATTGTATTTGTATCTGTAGTGTCACTCTCAGTTTCTTGAAGCCGTGTATCTGTCAGTATATGCACTTTTGTTTTTATTTGTAACTGCATTATTTGTTTCTGTCATTGGATGTCTTTTTTACTTGATTTCAACTTAGATTTAGTATCTGTATGTACATCTTACTAGTTGAAGGGATATACTCAAACAACTACATCGCTGTTTCTAGACAAGCTAGTGAAATTTGTATTAACAATTAAGAGTTGGACAACTGTCATTACTTCTATTATTATCTAGATTGGGCTGATTTATAGAAAGATCTAAAAAGATAACCTATCAATCGTATTTCTCAAAACGGTATTAATGCCTGCACACTTTATGAATTCTAAAAGGTTCTATCTTTAACAATAATAAGCATTTCTTCTATTGAAGATATTATTTTTATCCGATTTTTTTTCGTAACGAAAATTACTATTATCTTCATATTGCTTGGTATACCATTCATGGAACTTTCTGCAACTTGCTGAACCTCGTGGTCAAAATTCTTAACAAATTCTAAATTTAAATTAACATGATTTTCATATTATAAAATAAAATAAACAATACAATAAGCTACCCTGAGTATTTGTTAGAATTGTCTATATGTTTCTGAATTTTTTGCAGAACGTTACTACTTTTAAAATGCACAATATTTATTTTTAATAATTTGCAAGTTCTTAAATGTGTAGTTTTGTACAATTTTGTTGACCTGAAATGTAACACATTAACATACTATATTTATCCACATTTTAAAATTGCTCTATCTTTTAACAATAACTAGGACAAATTAGCTAGCTGAAAGATGAGTTTTAGTGATACATAAAACGGTAGTGTTATTTATTTTTGGAGATTAACCATCTAGTAAGGCAATTAGCTTGTAAGGTTAATGATATTTTTTTGTAATTGTGTTATAGAAGTGTTTTGTAAAAAAAATAATAAATAATTAACAGTATTTTGCTTTAGTTTTTATGTCATATTATAAAATTATAAATGCATGGTAAAAATTAGCTGAAGCTACTTTTTGAAAAATTGTTTAGTGATGGTTTATAAATGGCTGTCAGCACAGTTCGACCACCAAGTGTAGTGTATTGCAGAATTTGTGATGAAATAATTTGTAAATATGTTTGCGAAAATCAGAACTGTATTTAAAAATAGCTTATTGTGATTGTAAAAATTAGAAATATTGGATTGAAAAGTTTATTCTGCTATATTAAAGTTTGCAAAAGTTTCTGTGTAGAAATTTTACTATTACTGCTCCAGCATTGATTATAAAATCAATACAAAATAAAATAGAAATTCGATCTTTAATTTATTACTGCCATTTTGTTGGTCACCTAATTACTCAACTTTTTTCCAAATTAACCGAATTTGTATCTCTTGTCATTTCTGAGATCTTCAGAATGAGAATACTTAACCTTGACAACACTGTATATGCAAAATATGTGTTCAATGTAGTTGTGCTATTTTCACCTATATATGACCTGATTATTTATATCACATATAGAATAATATCAACGTTTTGTATTCCATTAATGTTGTTGACTTGCATTTTATATTAATTTTGAACGTTTTGATGCAAAACATTCTGTATATACGAATTCTAAGAATGGGGAAATATTTTCAAAATCAATTCTACTTTTATGTTTATTTATGGCGAAATTAGACTGTTAATACTTACAAGGTAATGTGTGTTTAATGTAAATACTGCACTGACTTGTTGCTCTTTATGAATATTATATAGTTTTATTTGGTAAGAGATTGGTAGATAGTTGTATTCTTATTGATGTTAATGGTCTTCTCCTAACATTTATTAAGCGAATTGAATTTCATATTATAGGTAAATTTCCATATTATACTATTTGTTACCTTACTAAAAGATGCCTCTATGCGAATTTGTATTTCTGAAGCAAAAACTAGTTCAGAAACTGGATAAAGTTCACAAATTAAGGAAGCACATTACATAAGTGCATACATATGAATAGCTTTTTGGTAATTAAAAATCCGTTTCAAATTGAAGTTCAAAAGTAAAAGCTTGTTGGTTGTAAATTTTTCTAGTAGCCTGACATTACATAATCATTGTTCTTATTCTAAATAAATTAATTAAATTGACTGTATTTAGAATAATTTTGCAGTTTCAAGAAAACACGAAGATTTTTAGTATATAATAGCAATTAAATTTTGCATTTGTTGTCAACGCAAAATATGGGGTACCCCATTTAAATTCTACAAGTTATTTACTTTCAGAGTACATTCTTATTTAATCTTAATTTATGGATACAATACGTACATTAGCATATTTTTTTCTAGTGGACCATGAACTATAAATGATGATCCTTACATATAAATTTGGTCGATGCAATGCATATATGCATTGTGAATTCAAACATTGAAATTTGTGCCATATTTTAATAGTGTAATTTATTGTAAAAACTACAAGATTGAGATAAGATAAACTTTTACACTGCAGAGGCCGAAAATTAAATAATATGCGAGAGTTTTATTTAGAAAATACGATTTTGATACAGTTATAATATAATAATTCAAGATAATTTTAAACCACACCTCTGATTGGTTTTCACCATCCAAATGACACTTTTTTAAGAAAAGCATTGTTTGGTCCACTTTTTTGCCAAACAATGTGACTTGTCTGGTGTAAATAAAAATATTATTTAAAGGAAACGAATATGGACATTGAACCTATGAATGCTTTGTACAATTAAATAACCTTCCAAATCAATTTCCTTATAATGGAACTATCAATATTTTATGTTTAAGAAAACTTTGTAAAATTCACCATTCACAGGTAGAACATAAGTCTAATTCAAAATAAAACATTAATTTGTTAACTAAATCAGTACCACTGAATCCCACTAGATCACATTACATGAATCACAAGGTTTCTCTGGTACACTGTATAAAATAAAGTTTTTTAAAAAAAATAACCTATGCCAATTAAATATAAAGTACAACAGTTTAATCAAATTATCTGCAAATGCAGTCTCTTATTTTATTTAAAATACACAATGAAAAGTACTTTAATAAATTTATAATTATGCAAAATATACAGGCCATGGAATTAAAGGTAACGTTGTCAGAAGTAAGAACGTCACCAAGTTACTTTTACTCAGACACCTACATGCATGTGCATGCCTGCGCATATATATATATATATATATATATATATATATATATATGGTTTTGTATAAAAGTTAATTAATATTGTATTATTAAAAATCAGCTTGCTTTATGCAACTACCGTATATATACTTATATATTCCCGAATCAAAGCTATGGAATCTTATTACTGCAGTTCTTGTATCAACTGTTTAATGCATTGGGCTTTCAAGTAGTGCAATATTACTTTTGCAATATCTTTGCAGTTTTTAAAGAAATAATATTTTATTGAGTTTACAATCTAGAGTGTATATCGATAAGTCTAGAGTACTGTAATGAGTTTGTCTTTTTAATCAGTAATCGTTCCAAATTGGGCAAAGTAGAATGTTTTAATGTATTATTTATCAATTTTTATTTAAATATTTCCCTGATAAATGATTAATTGTGATAAAAATTTTGAGTGGAAATTAAAAACAAATGTTATGAATGTGTTCATTATTAAATTATACCTATTTCTTATACGAAATGAAATAGATTTAGTTGGTTAGTTTAAGAACTGAATTATATTTTTATTTCATAATATTTTGAAAGTTTTGTGATGGTAAGGCAGCCATAATATAATCTTTAATTTAAGTTATTCAAACTATTAATTAGTTGATCTCTTCCAGAGAGTAAGTTTAAGTTAATAATATACTATTGCTATGTATTAACAATCCATTCCATTTCATTATCGTTTTTATATATTTGATTTAGTTGTAGGGGATCGCTTGAAGAGTATTATAAACAAAGTAAGTACTGAAACGGGTATTTACAAAAGTGCCTTGTGTATTTTATGCTTTGTTCCGTTACAAAATATTTGTAGGCTATTTTAAGTTAGATACTTTAGCAGTTTTTTGATAACATTTGAAATCTTTATTGTTACCAGATAGCTTTTTTTCTACAGTGCTTGCTTTTCAATTCTTAAGAATATAAAGTTTGTGATTACTTAAAAGTGCCTATGAAATTTTTACACTTTTGTTAATGTATTCTAGAATTTATTGCTCACTGCCATTAGAAACACTTGTAATAATATTTTCAATAAAAAGTTTATATTACAGAACCTTTTATAGTTTGTATTTAAAACTATTAAGCAACTTACAAGTTATGAACATGACTATGGCGAATCCAAATAAGCTTTGCTCTCTTTCAGATATGGGCCTGAAAGTGAAATACTGCTTTAATATGTACTAATATTATCTTGAATAAAAATAAAGTTAGCTTCTTGTGGCAGTATACATATTCTGTGTATGACAGAAATGAACTTGCAGAATCAATAACTGCACCTACAACATACGTTCTTGCAAGACTTTGGATAAGTTAAATTGTATTAGCACGTTAACTGTGCTTCAGCAGATCATATCAGATTTTGGTTTGCTCTTTATTTTTGTTATGCAAGTATTACGTTTGCTGGATTTGTCAGCTGTTCACATACAATGTTTGTGTTCTGCTTGATTGTGCCTCGCTGCTAGTTTGAATGCTTCTCCATTGGTAACGTTTTGTTATGTTGTATAGACATGTTGATTCAGATAACTGGATCACTTTTCTGTTATGTATTTCCAGGCTGTTGATAGTTGGTGTATCACCTTGATTGTTTATCTTATTCTCAAAAGTGCTTTGTTTTACTCTTGTTCTAGTGCGTTCTATGCTGGCCTACCACTTACATGTTCTTGAAACCAATTCTATGGTATATAGAATTTACATGTGCTACGAATGAAATATTTTTATATTTGCCTACTGAGCCAAATCAGGGTGTCTACTGGTATGGAAAATCCGGAAAGTACTGAAAATGTTCTGTTTTTGCAGACCAAGTCCGGATATGCAGAAAAAGTGCAGAATTTATACTTCATGTACGGAAATTAAGCATCTGCTTTTAGACATTACAAAGTCTGGATTTTATTTTGTAGTCTTTCATTGTGTATAAAATAAAACTTTCGTGATTGCTAAAGTGCCTAAAAATATATAGGTACATATATGCGAAACTAGTGTGCAGGCAGGTATTAGGTTATTGTTAGAAATGTTTTACTACTAAAAATTGCTCGAATGGATACAACGATCGTAAATACATTCATAATCAAAAACAAATTACATTACATCTCTCTTCAGGCTAAATCCATTCTTCTCAATTAAATTATTTAAGTGCTTTAATGCTGGATCTTTAGGCACTCAAGCAAGGGCTGTCTATTTCTGCACGTATTGATCTGAATAATACATCTCTGTTGATAATTGATATATCATCACTTTACAAGTCTAAAAGGAATTGGCGAAAGAGTGCCTCAATTCATTTTTTATATCTCATTAGAAATGTCAATAAGAAACATGATAACCTCTAAATTACTTTCGAATGCAAGTAGTTTAGTTATTCAGTTGTAAAATTTGTAGAGTTGTTAGCAGAATATAAACATAATTATTTCAAAATTTTTATCCGTATTCTAGTTTACTAGCCAACAAAATGGATTTCTTACAGTTTTCCACACCCTTCTACTTCACAATTACTCAACTGTTTTATCGTTGATTGAATCGACGATTTTTTACATTTTTAGTTTAAACATCCCTTCTTGTTATCGTGAATATTAGTCATAACGGGATCTTTCTGGACCATTCATTCAGAGTTGCATTTTTTTAACTTACTTCAAAGAAGTAAGCTATTGTTTTTCCTTTCTCATTATACTTATTAAAAGATTAAATTTAATATGCTCAACTGTTATTTATAATACAAGTTACAACGTGGCGACAGTGATTTCATTATGTGCTGCTAATTTAAATTGCAGGAGTTTTTAATAATATTTTAAAACAAATTTAGCACCATAGTGCTTTTTTTTTATTAAAATGCCTGGTAAATGCCAGTTTAATCTGTTAGATTGTGGTTACGGCCGTGTGAAGATAAATTTTGCACGCTTTGTAATATGTGCAGAAAGGTGTTTGATGTTAGTCAAGGTGGTATACATTATGTTAAAACACACAAAAGGTAAAAACATTTGAAAATTGTGCAACCTTTACTGATGGGGACTCAAAGTACACTTTTTAAAGTGCCTACAATTAGTATGGGTATTGAATGCTTAAATACAAATACAGGACTTGTCGTTGCTGAAGATGATAAAGTAGTAGCAAGTACAAGTGCACCTAATGCCTTAACAAAAGATAGTTCAATGTATTCTGGTAATGGTAGTATATTAAATTTAACCTACTTACAAAGAGAAGAAATAAGTATAACAGAAATTTTATGGTGTATTCACAAAGTTAAGACACATTCCTCAGAGAGAAATTTTGCAACAGTCACCAATGTTTTTCCTGTTGTTTTCAGATAGTTTGATTGCAAATAAAATTGCTTATTCTATAATGTATAGACTAGGACCTTATATCCAAAACGAACTTTCTAACCAATTAAAAGAGTGTACATTTTATACTTTGTCATTTGACGAAAGTCTTAATAAAATATCCCAACTTGGTCAGATGGACATGATTGTCAGATTTTGGGATGAGGCAACATATGCTGTGCAAACACAATTTCTAAATTCGGCATTCTTGAAACATGCAACTGCTTCTGATTTAATGAATAAATTGATTGAATCTATAACTTTGTTGGGCTTGTCTTTGAAAAAAATTGTACAGGTAGGGATGGATGGTCCTAACATTAATCTAAGAATGCTTGAAGACTTGCGGAAATATTTAAAAGATGAAAGCAGTGAGAATCCTGAACTGTTTTCCACTGGAACTTATGGAATACATGTGATTTATGGAACATTTAAAACGGCAGAAAAAATGACGGGTTGGGAAATGCAAGATATTTTACGATCACTCTATTATCTTTTTAAAGACTTTCCTTCCAGACATGCTAACTATACAGCTTTTTCTGGTTCTATTGTATTTCCAAAACGATTTTGCAGCATACATTGGGTGGAAAATCAAGCAGTTATTATGAGCCATTGAAATCATAAAACCTGTAGGGGTATATGTTGAACAATCTATTGCTTTAAAGAAGTGTCCTGAGAGTAGAACATTCCAAAAGATAAAAGGTTTTTTAGCAGATAAACTTTTACTAGCTAGATTACTATTTCTTAAATCAATTTGTGTAGATTTTTCCAATCAATTTTTTCAATTAGACGATCCCCTAATACCATTTTTATAACGAGCATTGCATACTATTTTGCGTAATATGAGAAGTTGTTTCATTAGTGCAAAAATTATAAATGAAGCAAACACCCCTAATAAACTAATTAGAATTGATATAGCCAAAATTGCAAACTTAAAGTCAATTGCAAATGTAGATATTGGTTTGGGGGCATCTATTGTTTGTAAGGCGAAGGGTTTGAAGGAACTTGATGTCGTTAAATTTAAAAATCATTGTTTCGCTTTTCTAAAACATTTTTTTCAAAAAATTACAGAGAAAAACCTTTCAAATACAAAATTATCAAAGGTGCTTCTTGTTTGTTACCTATGGTAATGTGTAGCAAGGTCTTCAAACATCCAGGTTAAATATTGCTTTAGAGGAATTTATTGAGCGAAAGCAGATAATTGCATCTGATGCAGACATTGTAAAAAAAACACTATAACCAATTATGTGAAGACAAGAATAAGGCCTTGGAAAACTGGAACAATTCCCCAGAAAAAGAAAGATTGGACATATTTTTAATGAGGTTGTATAAAGAGTGTGGCTTATCAGAATTTGTATTTTTAAATTTTATTTAAAAAATTTTAATCATGTTTCACGACAATGCTTCGGTTGAAAGGGGTTTATCGATAAATCAAGAATGTCTTGTAGAAAACACCTTAAAAGAATTGCTAGTTGCCCAACGACTTGTTTATGACAAAATTTTAACTTCTAAAATGAAACACCTTTTCGAATTTACAATTTCTAAGAAGATGATTTTAGAGTTTAGAAAAGCATCTTCCAGAAGGCGAGAAGCATTAAAAGTTAAGCTGATATCAAGACACTCGAGAAAAGTCGAGGTAACAGAAAAGCGCTAGGAAGAAGAACTAGAGATCGATGCTGAATTAGAAAAATTAAAATAGAGACTGAAGAGTTCATGAATAAAAATATTTTCTATGCACTTTATTCTTGAATTTGTAGGTATATTCACTTTTAACTAATTAAAATATTTGAATGTTCTTATCACGCTTATTTTCCGTTTTTCATGCAACAAAAAGTATTGAATTTTTTCAATTAAAGTACAGAAAAAGTACTGAATTTTTATTCAGTTGTTCGAGTAGACACCCTGCAAATCTTTGCATAGTTTTTACATAACGCTTATATTAAACATAATAATACTGGAAAATTTCCCTCTGCGGGGTTTAAAAATCCTCTGAACCTAAATAATACGAGGGCTCAAATTTACCAAAACTAAAACTAAATTTGCCAATAGATGCCACATGGTTTTTAAACCGTAGCAATATTTGCGATAGTAGAAAAGACTTACTCAACTAAGCGTGCACAGGTCTTGTTTACTCTCCCACCGACCGCACAAATTTTGTTGAGAGCATGAGACACATACTTATAGCTAACACTTAACTTCACTATAAATTTAAATACAAAAGTTATTCATATTTACTTACGAATGCATACCATTTACATTCATACAGTATGGCCTGAAATAAACAGTACTGAAATTATAATTTTTTTATTTATTTACGGAATACGTATTATTTACTCTTTATTACATGTTCTAAATGTGCACTTCCTCGTTTAAGACAGACCTCATAAAAAAGTTACAAGTTGGTCTTCATGTTATCAAATAAGGGTGTGTCAGTTGTTTGAAAAATGTTTGAATGAATTTTTTTAATTCGTCGATAGTTGGTGATGATCTTTTAAAGACGTAATCTTTGGCCGTGTCCCAAATGCATGCACCTGGAGAGGTGAGGTCTGGCGAATGTGATGGATAAGGGATGTCGGTAAATCGTGAAATGATGTTATCTTGAAAATGTTCCTGAAGAAATTGTCGAACTGCAAAAGTAGTGTGACAAGTTGCCTCGTCCTGTTGAAAAACTTGGTCTCGAAATGACAAATCACGTGCACAACAAAATCGATGTAGATCAGAGATAAAGCGTAATTGTAAAGTATGCATGTACCGCTGTTGATTAAGTGTGACTTGTCTACCATTGTAATCGATAAAGTACGGACCAATGATTCCATGTCCCGAATCTGCACACCAGACACTCACTTTTGCACTATGTAAGGGAACCTCTTGAACCTGATCGGTTCTGGTAAATCCCAGAAATGTGCTTCCTCTGAAAACCATACATTTTTTCAAAAATCAGAATTTTCATACTGTAACGCCAGCATTTTGGTACAATATTCTACTCTACTCCGATAATCTCGAGGATGTAACTGTTGGTGTACCTGAATCACATACGAAAATGCACCCAGCTCCAACAAGATTCTTTGCAAGGAACTTCTCTTTAGATCAAGTTCCAATGCTATTTTTCGTTGGCTAACGTTCGGGTTCTGTAAGATCTGCTCAAAAACGCGTTCATGGTTATTGTTGCTGTTAACTGTCCGGCAACAACACGAGTTTCCTTTTCGTTGGCACAGTGCATTCCAGTATTTCCGAATTTTTCAATAACCTTCAAAATTACAAAATTATTCGAAGATCTTTTATTAAACTGTCGGATGAATTCATCACACGCATCGCAGACTTGCACCATTGCGTCGGCCGATTCCGTATGAGCGAAAATAATGCTCTACCAAAAACACTTGTTCCTCTCTACTTAACACCATTTCTAACAATTAGGTGCTACTAATTAATTGTTTGCACTTTATTTGACAGGTCTATGCAAGTTATCTTGTTTATGACGACGCACGTGTGGAGACACCGCCAACTTAGTTTCAGTACTGTTTATTTGCAGCCATACTGTATCTTTGAAGATATTCTTTTAAGCTGAACAAATTTTTTGCTGACTTTTAATAAAATAAGACAAAATGTGATGCAACAACGAAAAAGGTATGATAACATATTATAGGTAGCGCTACTGCATTTACTATACATAATTTTTTTAATCCTAACCTATCACGTACAGCGCTAAGGTGCAAGTTAGTTTTTTAATTATACAATAATAAATCTAACCTTTGGTCATAAATACCAAAGGTTCCAAACAATAAATAGATAGAATGGTTTCTTAAACGCGCCTCACAACGAGAAAGATACATTTATTTATTTATTTACTTTAAGGTATAGTGAATATAAGGATACCATCTCATAGGTAATTGCAAAAAGAAAGATAAATACACTAACCGCCTATAGGTTAGAGTATTATTTAAAGTACGATAAAATCTCTAAGACATTTTCAGAAAAAGATAATTAACCAGCTATGGTCATATATTAATTAGATAAAATAAAATTCCTAAGATAACTTTGAAGAAAAAGATAAACACTGAACATTAACAATTTAACCTAATAATTAAGATAATGTACTAAGAAATAAAATTTAAAAAAAGGTTAACCTAAAACCTAATTTTGGTTCAGAGGCCTTATACTTGTCAAAACATACTGCCCCTTAGTGGATATGCTATCTTCGTTCTGGATAAAAAATCGGTTTTTCTCGTGTATTTTTTATGGACCATTTCTAAGGTCCATCCTGGTCATTTTTGGCAGATACAAAAGTCATTCACCCTACCATTGACCTGCCACGTGCAGGTCAATGGTGGGGTGAATAACCTTTGTATCTACCAAAAATGACCGGACCTTAGAATTGGTCCATAAGAAATACATGGGAAAAACCGGTTTTTATCCAGAACAAAGGTTGCATATCTACTCCCTTTCTATAAATGTAATAGCAAAGAAAAGGGGGACACCTGATGGAATAAAGTGATTCCGTAGGAACTTGAAATGGGACTTTTACTCATGCCCTCCACAAGAGCAAGTTTCATGAAGCGGCACTCGTTCATATGAACAACTTGAGGTACCAGATAGGAAGGGAATGCAATCCCTGCATGAGGCCCGGTTGTTCCGAAAATACATCACTATAGTCCTCAATCAACCTAAACAACTGCTCCTTTTCATTCTGATCAAATCCTTCCGCTTTTCGGACCACTTCCCAAATGTCTTCGTCCGAATATCTCTGCCTTTCTCCTACTTTTAACTCATCCTCACCATCTATCCTCACCTCATATACTCGTGCTTTTAAATCTTTCTTAATACACGCTTTATTCAATTTTATCCTACATTCCTTCCCCTCAAATTCGCCCGTTAACAAAAATTTTTCAAAATCCATACGAACCGCAAATTGCGTCATCTAATCGCAGCCCAATATCACTTCTCTAATTAATTTTGGAACTACAATACACGCAAATCCAAATATCAGGCTCAAAATGATTGGCCAGTATATCAACAATTTCCTTCTCTTCTAGAGGTCCTTCTAAATAAGCTACCTCCTTACACCGCTTTAAAAATAACCGGCCCGCGACCCTCTCTCACATCTACTATATTTAAGCTCATGAAAAACCTTTCGTTTGGTTTGGGCATCCCAATACCTATCTAAAAACCTCCGCTTAAATTCTGAAAAATCTCTACACGCTCTACCCTTAATCTCCCCCCACTCGGCCGCAGAGTCCTTTAAATTTCCTAAAGCTAAAACTAATTGTTTATGTGGCGGAACCTCCGCCTCTTAAAATAACAATTCCAATTTATTTACAAACATAACCGGGTTAATTCTCCCGTCCGGTCTAAATATTATCAATCCACCCCCAGTTCCTTCCAGATACTCAAATTACCGGTGGTCTGAGCGATGACAGCCTTATTCTCTTTTCTCACAAAACTATTACTCTTTTCGGTTACTTTGTCGTGCCCCAGCGTACCCTCTTTATTCCCTTGTACCCCGTTACTTTTTAAGAATTTAATTCTCAACTGAATTTCCTCTTACCCTCCGTTCAATTTTCTACTATTCTGGGCTAAAATTTTTAAAATTATCGTTCAACACTTCATTGTTTGCCTTTAAACTTGAACTTATTTCCTTCATTAAGCTAGTTAAGTTTTTTAACATATCGTCATTTTCTCCTTCCACTTCTACCACATGTTTTTTTGATTTCTTTCGCGTTCCGCCATTGTAGCAATACATATTTTATAATAATTAATAACAAGACTTATTTTCTAGTCCCTAAAATTCCATGCTTTTCTAGCCCCTTTAGTTCGGCGCCAATGAACTAGACTCAGGGGTATGGACTCTTAATTACGAATTCTTTGCGTGGGTTACTTAAAAACATGAAATGAAAATTACTGGATACCAGTTATGTGGTTTATTCTAGACAATAATAAAGAAAAATGAACATCCTAGTTAACGTGTATACTCACTAATAAAAACAAAAACCTAAAAGGGTACAAAACAACCTTACTGCAACCCTCCTATTTTAGCTAAAATATTCTTAACTATTCACAGTCAAAGAACTACCGGACATAGGTAGAATAAACATAGGTATTAATAATAATGCTAGCAACCACGTATCCTAAATTATGCTAATATTAGTAACTCGAATTTTCCGCGCCAATACCATTTCACTTTCACGCGTCTTTGAAGTTTATTAATATAATTCTTTCCTCAAGTTTCGCAGTTTGATAACGTCGGCGAAGTAAAATATAACACCAAACGTAAATAAAATAATGTTAGATAGGGGCCCCATCCTGTACGAGGTTGCTCATATAAAAGCGAATCATCATCCTACAAGGCAAACAACTACCGTTTCACAAAACACGTGATGGTTGAAAGCAGTACTGGATAATATTTGTAACCAGATCACCACTATTTACAAACCGTGAATTCTAATATTTCTTCATAACAAAAAGTTGGGGCATGCTTAATACTGTAAATTAATACGATACCTACAGATTCTACTCTATTCTGAATCCAAACTTAGCACTTCGTCCCCTTTTCAGTTATTTTGTAAACTTTAATTTATAAATTATCACTTTTACAACGGAACCACATTAAATTCTCAACGCGAATATAAACATAAAATAATCACCTGAAAACCACATTTCTTAATGAATATCTCGCCTGATATCTTACTCAGCCGACCGTTCAGGCGTAACTAACTGATTAAGTATCTGCCCGCAACCTGCAGGATTATACAAGATATCTTCGTTCGCACCTCACGATGCGTAAAACACGCGTAACAAACTTAGATATAACTTACTAGAACACAACATTGTTTTGGATGCAAGGACAATATTAAGAAGAGGGAAGATTATAATTTAACAGAATAATTATGTATACCGGGCGTGCCTAGTACATCCCTATTAAGACAGATTGGTATAAAAGACCACCTGCAATGTTAACAATAAGATAAATCCTAAACCATCCTAAAACAAATGAGACTCAGACAAATTATCTTCCTATTGCGTGCATCCACTGTGATAAGAAAATCAAATACAGATAACGTAATCAACTTAAATATACCCGCATAACAATTTCAAAGACATAATTTCTATGAACACAACAGTAATTGTACGATAGACAGTTAATTGAAAGTAAAAATGGGAAATTTTTAATACAACAACAAAAGGAATAATATTTAAAACAAGGGCGATAGCCTTTCACCAACACGTTCAGGGAAAACAAAAAAATGCATTAGCATTCCTATGATATAAAATGATTGACAACGCAAATTATAAAAAAATTTATTGAAATATATGTGTTAAAAACACATCTAATAGAAATTTGTTGTATTCGCAACTGTGGAAACTGACATTTTACTACAGAGGCATATGTTGCAATCCTATATGCGGCCAAAGAGTAAAGCTCCAACACGGACATCAGCTAGTATAAGTCCTGAAGATTTGCTGGGTTGTTACGACGAAAAATCAAAAACTATATATTGTATGATAAGGTTGATAACACTCGTAGATTAAGGTGGTAATATCCATTTAGATGTATGATAGAATCCGTCAAAGGTTAAAAACTAAATTTACGTAAAAGTAAACGATATGAGGGCTCGATAATTAGATAATGTTTGGGTACGGAAGATAAAGCTAAAAGAAAAAATTGGTTGAAATAAGAGTGCAAAATGTGAAATATGTTTAAATGAAGGTATGAACACGAACGTAAGTAAATACTACTCATTAGGGGCAGATAAAGATTGCCTTAGATCCTTAATACACCAACGTCCTTGAGGTTCGCCGTTTGAATTTTTTAGTTCATATATCAATGGAGAAAGCACAAGAGTGATTGGATATAAAATGAATTTAGGAACTAGTTTAGCTGAAAACGTTTTAGTTGCATCAGATAAAACATGATCTTTCTTTCATACTTGTTTGCCCAAGGCAAAGAAAATGCCTCTTTTATGGAGGTTGTAATTATTTTGCCTTTTTCGTAAGCTTTGAATAAATTTTTTCCCACATTGGTAAAGATAGAAGGTAATACTAATTGATCTACTTCCCAACGTATTTTTTCATCAAATTCAATTACATCGGTATTGTCAAGAACAGAAGCATAACTACTGTTAATTGGAGTATAACGATTAAAACTAAAAATGACGGGGGAAGAGAGTAGCTTCATGCATAGAGGTCCGCAATGCTTGTGCAATTTTAAATATATTTTCGTCCCAATTAGTGTGGTCGGAATCGATATAGGAAGAGATAGCTGTAATGATTACACAGTTGACACGTTTGGTTGGGTTTACTTCTGGATGATGCCTGGCATTAAACGTGATTTCCTAAACTTTATAACTTTTAACGAAATTTTGAATTTCTTTTGAAATAAACAATGCACTATTGTTATAAAGAATAATTAGAGGTTTACCGAAAATAAGAAGAACTTGTTGCTCTAAAATTTTTATAATCGCTGAAGAGGTAATCTTTGGTAAAAAGTGAACAGAAACAAATTTAGAAAACCAATCAGTTACAACCAATAGATATTGGTTACCTTTCTTAGATCGGGGAAGAGTTTCTAGTAAATCAAGAGAAATTAATTGAAAAGGCTAAGATACTTTTTTAAATGCACCCATCAAACCAGACAGAACTTCTTGTGAACGTTTCTGTGCACTACAAACTTTACTTTTTTTAATAGGTTGGGCCAGTAATACAAATCGGATATTTTTGCTATGGTTGTTGTAACGCTTATATATGCGGATATAGGATTATCATTAACCTTTTTCAACACTTCAGGTCGATTAAGGGTAAGTATTACTAATTTCCATTCGGGTATAGTCACAACTTTATATGAGGAAGACGTAACAAGTTTATATAAGCGATTTCCTATAACACGAAATGATAGGTAGTTTTTGGAATATTTTGGCAACTTTTTTCACCATATTAGAATATCAGGGCATCGACAGTTGAATTTGGAAGAATTAAGGCAACTACCTCACGAGAAAGAGCGTCAGGTATGATACTTAGTTTTCAAGGTCTGTTGCAAACGGTGAAAGTGAATTGAGAGATACGTCAACTCTATCTGGTTAAATGTCCAGCAAGCTGTTTCAAATTGTGTAACCAGGTAAGGGCTGCACAATCGATGAATGAGTATGAACTGGGTTTCTTCGGTATAGCCCCTAAATTTTTCAAATCCCAAAATTACTTTTAGGAATTTCCGTTCCGTAGTGGAATATTTTTGTTCGGCAGTAGTTAAAGTACAACTCGCATAGGGGTTTTGGACCATCTTTTTCTTGAAATAAAATGGTACCTAAGTCAGTAAGTGAGGCATCCGTTTAAATGTAAAACGTTTCTTTGAAATTTGGTGAAATTAAAATTGGGGCAGAGGTAAATTAAAGTTTTATTTGATCAAAAGCGTTTTGGGCATAAGAAGTTTAATCAATAAATTGTCATTTCTTTTTATTTTTAATTAAGGCCGTAATAGCAGCAGAGATAGTAGATAGTTAGGTAAGAAGATGCGATAATAAGATATCATTTCAATTAAATGTTTAATTTCAGTCACATTTTTTGGCGTTTTAAAATTAGTGTCGGTATTTACTTTATCATGATCAGCTTGCAATTCATTTTCATCTACAATTAATTCCAAAAAGGAAAGTGATGAACAACAAAAGTTACATTCTTCCTGTTACCTTTAAAACCAGCATTACTTAAACAATTAGCTAGTTCATTTAAAGTTACGATATGTTCTTCAAAAGTTTTAGGTATAACTAAAATATCATCGAAATAAACAAAAGCACGCTCTTGATGTAAAATTTGACTCAGTGTTCTGTCCATAGTACGTTGAAGTGTCTGGGGAACATTAGACAAACCAAAAGGTAAAAAGCTAAATTCATATAAACCTTTCTTAGGTATGCAAAAAGCACTTTTTTTGACGCAAGGATTATTCCAAAAGCATTTGATAAAAAGCTGGTTTAAGATCCATGGAAGATGTGTATTTAGAATTACGCAAACGGCTTAAAATCGAGTCAGTACGGGGTAGTGGATAACTATCAAGGATGGCGATGGTATTTAACTTACGGCCTTTGAAGCAGATACGGTATTCTTCGTTCTTTCCAACTAATAAAATGGGAGTGCTTCAAAAAGTAGAACTTGGGGAGATAACACCAGACCGGATCATTTTGTCAATTTCGATATACAAGTGTATTTGTAACGCAGACGATAGGTGATATTGACGTTGTTTAAACGGTTTGGCATTGGCAGTTAAAATTTCATAAGCCACAGTTGTAACACATCCTATTTCAGAAGTAGATAGTTTACGAAATTTATTCATAGTTTTTCTAACGAGATGTTTTGTTGTTCGGTAAGAGAGATTTTACTTACATTTCCTAAGGAAGCACAATCGTTTTTCGCAATGTTAGACGGCCAGGTAAAATCTAAAAAGTTCAGCGATAAGTTAAAAAAGTGACAAAAATCCACTCCAAAAACAAAAGAATACGCTAGGGTAGGTACGAGTAAAAATGTAACTTCACGTTCAATAGATTCTATACGGATTTTTAATTTAATAGATCCAATTACCTAAACTTGAGCGGAATCAGCAATAATCATAAAGGTATTCTGAGCTATTATTCTAAAATCAATGTTTTGTTTTCTTAATTGTTGTAAGCCTGTGAGATTGATTAATAGGAGTTAGAACCAGTGTCCAACAATGCATCGACAGAGAGAGAAGCCATAGAGATAGGTAATAGTGGACGATTATCAAAAGGTTCAGTTTTAACGTGGACATTAATTTTTATATACGTTGGGATTTCTACAAACATAGGAAACACATGATGAGGTTTGGTAAAATTAGTGTAAGTGTGATCACATTTCCGAAATTCCAACAAGAAAGGGAATTAGTTTCTTCGGTATTCGATATTGGGGACAGAAAAGAATCATTGCAATAAGAAACATTTTGCTGGGATTCTACTGATACTGATGTGTGATATTTTTCTAATTAGAATTTGCTTTTTGCAAGGAACGGCAAAAACCTCGTTGGGTGATGGAATCAATTTTTGAAGAGCTACATGTCCAAAATTATAGGCATTTAAATTTCGAATTAGTTGTGTCAAAATTTTGGTTTCATCAAGCTTTTTATCTAATCGGTTAATTAATGCCTGTACTTCAATAATATAAAATAAAACATTATTGTTAGGAACTTGAAACGAACACGAATTTGAGATAAGATCTCATAATCGTTATCAAACGTCGCAAATTCTTTCTTTAAAAGCTCTACTAGCTCGGGCCAACTATCGGAAAATGATTCAACAGCACTTTTAAATAACTGCTCGTCGGTACAGTTCCTGGAAATTAAGTCGCCAATTGGTTCCAGAAAGGATGCTAAAGAAATCTTTGAACTATAGCCTGAAAAAGGTGAGGTTTCATTGGCAAGCGGGTACTGATTTAGAAACGACTACATGTTCTATAGGTAACGATAGATTATTTAAATTCGAGGTAGCTATTGTAGGTCGGAGATAACATCTAGCTTTTCGAACAGAAATCCTTCAACAAGAACTAATTCAGACATAAATTCGCTCTTAATTTTTACGGTTTCATCAGGGTTTGAGGCACAAAATAAATCGAGACGTTTTAAGTTGATTAAGCGAGAAAGGATTTGTGCTCAACTTTACCTTCGTTCGCACAGAGTCAGTACAATAAATTATAGCTTTTATGACATCCATGGAATTAGTAATTTCTTCTAAGTTTTATTTAGCGTCCATTATACACGTTAGAGTAGAACGGGGTGTCATGTTTCTGTGATAATACGGATTCAAGTTTAAGGCAACGTTGGTTTTGAGTGGAGGTTGGTATGATAATACAAGCCATAGATTCCCAGGAAAGCTCTTTAGTTTTTAAATGCAAATGGTTCATATTGATACGTTTTTATTTTGAAGCTGCACACGTTAGCCCCGATTTTATATTCGTATACGAAATAAGTAATTAATAAAAATAGTTTGTTAGATTAATTTAGCGATATAACGGAATTAAAGGTATTATTTAAAATTTTTCAAAATATCGAAATTCACACAAAGGTTGTGTTGGTTAAGTTTTTTTTTGTTGCAAGTTTTTCAAGGAAGATAAGTAAAAATTAGGTTATATAGGTAGATATTTTAAACAATGATAAAATAATAAATACTCCTTGCTTTAAATATATTAAATTAATTTAAAGTAATAAAGATTTCTCGGTAATTCGATATAACTAAAACTCTTCCACATAACGGAAAATTCGCCACAACACAAAATTATTTAGGTACATTCAAAAATAATTCACTTAACCCAATAAAAAAACTCTTTAAACTTAACGAGAACATGCTCTCATAAACAAGGAAATGACATCCGCTATATTTAATATTATGTTTATAGTGTCGCCAACCATGGAAGTGGTTACATACGGTCTACCGGTACTATTTTAAAGTATAAAGAAGTTTTTAGTTACAAAATAAAGAATATACAGAAATTTTTTCAGGCTTAACCATTTATGTTTTCTAGTTAGATATTAAATTAAAGACAAGCATGCAATTACATAGGTGATGTAACCTTAGAAAATCAAAGCGTGAAAAAGCCAACTCTCTTTTATAAACACTCAAATTTATAAAGGTGTTCCATTGTTGAGCGCCAGTGAAACGTTAATTTTTAAAATATAATATTTTAATATAGATATATTTAATGTATTCAAATTTACGCGGGGTTAAATTTCCCTTGGGGCATGAAACGTATCTGAAATTTCAAAGCTAACACTTACCCCGTGGTTATTCTAATCCTGGTGCGTCTTTCATCTAAGGGTGGTGTCCAGATGTCCCCTTGTTTGGTTGGCGGTAGCTCTCTTATCGGCGAAACGCCGGTATGTTGTATTACGGTAAAAAAGAAAGGTAACGAAAGATAAAGGCGCCATTTCGACGACTATCGGAATTCTAACAAACACGACTACAGTCAAGAGAGGCCACTAATAAAGTCTGTTTGTTTCAACGCATTGGTTCCCACGAGCTATCGTTACCCCTTCAGAATAGGTTAACGTTCTGACGCAAATGGCTGGACACAGCGAGAAACGCAATCCTTGCGGTTTCCCAAACCACAAATCATAAATCAATGTCCGAACTTACGTGAGAACCAAATCTTTGTGTGGTTTTCACGTAACGCTTATATTAAACATAATAATACTGGAGAATTTCCCTGTGCAGGATTTAAAAATCTCCTGAACCTATATAATACAATAAAAGATAAAACCTTATAAAAAAAGGCGCAATATGATTATTCAAATTTCAGCTATTAAAAAGTAGATGGAGTCATGAATAATATAATACATAGTCCTTTTTTTAATAAACAAGGGCTCGTTTGCATTTTGTACATATAGAGGGCACGTACGTCGTATATCGTTAACGTATTTAGGTGGTTTTTGATCTAAGCTAACATAATTATGAAACAAGCTGTTTACCATACATGGTGAGTAATTATTACATCATAAATATTATTTGTTAAATTCTTAACGTATATGTGTACTCTTGATGATGGAAATGCTAGTGATGCTAATTACAAATAGCCACTGACCCTGAATTAATCACTCACTTGAGCTATTAATAACCCTCTTATGGAATTACACCGAATATGATGAAACAAAACCATCGACTTCATAATGGTTGGAGATTTAGTCTTGTTAGCAAGGAAGAATGTAAAAGATGACAGTTGTTTTAAGAGACCGTACACTGTTATCTCATGTAACAAATCTAACTGTACAATCAAGAACAATTTAGATAAAATTCAGACAATGCATATAAACATAATTATTAAGTTTAGGTCAAGTGAAGCATAATTGTTGTAATAAGCATTATCAAGTGTTTAGTTTTAATAAAAGTGCACTAACATTTTAATTAGGTTAGTAGTAAATGAGATTCGATATAATTATTGTCAAGCATTCACGAATAAAATGGTTATAGAAATTGTTTATAAATGAATTCACACTAATCTATAATTAGACATGTAATTGTATAGAAATTTATATATAAACTAACCATTTAAATTTCCAGCACCCATTCCAATTTATTGTTCATGACTTTTATTTCAATGCAAAATCATCCTTCACTTTGCACACAAAGAGGATGTATGGTAGTTAAGCAATTTAAACCAGTAACACTGAAAGATTGTTGTGTACATTATATTTTCAATACCATAGAGCTACAAAGCTATTCAAGTAATATTTTACAACATTTATCTACTTAAGGTTATATAATGAGTGAAATATAGAACTGAAGAGAATAATAAAATAATAGTATTGTAATGAATCGAAGAAAATGTGTGAGTCTCTAACCGTCTTTGTTTTAATTATTATCATTAAATAAATAATAAATATTGTTCATTTCGATTTAACTAGCTTGGATCAAAAGTCATATGGCGATCTAATAAACTAGGAAGAACCACATTATATTAATATAAACACAATTATGTTGTTTAATGGTGTTAAAAGTTATAAATGCATTAAGTAAAACATCCTTTGCAAAATTTCAAGCTCACTTTGATTACAAACTTACCCGAATTGGTTTACATGACTTAGTAGGATCCTTTTATTTGCTAGCTTATAGTAATTAGAGAATCCTCGAATTACCATAAAATTAAAAAATCCCCATGTTTAAATAATTTTTTTTTTATATATCTAAGGAACAGTTAAAACAGTTAAACACAGTTAAAACACAGAATGTATTCTTAGTATTAGTATTGTGGACAACGAAATATATTAACTAAATTTGTAAAAGTGAGGTTAGTTTTATGCAAACTACGAGGGACGTTTCCAAAGTTCTGAGAATTTAGTTATAATTTTTTTATTTTGTCAATTTCAATCAATATTATAATCTCGTTTTTCAACATAATCTCCATTTAACTGAATACATTTATTCCAACGATAAACTAATTTTTTTAAACCATCCTCAAGGAACTTTTTTGGTGTCTCAATTCACCTATTTATGGCATGTTTTACGTCATTTAAACAATCAAAACTAACACCACGCAAAGGTTTTTTCAGTTCTTGAAACAGATGATAATCACTCGATACAAGATCTGGTGAGTAAGGTGGATGTGGAAGCAATTCCCATCGCAAATCATTCAAAACATTTTTCGTTTGTCTTGCGGTGTGAGGTCTTGCATTGTCTTGTTGCAATAACGGACGCTTGTGTAACGTTTCAGGCCGTTTTCTGTCAAGTGTCTGTCGCAGTGGTCCGGATAATAAATTCGAATAGTATTCCGCATTAATCGTAATACCTTTCGGCAGATAATCCATAAAAATAATCCCTTTGCAATCCCAGAATACAGTAATCATTACCTTTCCAACAGACGGAACTGCACGCGCCTTAAGAGGCCGCCTTTCTTCGGGTTTACGCCATTTTTTGGATTGACCTCTAGTCTCAGGATCGAAGTAGGAAATCCACGTTTCGTCAGAAGTTATTGTCCGATGCCAAAATTCATCACCGTAACGGGCTAACAGCTCTTGAAGTTGACAAGTGTCTGACCTATTGAGTTTCTGTTCTGGTCTCAACAGCCTTGGTATGTACCCAGCGGGCTGAAACCTTGATATGTCTAAACAATCATGTAGAATTTTATGAACTAGCTGTGTACCGATTCCCAAGTGTACACTAATTTGACGAAGAGTCATTCGCCTGTTCTCTTTCAGTAGATTTTCCACTGAAGTGCTTGACCGGCCACTGCGTGGATCGTCTTCTAATGATGTTCTACCACCTTTAAAACGATAGATCCACTGATAAACGGTACTTTTTGATTTTGCAGACTCACCAAACACTTTTTGCAGACGTTGAATCATTTCTGAAGGTTTCGCACCTACTTTCCACAAAAAGAAAATTATTGCCCTTTGAGATCTAACCGCGTCTTGCATGGTTGCAGAAACAGGACTGCCAAAACGCGTCTATATCAACCGAACACGTAAATCAGACTAAAGAATATTGTACTAGATAGCTGTATAAACATGTCAAGACTCGTCTACCACCAATAGTAATGCTCAATCATTCTGCGTAATTTAATTATAGCTAAATTCCCAGAACTTTGGAAATATCCCTCGTACAAAGCAACCAGTGTTGTAAAACTATTCCTTCTATTGACTACTATACACACCCGGTAATGTATCCTATTGCTTGCAATTATTAGTTGCACACATGGTTTAATTATGTATACCTTGGCTGTTTAAATTCGTGTATTCAGTATGATAAAGAATACTACAGTTTTATACTTTAAAGATATAAAGTCTAAAAAACTGCATGCTTTCAGATAACTTATCTATTACCCAAAAGGAGAGTTGGAGGTGGATTGAGGCCAAGATGTATAAAGTAGTAAGGTGGTCTACAAAAATTCAAAGTCAGCATCGGCAATCATATTGCGCATCATAGTACCTGCCTTTTGTTAATATTGAAGCGTGCCACTGCTACCGCGTTTCTCTAATTTAAAACAAGTAATAACAAGAGTCTTTATTACTTACTGTTCACAAGTCTAATTAACAGTATATGCCTTATTTATAGATGTTTTCAGTTCAATTAACAATGAAGCACTATCACACTAATGAATTTACAAGCACTAATATCTTCTTAAACTAACTTCTTAAGGATTGGTCCATTAACAACACTAACACAACTATTATTTAATACACTTCTATCTATTTATGTATACTACAAGCTGCATGTACATTAGACATGTTCAGCTCATATAGCATTTATGTTTACTCTCGGACTTTCAAAAGCTCAACTACATTCACTATATACGATATAATTTATATACGACATTCTTATGTAGACTAAACTCTTACATTCATAAGCGGTCTTATATATACCCTGAATTAAAGATATGACTCATGCTCTAGTAATTACTAGAAGAATTCTCGAACCGTGGAGACAAACAGTGCTTGCGGCGTTTTGTGTGTGTTTGATGGGTTGCCTAGTAAGAGCTCGCAACAATATTAACATTTGCGCTATGAAATTATTATTAATTATTAGCGTGTTTTTACTGAATTGTTTTGTTATAATCTCTTTGTTGTGTGAAGAGTGTAATCTTATAGTGTTTTGCAAGTCCCTTTAATTTGCCACTAGTCCCAAGTCTGTCGGACCTAAGTATGATATTTGTAAGACATTATACATCATTTTAAATATATTATTCAAGTGAACTCCATTCGTTTAATGCATTATTCTTACCAAGGTGCGGTTTAAACACTAGTATTTTGTCATTGGATTTTCAGATGTAACGAAATATTTACATGTAGTTATTATTTAGGTTTAAAAAAATCATTATTCTGTTACCGATGCCAAGCGTCAAAATTTATAGTGTAGCTATTTGCAGAAATAATTCGAAAACGCTCAACGAGAGTAGAAAAATGATACTTTTCGTTTCTTTTCTAAATAATTTAGAAATCTGTAGAGAAAGAGATAAAAAGTGTTATAGAAAAGATAAATTTTGTAAGGAAAATAAAAGTACATATACTAAGCACTGTCACAACGACACTTAGATTTAATGCTAACATGAAGTTATATTGATATTGTACTCATACAAATATTTATTAGTTAGTAAACAATAGCTTGAACATCAATGTCAAATTTTAACGGCAACTAAAATTCACATAACAAAACATATATTTCTACATCCTCGACAAACGCAAATTTCTCCTTTAAAAAGTTTTAAATCAAATTCTAATCACTGCTTATATGGAATTTATAACGAAAATTTTTAATTGGCAGGCAGGGTGACGTTGTTCGCGCGCGACCGCTGATTAGTTAAGAGTTTGTAGATCATGTAGTACTTTATACATCTTGGATCGAGGCTGAATTTGCTTAGTGGTATATAGAAAAATGCAATTTTAATTTGGACGCCACTGTATCTAACACATATAAATTACTTTTGAAGAGCAGATACAGAAAACCCGTTCGTGTTGATTAATTCTTATTCTTCTTCAAAAATTCTTGGATAAAAAATAGGGTGACAGTACATAGAGTAAACTTTGTCTCAATCAATTACATGCATTTTCCAACAAAAAATATATTTTAACATATGCAGCTCTTAAATCACAAGACACAAAGAATTTGACAAAGTAATGACATGCCCATTTTATTCTAAATAAATATTTCTTTTTATTACTATAATAACTGTAAAATTCATATTCAGTAAAATCATCAAATAGTATCACCGGTTTCTGGGTTTTAAATATTCAAACAGAATTTTATCATTTACGCATTTACAAAGTTGTTAAGTCAATTATGGTTTGGCAGATCTGGCATATGACTTATATGTTAATTTTAAGATTTTCATAAAACAAATTGGCAAAATTTTAAAAAGACTCTTTTGTCTGGCCTCTCATCATTGAGGAGCACAGAAGAAAGCTCTAAAAGTTACAAATTTTAAACAGGAATTTACTAAATTATTTTTCTTGTAACAAAATATCTGAAACTAAAGAATTAAAATTTTAATTATAATTCCTGTTTTACGAAAAATCGTATGTACTGAAAAGACGGTACTTTTACATCTAGTTGGTTTAACGGGCATGTTGACGCCTCAAGTCTTAAGGGAAATTATTTAATACAACCGGTTTTCTATAAATGCTTTGACAAATTCAGCAACAGAACCCCGATGAAACTATTCAGATGTGTTGCAGGATACTAACTAGGTGGAGCCATTAAACTTGATAGACATCAGTGGTACATTTGCGTCAAACAAATCATGCTGCCTCAGACCAATACCTCTAAAGGGATAAGCATTATTGGGATTTCCTCAATTTATATTTGTGCGCTAGCGACTCTATTACGAACATCTCGGAGAATGGAACAGGAGTGACAAAACTATCAAGGCGGTTTATAAGAAAAATTTATTCCAGGAAACCCTACAAAGGAAAACATGTTTAACAAAACTAAGACGGACCACTAGCTGTGTTTATAAAGTAACTCGGAAAACCTTGAAATTTTTGAGAATAATAACTTATTTACCTGCAATATTGAATGTTAAACAGCTGTTTTATTTTAAACGATTACCTTGATGTTTTGACGACTTTCACAACAAGATTTTGAACTAATGCATTGCACTTGAAGCATATGATTTTTTATTACAATAGAATATGGAATTCAACCTTGCAATAGATTTAAAAAAAATAACTGATTGTTTGTTGTTTCTGTCTGCGACTAAAATTTGCTATGAATACGGAAGCTTATTTAGGATTGAAAATAATTAATTTGGCAAACTTTTTATTTTGTTCTTTTATAAAAGAAAGTGTCACCTTACTTTTTTCCAAAAAAAGAAAACATTTTGAGTAAAGGACTGGAAAGGAAACGAATAGATTTAAAATAAATCCACAACATAAAAATATTGACCAATAACTTCTAAAGTAATTGGAACTAACATTATATAGGTGTAGTAACAAAAAATTTAAAAAAAAATATTTGCCGTATAACTAAAAATACGAAAAACTATACGAGAAATTACTAAAAGACAAGGGATTGAAAGGACTAACAGATTAATAAATGAGTGAAAGGATAACTCCGCATACCATGCGTCCAAATGGAATCAAGTCCAGAATAAGCATGATCGGTAAAAGTGACAATCGGTTGAAGTCCAAATTAGGATGTCTACACTCATTTAATGCAAGGGGGTTGTAGAAAATAAAAATAAAAAAAAACTTTCACAACATCAAATAAAGCTTTTTCCAAGAGTTTATATACATATTTCTGTTTGACGTCCTGAGAAATTTTTATTTATTTCCTTTAATTTTATTAACTTAAATAATAATGAAGCGGGCTACTGCTACCGCGCTTCTTTAATTCAAAACAAGTAATAATAAGGGTCTTTATTACTCACTGTTCACAAGTCCAATTAACAGTATATGCCTTATTTATAGATGTTTTCAGGCGACTTAACAATGAAGCACTATTACATTAATGAATTTACAAGCACTAATATCTTCTTAAACTAACTTCTTTACCATAGGTCCATTAACAACACTAACACAACTATTATTCAATCCAAGCTCTATCTATTTATGTATACTACAAGCTGCATGTACAATAGACACGTTTAGCTCATATAACATTTATGTTTATACACTCTTAGGCTTCTAAAAGCTCAACCACATTCACTATACACGATATAATTTATATTAGACATTAAAGTATAGACTAACTCTTACATTCACAAGCGGCCTTATATATACCCTGATTTAAAGATATGACTCATTATCTAGTATGTTCCAGAAGAATTCTGGAACCGTAGAAAATAAACAGTGCTTGCGGCGTTTTGTGTGTAATTGATGGGTTGTCTAGTAGTAGCTCGCAACAATAATATTCTTACTTGCATTTAACTATCCATTGGCATTTGTTAAAAATTTTTTTCTAAGCGTTGAATAAGTATCCCGTAAAAATATAAACTGCCTAAAAATTCAATATTTAACAAAATTGAGGGACTCCACCTTAGACATTTTCATTACACCATATATATATATATATATATATATATATATATATATATATATATATATATATATAGAGGTTATAGGTCTCTAATAAAAGTATACTCTTTTTATACCATCTGAATTTTCGAGTTTATTTCTACTCTTGATCACAGATTTCTAGAAAATACACGTTTTGTACAAACACATATCTTAAAACAAATGTATACTTACAATATTTGAGATTAAAATTAATTGGCATGTGTATAATAAAACATTTTAAAATTTCTGAACTGAACACTGACTGGCAAATACATATATAAAATTAATATAAAATTAAACGTCTTTACAGAACATGTATGCTAAAATAAGGTTGAACTACATTTATATTAAAATATTTTTCATTGTATGTGATTATGGACGGTATATGCTAATGATGATAACAGGTCTGCAGGTGTATGTATTAATATCGAAGTATTGACTATGCACGTGTGTGTAACCGAATGTGTATGTGTAGTTGTGTCTGAGTATGCGAGTGTGTGTATAGAGGTATGGGTGTGCATATGTATGTGCAATGTACTGTGTTATGTGCACTCATTAGGACCTATAGAGGTTTTTTTTTTTAAATTATTTGTATTAGTTGAAGTTTAACAAATACGTGTATATGGAACTTAGGTTGCAAATATCTGTTTTTTTGTTCATACTATGTAACCCACAAATATCTGCATAATTATTAAACTTGTAGGTCGTAAAGTCTAGATATATATATATATATATATATATATATATACATACATATATATATATATATATTGCTGTGAAACCTACAAAAGGCCTCACCAGAGTAAAAAAAAATATTCGAGCCTCTCAAACTGGGCACCAAGATTTGCTGTGATTCTCGCCCTGTTGAATCTCTTCTGATAATCGCCTCTTTACTCTTTCCGCCTCGGCTGCTCACCTAGTTAAAACTTTCATCCTCATTCATAAAAAAAACACATTCCTACCACAAACATCAACGTTAACTCTATTTACATCAATATTCATAATACATTAAAATTTCAAAATTAAATTTCAGCATAAATTTCAGTATCATAAAATTTCAAGTTTAAATTTGTCATCAGTTTTAATTTGCATCCAGAATTAAAGTCCTGGTAGGATGCATACTAATTAAGTTACAATATGTGCAGACCTAAGTCTGAATAAAAGGGAGCATCTTCCACCCCTTTACGTTAATTAAACAGGTTAGTCTAATTGAGCTCAAAGACAGACCCAAAATTTCATCATAATCAAAACATAAACTGCTAAATACTCCTTTCTACTTAAACAAGAAAATTTTACTTTAAAATTCAAAATTTGTTGTTTATACAAATTCACTACTGTCCATTTTTTATCAAATAAATTATAAAGATATCCAACACACAACAAAACATCAAAGTTCGAACAAAATTGTATAATTTACCTGAAGGTTACTGCACTCGTGGCTTCAATGTACATTGTCCTTGCTAATTTCACCATTCCAATTAGGTTATGTTTACGTTCTAGGATTCCTGGTCGCCTTTTAAAATTCATCTACAACACCATTCGTTTAAAAAGTTTTAGGGCTTCTCAGGAACGCATCTATGTATATCTAAATCTTGTTTGTAGATCCAATCACGTTTACTAATAACATTTGATTACTCACTCCCGAACAAAATAGCAAAGAAATTCATAATTCGTTCACGCTATACTAAAAACTGCATACTTCAATGTATCTATTCTACGCTACTAATTGGGATAATTGGCACAGTAACACCCGCACATATAACTAGACTTTATTATCTTATCTATTTTCTGTAAGTGCACTAAAGCATAATAACTTGTATCGTAGCACGTATTCTGCTTGAAGTATGGTATCACATTAAAAATAAAGAGCAAAACTGTTTAAAGTATTGAATAAAAATCGAAAATCTAAGCGAGCGAAACTCCTATAAACACGGGTTCATATAATAGCGCGCTTGCACGTCGGTTTTGTCCCTCAACGGACACTTTTCAGAATTTCGCATTCTATGTTCCCTTTTCGACAGTCCGGCACAGCGATTCTAAAAATTTGCACACGCGCCAGTTGAAAATCTAAGAAATTTTCACACGACACGCAACGCGTCTGCAAACAACTAATTAATTTTATCTAGAAATTGTTGTTTCCACCTCTCATATCTGCATCGTATTTCAACCAATCGTAAAGCTAGTGACGCTTCTCAAATCCGGCCTTTTATTATCTGTATCTCTGTTTTACCTGTTTTATCCGTCTCTTTCTACCCTGACCTGAGTGGTACAAATTGATATTCTTTATTATAGGTTATTTGAATCCACGTGGACCCGCGACGTGACTTACTTGAGTTAAATAACCCCTCAACTAGCCTGTTTCGTTAATATAAGTTACGGTTTATCCGACCGTTTCCAATATACGTAGAATCTGCATGTTTATCTATTCCAAACAAATTAAACAAAACGTGACATTTAAAATACGCAGGTGTTCAATCGTAATACTTCTACGATTTGGATATTCCACGTATTTTAACTTTCTCGATAGATTTGTATGCTAGCAACGCGTCTCATATTTGGTATTATTGGGTTTTTAAAAGCTTTTATGCATATTATGTATTACTAATGGTTCAATTAACTCCAATTAAAATAATAATGAATGGCATTGACTTCTACCCTTTAATTTTTAGCGAATACTAATTAAATATTAATAATTATTTGTGCACTTTGTTTAATACCCGTTACTTAAAAATTGAATTAATTAATATAAAGTTCGCACGTAATTTCTATTTGTTTCTTGGAACAATTAAATTAAATACACGTTGAGCATTTTAATTCTGCTTCTTTTTATAGAAAGCGTCTAGTGAATAATTTAAATCCCTTATTTTTAATGAAACGAATAAATTTTTATGCTCCACGGTTTTAATAACGTATTATCTAATAAAATTCTATACAAACCCTACATTCTAATTGAATGATTTAAATCTTCACACTAGGCATTTAATTACGCGTACTTTTTCCCAAAGCTTCCTTATACACGGTGATTAAAATTATTTGATGTCGTTAATTAATTTTCTACCCTGGTCTAAATATGAGTAATATATATATATATATATATATATATATATATATACATATGTATATTACTATGTAATTTGTAGGTTAGAATTAGTTAGATAGGTCATAGGACAACTTATGGTAAGCTAGCATGTGTAAATACCACTTATTAAAAAGTTAGATAGGTGTTTAGTGTAACGATTAATTAATTTAGAGCAGGAATTTTAGAGTTAATTTTCAGTTTCAGCTTTGCACTTATTTGTAAGGACATTTTATAATATTTGGGGAGTAGAAACAATTAATGCTAAGCATCTATCATAGAGATCAATTCATTAGTGTACAGTGTAATGATGCAGCTTTAATTACAGTATAATTAGCGTATAATAATTAAAAAGTTTTTACAAGGTGCTTTAGCGTAAAATCAAAAATTTTACGGGTATAATTTTAGTGAAGTAGCAACATTAATTTAAAACCGTTTAGCATATGTAAATATTATATGGGAGAATTTAGCTGAAGATATCATTTAAAAACATGTGGTTGGTAGAAAGAGATAGTTTCTGAGTTTGGAAGGGACTTCGATAAACGAAACTCGGCGGTTACGATAGGCACGTTCTGTGGTAACGATTATTTCAAGAATGGGGCGCGTTGTCAACAACCTCATAAGAAACTCAATATTTTCTACGAATGCAAGGGGATATTAAAGTACGCAGAGAGCGATATGAAAACAAAGACAAATTGGTTTTAGCATATAAAAGAGGGAGATACAAATGTTAGGTGTCGGTTAGGCTTGGAAACTAACGAGGGAACAAGGATAGATTTGAGGCTATAAGCAAGAGTGTTAAAAAATGTTTGTATAAGATATCGATTTAAATGGGGAAAGAAATAGAGAAAGGTAATTGGACGTCACAAGTAGAATGGAGACGCGCGACAGTCTGAGATTAAGAGAGGGTACATATATGAGTGGGATTCGTAAACGAAGCTTGATACGAAAAATGTTCGTATATGGGATAGAAAAAGATGAGGCTAAGTTCGTCTTACATGTGGGGCGTGAATCTAATAAGAATTGATATCAGTCGAGGCTAGTTTTTGGGGAAGCGAAACAGTCATTGGACGGTTAGAAGTTACTTTCGCTGTAATTTGTTGTGCACGAGCGTTAAAATTCCGGGATTTTAAAATACCTTTGATGTTAACAAAATTACAAAGAATTATGGAAGGCCAACTGGGGATTTTTAAAATTTTGTTTCGGTTGAGAGGTGGGTTTTGAGAAGTGTGGCTACGGTTAGGAAGTTACTGAGAAAGCTTGTTTATGCGGGTTGGAATGGTGAGAAAATTAAGCAACAGGGAGGTACTTTTGGATCTATATAAACATCTAGGAGGTGGTGTGGGGCTCCCATTTTTTTTTCCCTCGTCGTCGACGTTAAGAGCAGTAGTAGTCAATATTATTGAATGCTTTTAAAAAGTTGTTATTTATAAATACACACAAGTTGGGGTGCTGTAGTACTTGTTGTTTGGAAAATTATGAAGCACATTTTGAAATAAAAGCGAAGCTTATCAGAGTCATGTAAGTACAGACTACTGTTACTTTGGTTGTTGGGCTTGCAAGGCGTCCTAAGATGGACTAGCGAACGCTTCGAGTAGTGATTTGCTAATGGTATATGGAACAGTAGAAGAGTTTAGGAAGTTTGGATGCACTATCAATGGTTAGTTGGAGAGATTTGGATAGCTGCGTGCAGACTGGAATGGTGTGACTCAACTTGGGAGCGGTTCCATAACTTATAGTCATTGTCGAGGGCAACATCATCGATGGCTGGAGTGCAGATGCATGCGGTATGTTGGTTTCCAGGCAACTGACTTTTACAAAAACTTTATTGTTGTATTTATTTGATATGTTTTGACATTTTGTGCTTTTTCGAGTGCATTTTTGTGAATTCTAAGGGCGTAAGAATTTATTGAACTTTATAATGAAATGAAAATATATTTTTGTAGAGAGGGATATTCAAATTAATGATATAAAGGCTGTTTATGTACAAAGTAAAAGGGATTTTTGTTGTTGCAGTGCTATAATTTTGCACACATGAAAAGGGTTTTACTGTGAGCTCATATTAAGACAGGGGTTAAAGTCAGGTATGAGGTTAGCCCACATACTTTAAATAGGGTATTTGTATAATGAGAAAATTCTGATCTAACTATATTTTTGAAAATAACTTGTTTCCTAATCAAGAATATGTAATTTTATGTATGTGAACCGTTATAAGTGAAAAGGTTTTGGAAATAGTAATTGATTTTTGTGTAAATAGAATGTGATGAATTGTGGTAGTTGCGTTTTTTTGATAGGATTGTAGAGAAGTAGTTTTTAAATTGCAGCAAAGTTGCAGTTTGGTGAAGTTTAATTTTCAGCAGCCAGGTAAGCTTCCTAGGTATATTCCAAAATTGCTGGGGAACTCATGAGGGCTGCCGAGGTAAACTTCAGAGTAATTATGTCTTCCCAAGCGTGGGGCTTTTTCCAGGTTGTTTTCACCGAGTAATGCAGAGTAATTATGACTTCCAATGGAGGGGTTCGATTTCTTAAAACCCGAACTTTGTAGTATATATATATATATATATATATATATATATATATATATATTATTGTAAAGTTTAACCTAGAATCATGCCCCACAAATTGGGTGCCGTAATATTGTGAAGTTTAACCTGGTACTCTTGTGTCCCTGCGTTGGGCTGCTATAATAATGCTGTGAATTATTATTAAATATTGCCTCGGCTGCTCCTGAATCGTCCTCTGAATTCGATGCTTCCTATATATTACATACACCTACCTGTTACATCAAACAAACTTCCTCTCATTATTACCATAGAAACCTAAATAGAAATCCACATAATCATGCATTCAAAACTAACTCAATTAACCAAAATATCACACTCTATTTATCTGAAATCCAAATTACACTTTTTTCAAATTTAAGATACTATCACTTTATATACATTCATGTGTTCACTAAATTTTATAACAATCATTTTGCATATTGATAACCCTTTCAACACATAATTTTTTATTAAAGTAAGATTGCATTCCTCATACCTTACGTTACCCTTCGTTCTAGCATGAGCTTACCTTAAAACTTTATAAATGTGCATATAAATTCTCTGCACGACCACTATATCAAAAACCCTCTATACCTTTTTACAACTTTTGGTTATCTGCAAATTAATGAATAATGATCAAAAATCAATTTCGTTTTAACAGTCCTATAAATGTATGTTCAAATAAAAATCAAAGCAAATAATCATAAAACACATCAAAACACCACAAACACTAAGAAAATATTCACCATAAAATGTCTTATTCTATCTCCTACCTTGTAGTTGTCTTCGTACTGCGGTCCACCAACTAGCCCCTTGTAGATGTTGCCGTCAGATAGGTCCTCCGTCTATCCATTAATTCCATGGTCGAATTCCCATGTGTACCATACAAGCCTCTACTCCAAAAACTTTTCTTTTATAAATTTCAATCAAAATATCCAATCTCCAAATTTCATTTTCTTTTTTTTTATTGCAAATAAATTCTATTACCCAAACCTCGCTTTGATCCACATCCAAACAATTTTCAAATTCTAGTACTTCCCGTGCATCCAAACAAAAATGTTTGTACTTACATCTCAACTTTACTATTCGCTAATAACGCTTTATCAGCTTTTACATAAATTTTATTTAATTAGACTGCACTAATTCACTTGGAAGTAAACTCATTGTATTACCGATGGAATCAAAGAGCAAATGAGCAAAGAGCAAAGAGAGGGAGACCCCTCTCTGTCACTGATTATATAATGCAAACTATCTCCACCCTGTTTACAAAAATCGCACGTATACTTGTTCAACCGTTGTCTTATTTTCCTCAAAAATCACCAACGACCGTCAATTTCTCGTAATTTTTCATAACATAACACAACAGTACGTTGTAATGCACTTAAAAGCGTCAACTGTCGTTTCCAATTCTGCGGATTAGCCTCTACTCCACGTCTTTAACCTCAAGCAAACATCCTTTATCTTTCTTGTACATATCGCTCTATTGCACACATATGCTTCTTCCACCTGAATTTCTAGCCCTTCTTATTTAACTTTCACCAATCGACTCGCTTGGCTACATTTCCAACTTTTATGAGCGATGCGTGCTTGCTTACAACTATCCTTGACATTATCCATTTTTAATTTCCTTCCTCTGGATATATTTTATGTTTGTCTCTTATACTTATAGGCTTTTATTCAATCTTGGTCTTTTCATTGCTCTTTCCGACTCTATATCTAAGATTAAAAATTAATATTTTAACTAACGTTTTACTGCTTTTACATCAATTCTGTATGGTTTTGTTTACGTCCTTGGCTGCTTTAATTTCAACGGTTGTTGGTTCCAATAAGCTATTAAATTTGTTTGCGGCAACTTTACTAAGAAATATCTATCTTTCCCCTTGTTATTTGAAACCTAGAAATCGTTATTTTTAACGTGCCTAACGCTTTTAAAACTGTTCCATAGAACTTCATTATGCTATAATTTAACTCCAAATTATTTTTTTATTCTCCTTTACATAAATACTATGATACATGGTCCCTAACTAAATCTAATTAAGATAAATTATTCCTACATTACTCACGCGTTTAACTAAATCAATATTCCCCTATTATCCATTAATTAAGTTAGAAAATAATTGTTGAAAATCTTTTAACTCGATAAATTTTATTATCCCTTTTAATTACACGATTATATATATATATATATATATATATATATATATATATATATAAACCTTTATGGAAATAATAAAGACATATTTACGAATACAAATTGGAAATTGGTCTGTTAAGAATATGAAACCTTATTTTGGTTTTATCCGATGTTTCTGTGGGATAACCTTTACATAACATTTTTTAAGTGAATTACAGTTAGGGATTCACAAATTTTTTTTATTTTCCTTGGTTTAGTAAAAATCTTACCGTTTCGTATAGTATATTAATTTTGTGGCCAATACCCAAATTCGCGCATCAACAACGATACTTACTTTATATAGGAAGTAGGAGTTACTAATTTTGTAATTCTTCAATTCAAGTTTCCTAGTTAATGCTTAAAAATCTTTCTTATGTTTCTTGAATTTTATGATGAAATAAATTACTCACTTATAGGAGGAGAATAAATACAGTCAAATTTATGTTGTATTTTAAGGAATTGAAGAAATTTTCAGTTAGGAATGCTTGGGGATTCCCTGATGAAAAGAAATTCCTTTATTTTTAAGTTGGAATTTTACGAGCGTGTGAAAAATTGCTTTTATATATATATATATATATATATATATATATATATATATATTGTAGCAGTGTAAAATCCTGCTAATAGCATTATAGGTAGGCAATCCTAATTACGCAGCGTGTACATCTATGGTAGTATATAGTTCTATTGCGGGTAGAACAAGTTAGAACGGAGTAGGGATTCGAGATCCGACGGCGATACTCGAGGTCGCTTGGGTTTTCTGGTTCTTGTTGAGTTGAACTTGCAAGCATGAGGGTGATTCGAGAATTGAGTTTCGTAGTAAGAATTCTTGCAAAGAAGCGAGTTTGATTTAAAAAGTTTTATTTAACGAAACTTACAGCAGGCTAGTGGTAGGTGAGATTTCTTTTAAATAAAATTTGCTAATGAAGTATTACAAATTTTAGCTGTCAGTTACGGCTGAAACAAATAACTATATGTTATTTTAAAAATTAGGTGACTAAGGTACCGTCTTGAACGAAAGTGGTTTCCTAGTTATCTATTGGCGTTGGCATAAAATTTGGACTTGATTAACGGAATTTCATAGGAGGCTGTACCATTCGAATTTAATACAAATAACAGGTGACGAATCCACACGTGCGAGTTTGGAGAGCAAAGGTGGCTGATACTGTACAATTCCATGTTCGTCGCAAGGGTCAAGTCGAGTCAAGGACGCAGCTGGCGGCTAGGTTTGGCTTTTTGCAGGCAGATGATATTGTTGTCCTACAAATTATGTAACTAGGTAACTATTACGTTCTAATCTGATCGGGTTTGGAACAAAATTTATTTAAACAAAGTGTAAACTACAATAATTTTATTCGTAACTTACCCCACGATGTTGTAAACATTCCTGGACGTTTTAAATTTAATTTTATTTTAAAATTGTTAGTAAGTTACTTGATGCCTGCTAAGTCCACATTTACTTGACATTAAATTTGAACTATAATGACCTTTACCTCAATCTAACTTCACTTTGAAAATATAGCAACTTTGCATAAAGTGCTTTGTACACATATTTTGTATTAACAAACAGTGTAACACTGATGAGGTTATGAGCTCAGACACTTATCGGCGCATTTAATTTAATTGCAAATGATTTAACGTAATTTAATTTCTTTATTAATTGTATAAAAAATTTTGACTTATGAAAGTTTAAGTCGGTTTGTATATAGTTTTGCTGCTTGAATTTTTTTATTAAGGAATTAAGTCGAATCATGCTTACTTGTACATACCTTTTCTTGTACATATATTACTAAAACATTAGAAATACCTTGCCTTTCAATTGTTTATTGAACTGGTGTGTTTGTGACTTGGTGCATTAAATGGTACACTACTGTGTTAAGCTATACAGGTCATCCCACCCCTGAAGAAGTTATTAGATGTTTTATGCTCTTAAATTATTATAGCTTAGGCTATGTTTTTTTAGTAAGCAAAAATTAGTGTTTTGTTTAGATTCTGCCATACTTAGGGAGACGGAGTTTGCAGCCAGTGCAGCAGTCCCGAGGTATTAGATATATTTTTTTACTCCCTTACAGATAGGTGTACCAAGGAGTAGACAATATATATATATATATATATATATATATATATATATATATTTATTTTGTCATAGTACAGAGATTGTATCGAAATTATATCATTATAATAGCTTCGATAGGGTTGGAAACTAATCTACTCTGATGAGGCTTAACAAGCCGAAACCGTCGGTCAGTGGATGTTTCCTCCCCTGTGAAGTAATAATGCTAATGCTTTGTTAATGGCTATATAACTACTAGCCCGATTTGTATTTGGCAATAGCTCTTATTATTTTCATAAGAGTTTGTTTACAGATACATCTTATTTTATTATATATATATATATATATATATATATATATATATATATATTGCTGTGGATAAGCCTTAAATCGAGCTCCAGCGTTGGGCTGTCCTAAAATCTTTTCCTGAAAATAAAAAAAATCTTCCAATACCTCTGGAACGCCTCCTTATTTCTGCATACCACGGCTAGCTCTAAAATCTGCTTCTTCATAGATACTTACCATCCTAAGTTCGCTCTTTCTCACATGCACTACCAAATAAAATTACCACTCAAATAATGCAACGAAACATACAACCTTTTATTCATACAAATTAAAATTTTCCATTACCAGTTAAATACTTACACATTCGGATATACAGCTTCATAAAATATTACAATCTCAATTATTAAATCCTTTTGAAATTTCATGACTTTAATTTATTTCGACAGTTTTTGTTTTATATGAGTAGATGGGACCGTCTTGAAACCCTAAATTGACTTTTACTCTGGTCTATGGTGAGCTCAGTATAAACCCAGTTCTTCTAAATGCCTAAATACATCGCATCTTCGTTTATAAAACCCTAAAGACCCGTTTACTCTTTACAACAACCTTTTATGTCGTTTATTTACACCTTTTGATAATAAATACAAATTGTTCTTTACATATACCCTTCAAATGAGCTTTTATGTTCATAAAATACACACCTAATGTATCAAATCACTCTAGCCCTAAAATTAACTAGATGATTCATAGTCTGGTGTTTGCTCGTATGTTCTAGACTTCTGTAGAATACACTTTGGTTATGCAACTTGCGTGTTTGACGGGTTGCCTAATAGTTCGTAATACTGCTCCCTCTTTAAAACCGTTACGTCCTATAACTGTAAAAACATTTTGACGCCAATTTGATGACTGATGACGGTGTCGGCAGCTATCTTCCCTGGTGCATCCACCACGTTGTTGGAAATAACAGTCAACACTGTTTGCTTGGTCTTGGTAGGCAACCGGTTGATAGCAACAAACAAGGACCTGGATGTTGGTTTCCTGGAAAATTACTTCTAGCATATTTTGAACGATTCTCCAATCTAAGCTATCAAGTCCACAGCCTAGCTTGGGCACCGCTAGTCTCGTTACTACATTTTCCATCATCTGAGCCTTAAGACTCAGCAAAGCCTCCCATAGATTTCCATAACTAAGTCTCTTCCATGAAGAATTTTTGGTGATCAGATAGTAAACATAACAATTTCCATCCTGAAAAGCCAAGGCTTTTCCTACATTACATTTGATTTTCCAATGCAACACCAGAAGGTACTACATTGGTCAGGAAGCGAGTTTTTTTTTTATCTGAAAAATTTTGCATTTTGTCGAACCCTTGCTGTTTCAAGCAAGGTAGGGATCTTTAACGTGCATGACAACACTCACACATGGGACCTCCATATAACCTCTCATCCGAACGGGGGCGCATTTTTGTGAAAAATGCTCGCCTAACGTTTTTTAAGCGGACCGTGTCGGGATTCGAACCCGGGACCTTAGGCGTAGTAGTCACACGCATACGGTTTTTCCTACAGTTGGTTGCTGTTTTACTAATTTATTCACATATCCAAACTTTTTCTTGAAAACAACAGCTATTCTTCTTGACATTTGCAAATCTTGAGCTACGCACTGTGCAAGGGAATACCCTTCTGGTGCTCTAAATAGATCTTGCTGTTTTTTAACAACGTCAAATCTCGTACTAGCGGAACCACCAAACGCCGCCATGAAACTCTCAAAATCTACATTTGGATCAGGATTAATAACTCTTCGAACACCATTTTCAATACTCGAGTTTTCCTGGTTGTTGCCAGCATAAGATGTTAAACGGTTAAAGTGTTCCACTTTCGATTTACCACGGGGAGATCTTCTGATCCGGTACACTACACCATCAACTCTTTTTAACACTTTGTACAGGCCTTCCAATTGTCTTTTTAATTTTTGGCGATAATCCACGCTTTTTTTGTGGATTGTACAACCACACTAAATCTCCAGGTTGGTAACCACCTTCTTGTGCTATCGTGTCATATTGTGATTTCATTCGATCGATTGCCGCCTGGATATTCTTTCGGAAGTTTTCGTGAATGCTATTTGATCTTTCGCAAGCCTTATTAACGTAATCTTCACCTGCAACCTCTGCTGCAGGTTTAAATCCAAACTGAAGATCACATGATAGCCGCAATTCACGTCCATGTTAGCAAGCACATGAGGCAAGGTAGAAGTTCAAATCAAAAATGGCCAACAGTGCCAGATAAGCAATCAGATATCAAAAGAGAAATGAAAATTTGACACTTCAAATAAATTATTTTCGGCCATCTTCGGGATGGACGATCTTTAGCGATTATTCTCAATTATACAGAATTAGAACCACACCAGTTGTGCTTTTGGAATAAACGCTTCAGAACTAACCAATAGAAAAATTTCATATAGATATAATTATTTGTACTTTGGAATAAATATTTCAGAAATAACCAATAGGAAAATTTCATATAGATATAATTATTTGTACTTATGTAACAAATTAGGAACTTGTGGATTAAAACTAATAATCCAGGATTGTGCGAGATAAATTCTTATAGAAAATATTATTATATAATAAAGAGAATAATTTTATATTTAAATGTAGATATTAGCATTTATATGCTAATAGTGCCAAGCACAAATGTAACATGCTGAAATATAGGCATAAAGGCATGTTACATTAGAAGTTTTTCTCCAAATTCGCACATTTTTCTTCAAATTGAAGTCTTTTCTTCGAATTCGAACTTTTTTCTTCGAATTCGAAGTTTTTCTGCGAATTTGCACTTTTCTTCGAATTTGTACGTTTTCTTGGAATTCGAAGTTTTTTTCGAATTCGCCCTTTTTTCGAATTCAAACTTTTCCTTCGAATTCGAATTTTTATTTCGAATTCGTACTATTTTCGTCAAATTCAAATTTCTTTTTTTCAAATTCAAACTAAAGATTGATGTGGCTCTTTCAAAGCTTCGTAAAAATGAAATAAATCAATAAATTTTTTTGGTGAAAATGATGTTTTGTATCATTTCTTAAAATGCATTTACGATTTATAATGTTTATATTTTCAGTTTTATTAATTTGACCTATACACATACACAAAGCATGTATGTAATTCATATTAGTGAAATATCTAAAAATAAATTTTTGCATCTAAAAGCTTTCAATTTAATTTGCAATGGTATCTTAGAAGCGAACTATACCAGGGTTTTTAACAACTATAGCGTAGATGCAAACCAAGCCTATAACTTCATACGAAGTTTTAAAACTAACCGCTCAGATGGCGGACAAAGATGCCAACAACCTATAAACGCATTGGCACATCTAAACCACAGAGTACATTACTAACTTATTTAACCTATACGCACTATATAAATGCACATGGGGTGTTGCGATTGGAGGTTTAATACAGAATTATTAAGAACTAACTTTAGATGTTAATTACTTGAAACACGACAAATATATATGAATGGCAAATTATTTTATATGCATTCAATATTAATGCTATCTATTAATTTGCAACGAGAGTAAGGAGTTTAGTATAATGATTGAAGATTATTTCCTCTCGTAAACCTATTAGAAAATAGTAGATATGTCAATAATAATTTATTTAAAAAATTGTACTGCCATGGCAACCATTGTACTGTCAAATCAGTATAAATTGTATCGGTAACCAAACACTTTTGTAGGTAAGTAAATTCTATTTCCATATTCATTGTGACTCAAAAATGGATAGCGTATACATGATAACAACACCTCTTGCAGAAACTCTATTGTTACGAGCTACTATTAGGCAACCCGTCAAACACACAAGCGCCGTAAGCAATGTATATACTACAGAAGCCTCGAACCTTTTAGCATACATCGAAGTATGAATCATCTATTTTATTCAGGGTATATATAAGACCGCTGATGAAGTTCAGAGTTAGTCTATATCTACATGTCGAATATAAATTATATCGTGTAAAGTTAATTAGTTACGCTTTAGGAAGTCCAAGAGTAAATATAAATTTGTGTTATGTGAACGTGTATATTGTACCGCCAGCTTGTAGAATACATAAATACACAAAAGTGTAATAAAAAAATTATAGTAGTGTTTAGTGTTGTTGAGAAACCTTATGATTAAGATTTAGTTTAATAAGATATTAGTGCTTGTAAATAGCATTAATGTGATAGTGCTTCATTGTTAATTGGACTGAAAACATCTATAAATAAGGCATATACTGTTAATTAGACTTGTAAACAGTGAGTAATAAAGTGTTATTATTACTTGTTTTAAATTGGTGACACGCGTTAATAGTAGCCCACTACACTGGTGTCAAGCTGTGTTGGGTGTATAATGATTAATTAAGTCTAAAGACATTTGAGTAGTTTGTATATGCCAGTTATAAGAAGCCAAAGTAAAATGGACGCAGAAACTTTAATGAATTTCCTTAATGATTTTAAAACCGGTATGGAAGAAAAGTTAAGTGAAAACGCTAAGAAAATGGAAGTGAGGTCAGTTGAACTAAAATCAACCTTTAAAGAGTTTAAATACGGTATGGAAGTGACAGTGAAAATGCTGCAAAAATAGAAAAAAAGTTGAACAAAATTACAGCAACGCTAGAACAAAGATTTATGGAAGACTCTATTGCATTGAAAAAAGCCTTTACTGAGCAGTGTGACGAAAAATTTCAGTCAAGCTAACGGCCACTAGAAAAGTGTTTAGGTAGCGGCTTTTTGGTTGGGGGTGGTGACAGCTTTTGCTCCGGCTTAGTCAGGGTAAGACTCTAACTCAGGGTATATCAGAAAGTGTAAAACACAGATTATATTAATGAAGGTCAGTATTGAATCAGAGCCTGGACAGGGAATGCCAAGGCGCCAGGAACTGATAAAAATAAAGGAGCGTATGAAACCTAAAGTCTTAGTTCCAACAGACTTCGAAGGAACCCACTTCCAGATCATAAATATAAAACACGCAACTTCACAAAATAACTATCTTTAATATCGTATCGGAACACAAAAACAAATAATGACAAAAATTCTAAATACCAGTTGAATTTCAATATTACCTCAATTATGATTAACACAAGCCTAGAAAATACAAAATTTGTAAATATTATCATAAGTAATTCCGCACGAGTGCATATCAGGGAAGAATAACTTTTAATTTCCCACTCACTTTAATGTTACTAAAATTACTCACGTACTCATATGTCCTTGGCCAAGAATTAATGTAGTAGTACGTAAAATGCATCATAAATTAAGTGCTCAGTGTTCTAACCTCAATTTCAACTAAGCACCTTGTGGAAGCAATCTCTAACAATAGTGTAAATATTAGATACCTTAACGTACTGTTGAAATATTTTACTAATAATCTTAATAAATCACCCTAGGCGGTAAAGAGGGTGCCTAGAAATATACTAAAGGTTGGTTTTAAATATTAAATTTTGTATATAAGTATTGCAGAATTTTGATTGAAGTAGATGTACTTCATAAGAACAGCAATAGCTCAAATTATTAATATTAAGTACGCGTAAGAGAAAATAATATTACTACAATGACACAAAATAAGCACAAACACTAACGAATAATAATACATAGAATAATCTTACTCAATGATTAGCTTCTGTACGTAGTTATCTCACATCAAAGGTAGTCGAAGTCCCAGGCTGCTGGAATCGTAACCCACAGTAACGACAGCTAATCGGCAACGCAAATAAATGAGAAGTTATAAAGTTGGTAATGCGACAACGTTCTTGAGATAAAAGAGGCAGGAGCATAAACAGAATGAAGAGTATACGCATAACAAGTACTATGAGAAGGCGTAGGAAGAAAAACTAAAAACCCTAAAATTTAATATTAGAAATCAAGTTGCAAAGAAAATTGGGGTATTAATTACTACGTAGGTGGGTCAATTAAACGTGCACTAACTGATTTAGAGATAACAGGACGTTACAATATGGAGATTTCAATAACGAACATCTGCACCTACAAAAACTAAGATAATAAAATTTAATCTATTTCAATTCATACCAATTATCAACGTTGATGATGAATTTAAATTCACTATAAGTGAAAATCGAAGGTTGCAAAAGGCAATCTAGAACCATAAAACCAAAATTGCCAAACTCCAATATTAATTTGTCGGTTCTGTCTAAATCCGTAATTAATACGATGATATTGGCAGAAATTCAACCTTCACCAACAACAATTGAAACATGAATGCCTCTTATCCGCAAGGACAAGAGCAAAGTACGGGTAGTTATCATATTTGTAATTTTAAATGCAAATAAATAACGTACATTTGAGTACACGGCAATAACAGGTAATTATGAAGGTTAATACAAAACGAAGGGCAAAGGTAACAACGGTATAAATGGCAGGACAATGCTATCAATAAACAATTGAATTTAGAAATATTAAATAAATAGAATGCTGACACGGAAATGTCAACCGGAAGGTTACATCTCCCCTTCTCTTCGTAAGGAAGTAAACTTCATTGAAGATTGAGTTTACTGACAAAACACACATGAATAAGATCACCACATGAGGGATCCATTTTTGAAAAGTTTGGGCCTCACAACATAAGTATGTTCCACACAACAATTTCAAAAACAAAAGAGAAAAAAAACAAAGCCAAACAAACATAAAGAAAGCATCAACCTTGTTCATCAATAACTGCGGGTTTTAATTCTTGAACATGCCAAGTCCCGGCAGGTTCGCCATCACTATCTTCCAATTCATAAACATAAGCACCAATCTTTTTCTTAACCTTATAAGGTCCTACGAATTTTGGAGCCAGTTTAGCAGATATGAATTTGGTTGCGTCGCTAAGGATCTTGTTACGTCGCTATACAAGTTGACCTATCTGGTAAGTCACATTTCTTCTACGCAGATTGTAGATGTGTCGAAAACGCTCGTAAACGAGACGAATTTAAATTAGACGGTTCGGATGCATCCACATCAGTAAAGTATTCCTTACCATCGGTAACGTGTTCTCTACCAAAATTAATATAATAAGGGGTGAAACCGGTCGTTTCGCTGGTGGAAGTACGAATTGCACAAGCCTCAGTGGCTAATTGATTATCACAAGCACGATGGGTATCCTTGATGTATGAAACAATCATGGTTTTAATAACTCCGTTTGATCTCTGGGTAGGGTTTGCACGAGGATAATAAAAAAAAGTATAGAAACCTTCAGAGTTGTATTTTCGGTATAAGGCTTTAAATTCTTTGCTTTTCAGTTGTGTTCCATTGTCACAAATTATTGATTGTGGAACGCCATAAATCAAAAAGATTCCTTCTTCTAAGTTTTTACACACACTCTTAGCAGTAGCGGAACGGACGGGAAATAAAACTACATACTTGCTAAAGTAGTCGCATACTACCAATAGATGAGTGTAGCCTTGACTTGAGCGGACCAACGGTCCTATAAAATCTATATTAATCATTTACCATGGCCTACTAATTTCGGGACGACTACCCATTAATCCTGTAGGTAGTTTTGTTCGGGTTTCTGTTGTTGGCAAATTGTACAACGATTGACATATCTGGTAATGTCGCCTTCCATCTGACGCCAATAATAAAGATTTTTAATTTTGGAACATGTCTTAAAGATACCCACATGTCCAGCTGTTGGACTATCATAATACCGTGAAAGAACCTCTTTGCGATGGTCTTTGGGAACTACCAGTTTCCAAACGTCAGTCTCGTTGGCGAGTTCGGGTATACCAGGTTAAACATATTTGTATAATTTATTAATTTCAGTATGCCACTGAGGGTACTTTAAAGGAAATTCCGATATTTTGGTAATTATTTTTCTGTACCATGGGTCAGAAATGTTAGAAATTTCGTTGGCATTCGATTGAAGAACATCAACGACACAGGTACGGAACGCGATAAGAAGTCAGGAACGACATTGTCTTTGCCTTTCCGATGAATGATGTTGAAATCGTAGGGTTTCAGACGGAGAGACCACCGAGCTAACCTACCTTGAGGGTCCTTTAAGCGGTGAAACCACAGCAAAAAATGATGGTATGTGATAACCGTAAACGATACGTCATTCAAATAATGTCTTAATTTTTCCACAGCCCAGATAACAGCAATACATTCTCGCTTGGTAGTGGAGTATTTTCTTTCTTGGGTTGTCAAAGAACAAGATAAATAGCAAATAACATTATCACCTTGGTCGGATTCTTGGGTAAGAACAGCTCCGATGCCATAGGCGGAGGCGTCTGTTTTTCAAAATAAACCGTTTCGCAAAATCAGGACAGGTCAAGATGGGGGTTGACACTAAACTCTCCTTAAGGTGATTAAATGCTAACTCACAAGATTCAGACCATTTCCAAATAGTCTTTTTTGTTGTCAAGTCGGTAAGCGGATGTACGATAGTAGAAAAACTTTTGATAAATCTCCGATACCAACTTGCGGTACCTAAAAATCGACGAAGTTCTGTAACAGTTTTTGGACGAGGTACATTCAAAATCGCACTAATCTTCTCGGGGTCGGGTCTTAATCCATTAGCATCTACAACATAGCCTAGGTATTTGAGTTTGGGTACAGAAAATTTACATTTCTCCAAATTAATAACGAGATCAGCTTCAGCCAATCGATCCAGAACTTTTCCGAGAACTTCCAAATGAGTATTAAAATCTTCCAAAATCACAACCACATCATCAAGATACTGTAAGACAAAGGGTTGCAGGTCGGCACCTAAAGTGTTATCTATCAAGTGCTGAAACGTTGTAGGGGCATTAGTCAGACCAAAAGGCATCCTAGTGAACCTATAGAGCCCACGCCCTGAAACCGTAAACGCAGTAAAATCCTTAGAGGACTCAGCTAAAGGCACTTGCCAGTACACTGACTTAATATCAATTGACGATAAATATTGGGCATCACGTAATTGGTCTAAAATCGCAGATATATAAGGCAAAGAATAAGCGTCCTTAATGGTGACGCGATTTAGTTGGCGATAATCGACACAGAATCGGCAGGAACCATCATTTTTCGGAACAAGACAGACAGGTGATGACCATGCACTTTTGCTAGGTTCAACTATTCCCGCTTGTAACATTTCATTTAGTTCATTATCTATGATTTTCTGTTTAGCCGGGGATACAAGGTAGTATCTTTGTTTAATAGGTTTTGTATCAGGAGTGATTTCAATGACATGTTCAGTGGTGGTGCACAAGCCTAAGCCAACTCTCATTATTTTCAATTTATTCGAAATTAAATTATTTAACGCATTGCGCTGATCAATAGATAATTAATCAGGATTATTTAAACTTGCAATGTGAGGAATTTTTGGTTCATTGTCAAAATGCCAAATGTCTTCCTTTAAATTAGGGACAATACCCATTAATTTCCAAAAATCAATATCAAGTATTATATCGTGACACAATTAGAGTACTACTAAAACATTCACAATGCGTAATTTATCTGACAGTTGTATAGGTGTGGCTACATAACCTAAACTTTTACATATTTGTCCGTTAGCAACTGTACATTCAGTTGGCGACTCAATTAAAGTGAGTCTGAGTTTCAATAATAATTTGTAACCAGGTAGTCCTACAACAGTTTGTGTAGCACCGCTATCTACAAGAGCTAAAATAGAATATACCACAATTTTTATTTTCACATAGGGTCTCTGATCACCTTGAACATGCGAGAGAACATAATCAAGTAAGATTTGCGCAGGAAATTGATCAGATTTAAATGTAATTGATTTACATGGATTAATATTTTCAGAATCGAATTTAGGGAAAGTCAAGCTTTGAGACGATTCGAGGTTAACCACTTGACTTAACGGCTTCCTCGCGAAAAGTTTAAATGAGTATTGCACCCGGGACAGGTGTGAATAGTGAAATCGTGTTTACCACACTTATAACAGAATAATTTCTTTGGTTCCGTGCCATTTGCACTAGTATGACCTAAACGTGAACAATTCCAACAAACTACAGTTTTTGAATTAAGTGATGTCTCAACTGCAGCAGGCAACGCAGATGCAACTTCTGACACTGCTTTAGTTTTGCAAACAAATGCAAAATCTGGTTCGACACAGTCGCTTTTTCTACAAGGCGGCACATAATGACTTCGAGTTTTAAACATTCTTCTTCTAATTTACGTAACGAATTAACGGATGCCAGTTGTGCGGTGTAAAAAGGACAAGATTTCTTGAAATAATATCTAATTTTACATCATCGGGTATACTGCCATATCGTCGGAACATTGACTTCATAATTGACAAGTATTCCACGACATTTTCGAAGGGATCTTGAGTTCGCGACAAAATTTCCTTAAATAGTCGACGCTTGTAATCAGGAGGTTCAAAATGTCGAATTAATAAAGAAGATAGGTCGTGCCAATTAGTAAATTGGTGACGATTACTCCTGTACCATAATAAGGCTTTGGATTCAAATAAATCTACAGAACTTTCAAAAAGCTGTAAATCGTAAACACCACGAGCAACTTTAAGCTCATTTACTCTTTCTAGAAAATTATGAACACTAAGTCCAGTAGGATGTCCAAAAAATTTTAAGTTCCATTTAACCTCGGGTGTATGATGACCTTTAAAATTGGAACTAGAGGCAGGATTACTAGAAACAACACTATCTGAAAGATTAGGGACTTTTACAGTTCCATCTGTAGCTAACGTTTGAGTAGCAAACATTGCAGGAAGGACGATAAAATCTGACGCTGTGTGTCCATCCAAATTGTCCATAAGTGTAAGAATGGCTGGTAACAACTGATTATATGTTTTGGTTTGTTCAGGGGTTAACAAAGAAGTATCAGTGAGATTAATTCTTTTTAATAAATAAACAAGACGCAAACGAATGGTAGCCAAAGGTGAGTCCAATTTCTTCAGATATGCCTTAAGTTTCATTAATTTAATTCTAATAATTTCAAATTCTTCATCAGGATTTAATTTCAAAGTTGGGTAAGATAATGATTTATCCAATTGTTCCATTTTAATTAAGGGACTGAGACATGCTCGCATATGTTCTACAGTTTCAGTGGTAGCCATATCACACCACGAATTAATAATTCAAAACACAGCTCATCTTTTCTTAAACGGTTGAGGTCTAATTTATATTCAGCCATTATATACTAAGCAAACAAAAACAAATCTATACACACAAAAATATATCACTACAATGTTACTGTTTCTCCACACGAAAATCGTTTTAATCACAAAACATCAAATAATACTCAAATATACCGCAGAACTTGTGAAACAACAAAATAATAATGAAAAGAGCACGCAAATGTAAAGGTTATACAAATTGACATAAACACAAAAACAAGTTCTGTAAATAGAAATTTTGGTTAACTTCAAGGGCACTAATGAATATCGATTATTCGAGAAAACGCCAAAATATTTAAAACGGGAACACAAAAAAATCAATGCAGGTTTTCGAGACCACACGCGTTGGGTCCGCCAATTTTTGGATGTCACGGAAAATTTCAGTCAAGTTAATGGCCACTAGAAAAGTGCTTAGGTAGCGGCTTTTGGGTTGGGGGCGGTGACAACTTTTGCTCCGGTTTAGTCAGGGTGAGACTCTAATTCAGGGTAGATCAGAAAGTGTAATGCACAGATTATATTAATCAAGGGTTAGTATTGAATCTGAGCCTGGACAGGGAATGCCAAGGCGCCAGGAACTGATAAAAATAAAGGAGCGTATGAAACCTAAAGTCTTAGTTCCAACAGATTTCGAAGAAACCCCCTTCCAGATCATAAATATAAAACACGCAACTTCACAAAATAACTATCTTTAATATCGTATCGGAACACAAAAACAAATAATGACAAAAATTCTAAATACCAGTTGAATTTCAATATTACCTCAATTATGATTAACACAAGCCTAGAAAATACAAAATTTGTAAATATTATCATAAGTAATTCCGCACGAGTGCATATCATGGAAGAATAACTTTTAATTTCCCACTCACTTTAATGTTACTAAAATTACTCACGTACTCATATGTCCTTGGCCAAGAATTAATGTAGTAGTACGTAAAATGCATCATAAATTAAGTGCTCAGTGTTCTAACTTCAATTTCAACTAAGCACCTCGTGGAAGCAATCTCTTACAATAGTGTAAATATTAGATACCTTAACGTACTGTTGAAATATTTCACTAATAATCTTAATAAATCACCCTAGGCGGTAAAGAGGGTGCTTAGAAATATACTAAAGGTTAGTTTTAAATATTAAATTTTGTACATAAGTATTGCAGAATTTGGATTGAAGTAGATGTACTTCATAAGAACAGCAATAGCTCAAATTATTAATATTAAGTACGCGTAAGAGAAAATAATATTACTTCAATGACACAAAATAAGCACAAACACTAACGAATAATAATACATAGAATAATCTTACTCAATGATTAGCTTCTGTACGTAGTTATCTCACATCAAAGGTAGTCGAAGTCCCAGGCTGCTGGAATCGTAACCCACAGTAACGACAGCTGATCCGCAACGCAAATAAATGAGAAGTTATAAAGTTGGTAATGCGACAACGTTCTTGAGATAAAAGAGGCAGGAGCATAAACAGAATGAAGAGCATACGCATAACAAGTACTATGAGAAGGCGAGTTAAGGTTCGGGCCTTTGGAGCTGTGTTTTTAAAAAACAACTTCAAACTCTTAACACATTTATTTGATTTGAAACAGAAATTATGGTGAAATTTGGAATAACTTGTACATAATAACTTTAATAAAAAATAATTAATTGTACTGGTGAGTAGCTTGAACAACGAAGTATGGAGTTCGAAGACTGACTGCCGGGCCTTGAGCTCCCTGGCTTTTTATAATAACCTGCCCCTCACACGGCTGTGGGAACTTGCAGATCTCATGTCTGCTTTACACTTTGTTACAATGTATCAATCTTAATTCTAAGTAATTGCGGTATGTTGACCGCCTGTGACCTGCCACCTGCAGTATTACTGCCCTCACGGATGCAAAGTTGCATGTCCGTTCTCATGAACTGTCGATAACCTCTCTGGGTTATCCTTGTATTACAATGTTGCAATGAACTTATACTTTATTTAACAATTTCTAATAATTCCTATTAGATTCAATATTTCAATATATATAGGTAATTGGGGGATACATAACTCCTCCCACCGTAAATGAAAAATTAAGGTTTTACTTAATTTTTAAATACATAAAATTCATTATTCAAATTCATTTAAAATTCATTGTTTCTAAGGGTATACTTATTGTTTCTTTTTTTCTCTTTGTTTTCTTAAATCTAGAACTGTTTCTTTCATTCTTATATCTAAGGTACATTTTGTAGAATACATATATAATTACAAAAATTATTAAAATGATCAATACAATTGTCCAAACACTTATATTATTATAATGTAACTTTGGCGTTTTGAGTTCACTTAATTGTTCTTTATAACTTTCCACTAATTTCACGGCGTGGTTGAGGTCGTCTAAGTCTAGATGCTCTAGCTTCATAGGTTTCTTGACTATTTCTTCTTCTTCTTGTTCTATCTTGAATTGTAGTTCCGGTAGGTTTGCAAGTTTCTTTGTTGCTATGGGATCTTGATAAACTCTGATTACTTCTTCTTTCAATTTCACATAACAGTCTTCTTTGAGGGTAATTAGTTTGCTTCCGATTAATGCTTGGTTATTTTCATCTTGGTTGCAGTGGATGGTTGCTATTACTTCTGTTGGGAAAATGGCTATCCATTTGTTTTCTGTAACTTTTTGAATTTTCATGTTAGTTATTAGCACTTGTTTGGATTCACAGTTTTAGTAATGATTTGAGAATTTTAATTAGTTGTACTTCACAAGGGCTGTCTTCTTTAATGGTTGTTGTCGTCATCGATTGACATAAATATTGGTTTGGTGTTACTTCAGTACATTTTTTGTTTGTATAACCATATCTCAGTTCATTTAGGGATAGGAATTTGGTTTTGGGTATGATTACTTGGTATGTGCTAGTAACTTTCGTTGGAAAAGCAAATAAATGATAATAATTATAATTGTTACTTTCTACTATCGGGATTTTTATTAAAAATATTATTTCGTTATTCTTAATGTAGCCTTTTACTATAGCTATTTTTTCGAATATTAGAATGTTTGATTCTGTTACATCAAAAGGTAATTTAGTGTTAATTATAAGTGATCTAATTCTTATTAATTCGTTTAATAAATCGGTTGGTTCAATAATACTAGAATGTAGGGTATTTAATTTTGCAAATGTTAATTGGGTTTTGCATACTGCCTAATTTAATTGGTAGTGGTTGTTTTTTATAGGTTATATTATTACTTGGTTGTCCGTTCTACCTGGGCGGAGGTTGACGGTAAGGGTGATGACTGTCCATCTGAAATTACAGGATGTCTTAGGTTTTTCAAATGAATGTACTTTGTTATTTTACCGTTGTCTACTACTGCTACGTTTTTATCTGATATTTTCTTAATTTTAAATGGTCCTAAATTTCTGAGTGCTGTTTTATGTCGCTTGCTTTGAAAGTTTTTCTCATACACGGTTTGTCCTATTGAAAATTTATTTGAGTCGGTATTTTTGTTTCGGGTTGTGGTGATACGTTCCTTATCGTTTTCTAATTTATGTTTTACCTTGTCATAAGTTATTTTTAGTTTTTGTTTGTGGTCTTTCGCGTATTGTTGATATACTTCCTTGTTGTAGTGTATGTCATAGGGATTTCGCGAATCTGAATGTCCTAAGGTTAATTCTAAAGGTGTAAAATTTGTTGATGAGTGAATTGTGTTATTATAGGCGATTAGTGCGTATGACATTAAATTGGTTATATGTTCCTTTTTATAATTTATTCTTAATAATCGAATTTGTTCTAACAGGGTTAAATGTAATCGTTTAATTAGTCCGTTTGATTCAGGGTGGTTTTCCGTTATGAAATGAATTTTTATTTTGTGAAGTTCTAAAGTGTTTTGTATTGTCTCATTTTTAAATTTGCTACCATTGTCTAGAGTTATTGATTCGGGTGTTCCGTAAAATGTGAGATATTGTAAAAATCCTTGGGTCACGTCGATGCTATTTTTGGATGTGATTGGTATTGCTTGGCCTATTTTTGTGAATGCGTCTGCAATTGTTAGATAGTTTTGTGCTTCTACTACTAGAGTATCGGCATGTAGTTTTTGAAATGGTTTGTCGGGTGTTTTGGTTAACATTAAGGGTATCTTTGGGGGTTTCCTATCGTATTTCGCTTTGTCACATAATTCACATTGGTTAATGAAGTCTGTGGTCAATTCCTTCATGTCTTTAAAATAATAACGTCTTACAAGTTGCTTTATTGTTTCGTTAATTCCACGATGGTTGGTTTTTCCTTCGTGTTGATTCCTAATTACATCGTTTATTTCGTCAGGGTCGTCTAGTGTTATTAATTTTCTAGTACATCTGATGAGTTCAGGACCAGAGTTATTGAATAGTTTAATGTATAATTCTGAAAATCTGTGGTATAAATGTTCGGTGTTGAAATAGAAATAAAATCGTTTTTTCTCGGGGGTGTATTCTTTTAGAATTTTAATTATTTGTTCCTCATTGTCATCTTTAGTTATTTGAATTTGGTATATCTTTTTGTTATCTACTTTTGTATATTTTACGGGATTGGGGTTATTTAAAACTTCGGTTATTATAAATTGGTTGGGTTTCATATCGATTGCTTCGTTTAAAATTTTGATCGCGTTTTTAGGTTCTTCGTTTTGTGTCGAATGTATCGTGTCGATCTCGTCTGGATCTTCCCTTATTTCTGCTTCGTCTACGTTTCCTATAATGGATTCCGTTTCTAATGCATTGAGTTGGATTCTGCTTAAAGCGTCTGCGTTGTTGTTATAAATTCCTTTTTTATATATAATTTCGTAATCGTACTCTTCGAGTCTGATTCTCCATCTTTGTAATTTTGAATTCGGTTCTTTCAGTTTGCATAGCCATACTAGTGGTCTATGATCGGTGTATATGTAAAATTTTCTTCCGTATAAATAAGGTCTAAAATATTTTGTTGCCCAAATTATGGCTAATAATTCTTTTTCTATGGTACTATATTTTTGTTCGGTTTCATTTAGGGTTCTGGACGCGTAGCTGATGGGTCTATCGCTACCTACTTTTCCTTGGCTCAATACTGCGCCTAATGCTACATTCGATGCGTCTGTCGTCAGTATAAATGGTTTTGTAAAGTCTGGGTATTCTAATACAGGGTGATTCGTTAATATGTTTTTAATTTTGTCTACGGCTTTAATAAATTCCGGGTGTGTTCAATTTTGTTTCCTTTTTAAACAATTTGTCAGGGTTTGGTTATCTGAGCGTAACCTTTAATGAATTTGCGGTAGTAACCACTAAGTCCTAGAAATCCTTTAATTTCTTTGGTTGTTTTTGGTAATGGGTAATTAAGAACTGCATTTGTTTTGTCTGGATTTGGCATTACTCCTTGGGGTGTTATTACATGTCCTAAAATGATACTTCTTTTGTAAAATTCACTTTTGTCTAATTGTACTTTAAAATGTGCTTGTCTAAGTCTTTCGAATACTTCTTTCAATCTTTCTATGTGTTCTACCAATGATGTAGAATAAACTATGATGTCGTCAAGGTATACAAGGCATTTTTCATTGTGTATTCCTCGTAGTATATTGTCCATGACTCTCTGGAAAGTAGCGGGTGCGTTCTTTAATCCAAATGGCATTCGTTTGTACTCGTAATGTCCTCTAGGTGTGCTGAAGGTTGTTTTTGATATGTCTTTTTCTTCCATCTCTACCTGATGGTATCCTGATGCTAGGTCTAATGTTGAAAAATATTGGCATTTGCCTAATTTGTCTAAAATTTCGGTTATATTTGGTAGTGGATATTTGTCATCTACTGTTTTTTCATTTAACTTTCTATAATCTATTACCATTCTGTACTTTCTCTTTCCGGTTGCGTCTAATTTCTTAGGTACTATTAACACAGGGCTGCTCCATGGTGAATTGGAGTGCTGGATTATGTCTTGGTCTAATAAGTCTGCTACTTGTCTGTCAGCTTCTTCTTGGCTTGCATGAGGTAGTCTATATGCTTTTGTAAAAATTGGCTTGTCGTCTGTTAACTCGATATTATGTTTTACTGTGTTGGTGAATGTTAATGGTATTCCTTCGCAGTGGAATATGTCGCGGTATTCGAAACATAAGTTTTTAATTGATCTTTCTTCTTCTTGATTGATGTCGGTATTGAAGCGGATGTTAGTTAAATTTTCTCTTAACATTTTGTCATGTTCTATTGGGTTGTATTCGTTTTCTAAATTTTCGTCTATTTCCATTTCGTTAAAATTTAGTTCTTCTACGTTAATTGGGTCTGTCAATGATAATTCTACGGGATAGTCGTTTGAATTTAATATTGTGGTGGTTGCATAATTATCTTTTATTTGTACTAAAGCGGTTGGGGTTTCTACTCCTTGTTGAAAAGTCATATGATTTATTATTCCTACCTTTTTGTTAGATTTTACTGGGATTTTTATTTTTCTTTCCGTTCGGGGTTCTATAGTGTATTTTTGTTCAATTTGTGTGTTTTGAAATTTAATGGGGATTTTTCCGTATTTTGTCCTTAATAAGCGATTTTTAATGTCAATGTTGGCTCCTAATTTTCTTAGAAGGTCCATTCCGATTAATCCGTCATATTTGTCGTTAAATTCGAATACACAAAATTTATTATTTATTTATTTATTTATTTATTTATTTAACATTAAATGTTCTCGGTATATTAGCTACGAATTGGTGTAGTGTTGTTTGATGGGCTGTTTTAATTTTAAATGGTTCTCTTTCTACATAATCTAAATAATGTTTTTGTACGGTTCTGGGGCTAATTAATGTTTTTGAGGATCCGGTGTCGTTTAATAGTTTGAATTTAGCGTGGGGTATTTCTATGTATGGTAGTACTAAGTGATTTATGTTATTTAAGTTTATTAAGTTTGGTTGTCTATGAAGGGGTCTATTTGAAAATTTGAGTTCGAGTTTTCGTCGTTGTACTCCTCGTAAGTTTTGTATTGTTCGTCACGTTCATAAGTTTCTGCATGGTTTGATTCATTGTTCGTAGTTGTCTCAATGTAATTATTCTGGTCAGTGTCAAATTTTTCTATTTCTTGATGGAATAGTTCTTCTGATGTAAAATTGCGTTTCTGATGAGGGTTTGGTCGGATATGTGTTATCTTTGTATTTTGTCTGGTGTTACCAGATGAAGTATCCATTGGTGTTGGTTTGTAATAATTATTAGGGTTGTTATTATTATTTTTTATTGGTGTATTTCTATTGGGGTTTGCGTTGAATGCTGGTCTTTGTTGGTTTAGGTTTTGATTAAATCTTGGTTGGAATGCTGGTTTCGTAAAAGTTGGGTTAAATGTTGGTTTTGAAAAATGTTTAAATTGATTATTAAAATTCGTATTGTTGAAACTTGGGTTATTAGTTCGCGGTTGATTTGTTTGTGCGTTAAGGGGTGTGAATTTTTGTTGAGGGATTGTTTGTCTTGTGGCTTGTATGGTTTTTATTGGTGAATAGCTTTTATTCGCGTTGGGGTTGTATAGTCTGTTGCGGTAATGCATTACATTTTCTTCTTCTATGACTAGGTTCATAGCTTCTTCATGATTTTGGGGTCGTTGGAATCTGATTTTATCCGATAGTCGTTCTGGTAAAGCGTTTATATACGTGTCCAGTGCCATTTCGTTATACATTTGTGTTTATAAATGTCTAACGTTTTGATCGAGTTCTTCGATTTTTAATTTGGTTAGTATTAAACTTCTCACGTCTTGGCATTTCATTCCGAATTGGTAGGGGGATTGATTGTGTTCCATTCTAAGGTTTATTAGGTCTCGTACCAGGCATTTTATGTTACGTTGGTCTCCAAAATATGCAATTAGTAGCTGTTTAAACTCCTGCCATTCTTGTAAATCGTCCCTACAGGCGATTAAGGTTAGTGCCCTTCCGGTTAGTTTACTAATTATCAAGCGTATAAGCAATGAATTCCTTTCGTTATCTCCGGGTTTGTAGAAGGTTTTTAGGAACATTTCGGCTGCTCCAATGAAATTTGAAAGATGTGCTTGCGTGCCATCGAATATCTGTATTGTCTCCAAATAGAGTCGCATGTCTGTGCTACTCATGTTGGTTAAGGGTTGTTTTCGATTTTGGGTAATTTCAAAAAAAAAATTATTTTTTTGAATTGAGGTTTATTTCGCTATTTGTATTGTTATTTTCGCTTTGGGTTTACTAATTTTTTGTTTGGGTTGTGAAATTTCAAATTTTGTAAAAATTGTAGTTGGTTTTGCTATTTGTAGCGTTAATTTTGCTTTGGTCTTATTAATTTTCTTTTTAGATTAGATAATTTCAAATTTTGTAAGAATTGGGGTTGGTTTTGCTATTTGTGATGTTAATTTTGCTTTGGATGTATTAAATATCCGTTTAGATTGGGTAATTTCGAATTTTGTAAAAATTGGTGTTGATTTTCTATTTGTAATGTTAATTATGATTTGGATGTATTAATTTTCCGTTTAGATTGGGTAGTTTCGAATTTTGTAAAAATTGGTGTTGATTTTCTATTTGTAATGTTAATTATGATTTGGATGTATTAATTTTTCGTTTAGATTGGGTAGTTTCGAATTTTGTAAAAATTAGGGATGATTTTCCTATTTGAAACGTTAATTTCGGTTTGGGTTTATTAATCTTTTATTTAGGTTAAGTTAATTCAAATTTTGTAAAGATTGAGATTTATTTTGCTATTTTCAGCGTTATTCTTGGTTAGGATTTGTTAATTTTCAGTTTAGACTGCGTCTGGTTATTTTTAGAATCGTAGTGGCTGTTACTTATGCTTAGTTACACAGTGCGGTAATGTACTTGTGAGATTTATACTCGATAATGTTGATTTAATTACCGTAGTCCTGAATTTGCCTGTTTCTGCTTTCTGAAGAATCCGGAGTGAATATATTTGCTCTCACGGTATTTACTTAGCTTTGTTTTAGTTTAATTCTGTTAATTTGTAATTAATACTCTTTCCGTGGGTTGAGTTGCATAAACGTACAGTTCGTCTGTCTTGAATTCTAATTATAACTTGAGGTTAATTACTTTTGCACTTTATTGTTGCAATTAACTACTAAAAGATGTAGTCTTTGTTATTTAATCACGTACACTGATAAACGTTGAGGTAATTAACACTTACAGGTGTTAATAGAAATTAGATACTTTACTTCGGTACTCACTGAATGCTTGCATAAATGATACGTCTATTTATTTTTAGATATCTCCGTGATGCACGGCTTGTAATTGAAAACTCTCCGTTATGAGCGTTTTAATTAAAGCTTCTTATGATGACCGTTTAACTTCACTCAGATAATGCACTTTATAAATGATGAGTAATTTTTAATTACAGATAGTTGCAATTTTACGCGCTTTTATGGATTAATTACTTCTGGGTATTAATGCAACTTATTTGCTGTGGTGAATGCTGGATGTAATTTTATGCGCTTTTATGAGTTAATTAAATGCAACACTGCGTTGCTTTAGTTCTGAAAGTTATTGCAATTCTCTTAGGTTTTAAGTGTATAATAAAGGATGCTTCCTTCGCGAGCTTTGCTTTTTTATGTGGTTTTAAGTTACCGTAGTTTTAGTTAATGCAGAATGTTCTTGCTGTGGTTTATACAGTATTATAGAGGTCAATGTTTTAAATAATCGTTCCGTAATTGCTTGTTTGAATTAGCTTTGAAATTAATTTTGCTTTCTGTCTTTTTAGTTTACTGGATTAAAACGTGCGTTTGAATCGCGCAGGTTAATGTTTCTTATTTGGTGTTAGTGAATGTGCGCCCGTTATTTTGGTTTACTTTTGAGTTTGTTTTAATAATTGTGGTAAGAATCTCTTAAATATCAAGTCTCATTTGCTTTTTAAGAAAATCTCTTTTACTTTCTCATAGAATGTTATACAGTCTCGTTTTTTGAAAATAATTCACTTTGTAACTATTTTCAAGAAAATATTCATAAAATAAAATTCATAACATAATAATAAAATAATAATACTAGCATATATCAATTATAGTTTATGGTTTAAAAGGTATAAAAAGGAATGAACTTACATTAATTTCATCTGTTTCTTTGGTGTGCTCGATCGATGCTGTATCTTGTCCACCTTGGTTTGTTTGTTGGATTTAGACGATTTTTGTTCTTTGTCCAACTTGGTTTGGGTTCTGCCAAAATTGCGAATTAAAATTCTTGGTCACCAATCTTCCGATTTTTGAATTCTTAGTGCCCTTTTGACATCCGTTACGACTGCGCCAGTTAAGGTTCGGGCCTTTGAAGTTGTTTTTTAAAAAAACAGCTCCAAAGGCCCGAACCTTAACTGGCGTAGGAAGAAAAACTAAAAACCCTAAAATTTAATATTAGAAATCAAGTTGCAAAGAAAATTGGGGTATTAATTACCACGTAGGTGGGTCAATTAAACGTGCACTAACTGATTTAGAGATAACAGGACGTTACAATATTGGGATTTCAATAACGAACATCTGCACCTACAAAAACTAAGATAATAAAATTTAATTTATTTCAATTCATACCAATTATCAACGATGATGATGAATTTAAATCTACTATAAGTGAAAATCGAAGGTTGCAAAAGGCAATCTAGAACCATAAAATCAAAATTGCCAAACTCCAATATTAATTTGTCGGTTCTGTCTAAATCCGTAATTAATACCGTGATATTGGCAGAAATTCAACCTTCACCAACAACAATTGAAATATGAATGCCTCTTATCCGCAAGGACAAGAGCAAAGTACGGCTTATTATCATATTTGAACTTTAAATGCAGATAAATAACGTAAATTTGAGTACACGGCAATAACAGGTAATTATGAAGGTTAATACAAAACTAAGGGCAAAGGTAACAACGGTATAGATGGCAAGACAATGCTATCAATAGACAATTGAATTTAGAAATATTATATAAATAGAATGCTGACACAGAAGTGTCAACCGGAAGGTTACAACTTGTTCTAAATTGGTAAACGCGTTAACAGTAGCTCGCTAAAGTATTTTTAATAATGCAAACATAGTCAACAAATTTAATCAAAATGAAACAAAAATAGAAATTGAATATGTATCGAACTTATAAAAAAATTATGTTAATAAGGGTTGCGTTCATAAGACACAACAGTTTGTAAACTGTTACCGATATTTCTGCTGAAAACCTACCCTACAAGCAAACATTTTTAGGAACGGTCGCCAATTTTTTAGTGGGCAAAATTTTACGCTGACTTGCCAAATCAGTTTAAAATGATGTCGTCTGATGAGTAATTATTAACCAATTTAACCTAGTAACACTGGAATGTTGTTGTGTACACACATTTGCAATACCGTGGACTACAAGGCTACCTAATGTATCATTGTTATTATTTGTCAGCGTTCTCTAATTATGACATTTACCTAATTAAGGATATATTGCAGAAAAGTGCGTAACTGAATCAATTATTATCATAAGCGTATTTTGTATTATGATATATTAAAGAGTACAATTGAAAGGTTAAGTTTTGGTATTCAAAAAAATCTTCTTGCTCTAATTGTTATTAGTAAATAATATAGTCAGATGTGCTTATATGGCGATCCTGCCAGCTCTAGAATTGTCTACACATTATCTATTAACTAGCCGCTTGGAGAAATTGGAGATAAATTATGGAATTATGGAAAGGATTCAGCTAAGTTATGTATGCCATGATAGACTGAAAGTAATTAACTAAATTAAGTAGATTATTCATCCCTCTAGCCGCTAACTCTGCTTTTAGATTTTTTGCTATAACCTATTTTTAGCCGTATCTTTAATGTAACTCAGTCGTATAAGATGTCAATCAATATTGTTTTTTTCTCAGATACTCAAATCTCTTAGAATATTTCAAATCGAACCACCTTTACTTATTTAGAGATCAATCTTTTACAAACTATACCGTGTATATCTATAATCTATTTCTAAATGGCATAGCTCTGTTTCGCGGTGGTATGCAAATAAGTTTATAGATTTGGATAAGCGAATTTATAGGTTATTTTGGTTGAGTTTTTATTAAAAAAATATACGAAAATAATACTACTTTAAAGGCTACTGATATGGATTGTAGTAACTGCTAAAGCAAACTGTCTTCTTTGAAAATTTATAAGGAGACCAATGTAGCTTTCCCTCCAACTATTAGAATGATAATTTTGATATGTCGAAGTACTATGACGAACTCATTTGAACATGTTGAAATACTATAACAATGTTATTTTTGATATGTCGATTTACTTTGACGAACTTATTCGAACTTGTGCGGGATACATATTGGGTTTTCACACTCTTTTCAATATTTTTCAAACTTCCATTATCAATAATATATCTTATTCTGCGTGCTACATTATTTTCACTTTGCAGTAAAATGTAAGTTTAACTTTTCTATCTTTCCACGATCTTTATCCACCGCCCTCCTTTGAGTTAGGTTACATGATTTTTCTGATCACAAACCTTGGTTTGATCTACCACCTCTTACCACCCACTTCCCCGCACCAAATCCCTGCCTTTAATTACCCGCACTCAGATAAGCTCGACTAACCTAGATTATTTGACCAAGAAATATAACAATTTTGCAATCTCGATAATTATATTTGCTTTTTTTCTAAATTGTTCCAGATTTATGATTAAATAATTTGGACTATCTCGGTAATAAGAGCATGCTATTGCAAGATCTAAGCAGCGCTATGTTAACTTATACTATTAGAGTTCGTAGATGTACTTGATATCCATTATAAAATAAATTGTGGTGTACGCTGTAGTGATCCGTAATGTTTCTAAGTCGATTCTCATTGGTTGATAACTATTGAAAATATTATAGTGTACATTCCGATATTTGAAGGTATTTGTTAGAATGGCTCAGTAACCACTTACAGATTTTTGAACACATTTCGTGACGTCAGAATTTACGTTATAAGGGGAACATGTGTAGGGATGATCAATCTAGTCGACAGGGTTAAAAGGATTTAGTTTTCAAATTTTAAAAATGGAAGTCGAAAAGCTTTACTTGGCGATTCTATTAAAGTTAATGTTTTATAAGTTAATAATGTAGTTGCTATTTAAAGTAATCTGATTATATCCTGTAATTCCAGCTTTGTTTTGAATGTGATGTTGGTACGTATTGTAAAACCGTTATTTATGTAAACATTGAAGGAAATATTTCTGTGATATCTGTTCTTTTTGTGATAGAATTTGATGTATAACAATGCTACTTTGCCGGTTGTTTTACGTATGATGTGTAATATGTAATTTTCATGTGGATTTACGATTTTATTGAACATGTTTTATGTATAAAGGAGTGTTGTTTGGTTTAGCACCCAACAATTAATATTTATTTATTTATTTTGAAACTTTTCTTGTTTCACTACGCTGGGCGTTAGTGAAACTCAATTAAAAGGATGTTCATTCTTTCTTACAAAAGTCGTGCAGATGTTGTTTTATCCGTATTGATACAATTGACTTTTGAAGACTTCCGCACTAGCTCTGAACTCTATCTTCAGCGGTTTAGAGAGACTATCAGGGGGGGGGGGTCGTTAATTAAATACAGATGTGTAGGGCGACACTTTACTTAGATAATGTGTAAAACAAGAAATATCGCTAAGAAAAATACAGAAACCTCAACGAGTATATTCTGTTGTAGAAATACAAAATTTTGTATTTGTAGATGGTACTACGTTTATCCTGAAATAAAATAAAATACATAAAATAATATTAAAGACAGCAATTTGCGCTTCAAAATAAAATCAAATAAATCAGACAGGTTTTATACATCAATGATTTTTTTCTTTTGTGTTATAGTGCATGGACACTCTAATTATTAAATTTCATGCACATCTGGTAATACTTTTGCTTAAGGGCTTTCTTGAATGTAATTAACCTTGTTTAAATTAATAAAGAAATTAAGACGGCTAAGTATATATATTCTTGAAATCTAATTTTTATATTTTATATAATATAATTACTCCTCCTTTAAACAAGATTTTATTACACGACCTTTGTTCGTCGTCCCTTATGATTTCAAATCGAGGTGCTTTAGCAAACGTTTGGTTGGTTTTTCTTTTACTAATTACTATATTTTATATGCCTCGACTATTTGAAACTTTAATCTCAGGGTTTTCTCACCTACTCACCGTGGGTTCAATCGTGAGTAGATGTGCAATACCCAACCAAACTGCACCCTCGTTTGTTTTACCACTTTTGAAATGTACTAAATTTATTTTGATATGCCAAATCTTAATAGATCTACGATGCCTGATGTCAAATTAATTTATGTAACTTTTATGACTTTAATTTCTGACGTTCTAATATATTCACGGTACTTACCAGAAATATACTGCGCTGAAGGCCTTCCTTTGACTGCTGGCTCAAGTTCGAACTTTGCCGTACGCACTTTTACACAAGATTCTCCAAAATTGTCCTCTTGCGCACTGCCTCCAGGTGTTTGTAAAACAATTTTGATGCCCCAAACCTGAAATAATGTTACCCCAATTTAGAATTTAGTAAAACCTTTATCTACTTTCCTGCGTCAATTCTTCCTCGCCGTATTCCTATCTCCTGTTCCTCTGCTCCGTATCCCGCTTACTTCTCTCTTCGCACAACCAAATCAATCCCGCTGTCTTAATACAAATCACTCCTAATCCTTCTATACCAATTATCCATACGATGTCCTTCTGCCGTTATATCTTCTCAAATCAATCCCAAAATTCTTTACGTCGTCGATGCCTTCTTTAACCACTCCAATATCCTGCTGCCGTAATACCCAAATCTATCCCAAAACCAACACTAATCTTCTCAAATAATATACCGTCGCTTTCTCCTTTACATCAATAACCACTTCCAAAATCTTCTTTACATACACGCTGACTTTCCCTTTTCACTTTTAAACACTTTTATAAACTCCCTTTTATACTTGAATTAAATAATACTCGATGAATACACAAATAAACTTTTATTTCAAAACTATTTTACAATTTTAACGCAGGTTTCATAAATAGGTCTGTATCTGAACAAATTTTAAAAAGAAGTCCTTTATTTATATTGCTTAGTTATTAACTAAACAAACTTAGCTTACTACAATAACATTTTTTACATATATAACATCCAATAACAAATCTCCTATCTTTCAGTGTCCAACATACCTTCGCTATAGTCTTTATAATAATTTTAAATTTCTACCATTGGTCCAAAACACTTCACTAAACTCCAATAACCTTTTACATTTTGATTCACTTTAAATTTTGATTTACAATTCGTCTAAAAGTTTGATTTTATAAAAAGGAAAAGCCAAATAATTCATACACGACCTGGACGCTTTGTTATATTGCAGATATCCATAAATGCGTCCGGCTTTCCGACGGCAAATGTACTCTCAACTGGCTCATGAAATATCAACTCAGTATAAAACCTCAAGTACCGTGCATTATATCAACGTCATAAAGTCATGTTACTACCTTTTGGCATATAAGTTTCAATCTGAAATGGTACATACTTTAACGTATGTAAAGTATAGCAAAATTTATAGTTTTTTAAATTATTAAATCTGAAATATTGACCCTATCGCTTGGCATACACCCCTATTAATACAAATATACCTTTAGAAACCTTCTAACCCCCTCCCTTACACAATAATATATATATATATATATATATATATATATTGCTGTAATTATAGGGTTAATTAAGGGGTAGATTAAGTCATTGGGGTCGTAGAATAAACAAGGGAAACTCCCAAGTAACAGAAGCACAGAATTACAGATATTAGAAGAGTAAATAGGTCATTATAAATAATATTAGTTGAGAGAAGACTGTATATAGCAGTACAAGCGATTAGAACACATATCCAAAAGTAGCTACGAGCAAAGATTAGAATTTAAAAATGTAGCGAAACACATTGAAAATAAATCAGTGAAAAACCTGCATGAATTGGCTAGATAAACATTCAAAAAGTGCGTTAATATATCACCTTAAACGCACGCAGAAATTATGCATTATTTAAAAGCGTACGTGATCTAAAAGAATCACATTTGTTCAAAAATCCAATTTATTAGGAAATAAACAAACACCAAATTTATTCAATCCAGATTAGAATAAGGCCAACAAACAATACTACGTGATCGATTGAATGAAAATTCCTGGGATTTCTGAAGTAGATGTGAGATATAACATTAAATTACGTGACCAGGAACATGGCTTCATGCAATTGAAATACATACAATTGGTAAACTTTCCCAAAATAACAAGAAATAAGACGCTTGGTCTCGCCTAGTACGTGAAGTCGACGAATCACAAACAAAAGGGGCCGATCCTATAAATATCTTGACAATTGAATATCGAGTTAGTATACTTTTGAACTTGGGCAGTTACTATACTTGAAAGTGCTAAATATTTACGTAAAAAGTTAATAAATTGAAGTGAAAATTATTTTAATAAAGTGAAAGCGAGCCGTATTTCTGAAGACGTAAGTAGATAAGATTTAGGAATTTATACCATTTCTAATAATAAATAAAACAGGGCTCTTAATTACCATCTTAATTATCATCCTGATTAACATCCGAAAACTACCATTACAATCTTAAATTACAATCAAAATAATGTTACGATTCCTGTTAAATCTTTAAATAACGATCAAGTACGATCTGAAATACAATTTTTGGATACGAGAATGCTGCCTGTTCAAGCAAATTGATGGTAAATATTCTATTGCGGAAATGAAAAACCTTTCATTGCAATAACGATTTGGATATTAATTTGGTTGTATATCGACATCAATTCTTAGGAATGCAGAGCCTACTAAACCACTTCAGGTCAGATATTTTGATATGATTTATTTTTAAAACTGTTTTATCTCAACAATAATTTAAAGTGTAAGAGCCGACAAATTGGGGTTTCTTGATAAATTTTATAAAAAGCTATAGACATCTTGAAACGTTTCAATAGATCTTTAAAGGTAATAAAAAGCTCGTTTTGCTGGCTTGATTTTCTAAAAATATGACAGATGTAAATAATTTAAAAAGGGGAGAATATATTCATGGTCAAATTGTAAATATTTAATCATTATACTGTGTATTTAGAATTGCTTTATTTAATTGAATCAGCTAGTCGAGGCAAAGAAAATTATAAATTAACATTTTTACAAGTGCTTGAGTAACAGGGGTTAACACAGCAATTTATGACATGCCCAAGCCGTGGGACGAATATCACAGCATAAATAATATATATATATATATATATATATATATATATATATATATATATTCACTGAAAATTATTTCTGAAATATTTTGACAGATAATTATCGTTAGTTTGTGAATATTCAATTAATTTTTATATCTAATGTTAGTCTTGGACAATTTAAATAAAATAGCAAAAGCCTCTAAAGGAATTAGGCATTATAAATGTCATAAATATAATTAAGGGATTTTTTATGTCACCTTTTCAGCACTGAGAAAATGATTCACATATAATAAAAATAGGTTGGTAATAAGATCTTTCAAATTAGTAAAGTTAACCTCATAAATAGTTATCGTGCATAAACAAGTGTATGATTGTATTATTCGTAATTCAAATTCATAAAACTTTAGTTACATAAAGAATTTTATAAAGCATAAATTTTAGATAAAAAGGAACGTTTGAAAATTTAAATTTATAATTAAACATTATCACAAAGATGTTAAGTTCAATGGGTTCAAACTACCAAGGTTAGATTTATACATGACGTTATATGTCAAACAGATGATTGCTGCACAGATAGATATCACTTACCACGTTGACCTCAGGTTTGGCGGCTTGCACCTTTTAACAAACAAGTTCAAACCACACGTGGAAAAAGTTGCCTTATCGTTATAACAAAGCCTTTTAAACTGGAGCCATAATGTAAGTTTCTAATGCGTAATCGCTTTATACGCAATTACATCAGCTGCCTACAAGTATTGCTTAGCTCTAACCATTGCTTCTCAATTATAACAAAATTTCCATGTTGAAATTTAAGGAACGCATATATCTTAGACGCAGTAAAAATTAAACAACCTAACTCGACCATTTTTGCATCAGTAATTAAACGTTATATTTTCCGTATTTTGGTGTTGCTTTAATTTATATTTATACATCAGGTCTTTGTACGTTAGTTTTAGCGTTATTGTTGCACATCAGTTCGTTGTGCGTTAGTTTTAGTGTTGCGCTAAGAAAAACCAAATACAATTAGTTTAAATTATTTAAATATAAAAAATACAAACCATGATGAGTTTCAAACAATTGGATCGATGCATTTATGGAAACTGAATTGCGACTCGCAAGTCCGCCTTAGATATAAACTTTACAATATTGACGTTGCAAGTATCAAAAGCCGACTGGCCGGCACGTCGACAACAGCCTTAACAAGCAGGTGCGCGCAAACACGCTATTGTTATCGCCTTGGAGATACCTTGTAGAAATTTTACAATACAGACTGGACATTTATAACGATGCGCTTTATTTACTATATGATTAAAATTAAAGAAGAACAATAATTGGGGTGTTCCGAAATTATGACACTTTGCTTTTAATTCTGTATTAATTGTTGAAGTATGATTTATATTAAACTGTAAAAGCAAATACACAATACCTAATTGTTAAGCGTTAATTTAGCAGAAGAAAAACAAACTGTTACAATTTGAATTGTTTATTTAGTATCTAATAGAGAGTTGGAACTCCAATTGCATTGTACTTATTGTAGAATCAATAGTACATGTACCATTATTGTGATTTTACAATAATTAGTGAAAAGTACCAACATCATTACTTAGATATTAAAGAAAATATTATGCAAGCTTGAATATGAACAGTATTATATTTCTATGTTATATTTGTATAATATTTGTGAATTGGTTTGGCATTTTTATTATGTGTAATTGTTTTATTTCAGCATATTAACCACATTTACAACTGCATCGCTTACGGTTTAAACTTAATTATACGTTTGTTGTGCGTTTATCCTATTATCTAACCGATGTCCTTCTATAATTAACTAGTATTTATCGTTTGTAATAATTTGTTGTGATGCAATTAATTTGAATCTCTGGTATGACCGCCTATCTCGTTCTTTTGCGTTTGCATTTATGACTATGTTGGGGATAGTCTATTCAATAACCAGCGCCTTTTAACTATGCACAATCATACCATAAGTTTATTTCAATGATTCATGTTGTCGTGTCAATGTACTTGTAGTTGTACCCCTTTGCAAATAATAGGAAGTAGGCTAGCCTTTGTGAAATATTTTGAAACACGGGCTGGAAACTGTTAATGCGTGTATGTGAGCGCGTGTGATGGAGCCATGTTGAATATTACTAACATTTTACGTCCGTACGGGGAGGAACATAGGAAGTTATGGTACAGGTTATCTTCCTGGTGTCCCCCATCTTCAATTTTAGCTGCGTAGTATTAGCACAGCCGATCTCGGTACCTGCCAGAAAAGACTAGCTGGCCTACACTAACGTTTCTTCAGTGGTCATGTGTGGTATGTCTGGGTAACAGTAGACATCCCGTCAATTTCAATGTTGGCGATCTGGGTATTTATACGTCACCTGTCCTTGCCAAGATGTGCCAAATGCAGTTGGAAGTGTGAGGGCACTTTGGGGTTTTCTCTGCCGTGCTCTTTTTCCAATCGCCCAGGTTGAGTATGGCAGTGTTTGCTTTCAATGTTATTTTCCTATGCTTGCATGCGAATGACCTATTGGTTATTGTTTTGATTAAAATCAATCTAGGTAAATTCTGTAGTTTTATTTCAAACTTTTCCGCCTTAACGCCATCTACCCAGTGTGAGTTTGGGTCACATAATAACAACAAAACGTAGGTATCGTCGAGCCACTACCACTAGATGTTAGATCATGGAGTCCGGTGTGCCGTTCATAGAGGGCGTTCGGGTCAGTCTTCAGGTTGGTTATACTACAACGCTAATATACATAGTACGAATAAAAACCCATATGTGTAGGAGGTGAAAACACTAGAAGTTGGTTAAAATTGTAAAACCAGGTGAAAGACTTTTGACGTTGCTATTCGAAGATTTAGGTAACATTTGCGACTTAGAAAATTTTAATCATATACCCATATGGTTATGGGTTTGAGTCTACCACCGTGAAACAAATATGTTTTGCATGTAGTGGGTGTTGTGGTGCGTTAAGGGTATTGTTAACGATTGATTTATTATATAACTCAAGTTTTTCGGTAATAAAAGGATAGTTAGGCAGAAAATAAACCGATCCAAAAGGGCGACACGTTACCGTAGACTGGAGCAAATACCGGGGTGAATTTATAGAGGAAGTGTATGCAATGACTCTACATAAAAATCCTAGAGAATTCTGGTTTGCATTTAATTAAGAGAAAACAAATATTGCATGTATTTAGAAAATTAATTGTAATACATGGTAACATTTTATTGTTGTTGCGTGATAAGCAATTAAATTTGCTGTCACTTTAGTTTTCCTACCTAATCGCTGACTTTGCTTGGGAGTGCCCTCGACAACTTTCGCTTGAGCTTAAATAGTAGGTATGGCTGGGCTTTTTCATTTTACCTTTTACATCGTAGAGAACATGTCCATAATCCACGATTCAGCTAAAAATATGTAACACGTTAAAAAATTAATAAACATGAATCTCCCCTAAAAAAAGTAATGTATTGAAACGAGCTACTGCTACCGCGTTTCTTTAACTTAAAAACAAGTAATAACAAACGTCTTTATTACTCACTGTTCACAAGTCTAATTAACAGTATATGTCTTGTTTATAGATGTTTTCAGTCCACTTAACAATGAAGCACTATTAAACTAACGAATTTACAAGCACTAATATCTTCTTAAACTAACTTCTTTACCATAGGTCCATTAACAACACTAACACAACTATTTGTTTATACACTTCTATTTATTTATGTATACTACAAGCGGCATGTACATTAGACACAGCATATATCATTTATGTATAAATTCTTGAACTTCTAAAAGCTCAACTACGTTTACTGTACACGATATAATTTATATTAGACATTCAAGTATAGACTAACTCTTACATTCATATGCGGCCTTATATATACCCTGAATTAAAGATATGACTCATTATCTAGTATTTTCTAGAAGAATTCTGGAACCGTAGAGAATAAACAGTGCTTGCGGCGTTTTGTGTGTGTTTGATGGGTTGTCTAGTAGTAGCTCGCAACAGTATAAATAAACACCAAGTTTTAACTTAAAGATATCAGTTTCTGTTAATTTTTCAGATTCATAATGAAGTATTTGTCCATTCGACTACAGTAACAACCATTAGCGATGAAACTAAGTACTTACAAAAACAACACTAAGTAGTCAACCATATTCACGAAGCGCAAAATAGAATATCACTGCCATTTTATATTTCTGGATACTATTGTACCCTACCGGCGCCTACCAGTAAGTAGATACATAATCCCATATATAATGTTTGATGTAGAGCTATAGATAGCACTGTAGTATATTTTAACTTACAAAAATTAAAATAGTGACTAGTCACCAATAATCGGACAGCGAAATTCAATAGACGGACAGTAGTGCACCAGTAGCATAGACAAAAGCAAGTAGAGGCCTTTCAAAACCTTATGAGCTGTTGCGCAGAACACCATTTTAAGTTATTTATGTTAAAGTACAGGCTAAAAACATTGACAACTCAGCTGTCGATTTTTAATTCATCTGTCATTTATTTGCGTTTTAAGATTTGTAGTTCATTATTATTGTTTTTGTTTATTATTAATGAGATTTCAATGATTCAACTTTAACCAGTTTTTCAAAACTACTGCAACTCAGTCTAGTTTTTTATTTGTAGGGTAGGTATAGTGAAGGTTTCAATTCAATGAGAAAAAAAATGTTTGGTTTTACAGATTATTTTGTTATTTCTGAGCTTTTAAATTTAACAATGAGTAACCGCAAAAAAACAGTTTATAGTCAAGAAAGAGAAATTATTCATAGTATGTGTAGGTTTATGAGAGAAGAAAAGAATGGAATGCCTGTTATTTTTATGAATAATTTACAAAGAACGAGTAGCAACAGCAACTGGAGTTGGACCAAACACAATCGAGCGAATTATTTCAGAAGCGAAGAGCAAACTGGAGAGTGGCAAATTTGTGTCACCAAGGAAAAAAATTAATAAGAGAGGTCCTCAATATAATGTGGGCCAATTTGAGGATTGTGGTAGTAATTTTAGGATTTTTAGATTAAATTTATATGAAATATGCATTCTTAAAAAATAATAAGAGGACAGTATTTTGGCTGCAAAGATTTAGCCTGTCTATTTTTATCCACACACGCACGGAAACATGACACATGAAAAGAACAATAAACAATACACCAAAAAAGTTACACGTTCCGCATACAAACATTGAAGTTTTATAATTTATATTATGTCGATAAATTACTGGTTATGCAATCCACATAGCATAGCAGATGATTTAATTTAGATTACGTATCCGGATTGAATGTTTTTAGTTTTTACTTATATTGTATTGTTCTTTCTTTTTATACGATACCTCTCGCTTCTTTTATTGCGCATCTCACAGCCCATGAGATTTTGAAACACCTATAAATAAATATCTTTAATAGAATGACCTTGGCTCATGTTTTGATTTCCTTCCACTGGCAAGAGACGCTTTAGTCAATATAATGTAACCTGGTGTGACCAGTATTTATTTTAGGTTTCTATTATCCGTATGACTTATTTGGATGCCATTATTATAATGTTCATAACATTAATGCCATTCTTGTTTTTAATAAACGAATTTGTCAACAGACTAAAATTAGGCAAGATCACCTTGGCCCCCCCAACACCAAATTATTTTATTTTCTGTATAGCATCTGATTGCACCAACATTGCACCACATAGCACCACAAGACTTATAGCTAGCACCCAAAAACTATGTGAGTTATTACAGTTCAAAGTTTGGGGGGGGGCTAAGGTGATACCAGCCCCCCCACTACACTTTTTTCCAAATTTTTCTCTTGCACCTGATGGCACTAACATAGCACCACATAGCATCACCATTCTCACAGCTAGCACCCAAAAATTGGTGCAGATATAGCAATTTAAAGTTTAGAGCTCTAGGCTACGTCAGCCCCCCCACTAAATTTTTTTCAAATTTTTCCTCTTGCACCTGTTAGAACTAATATAGCACTACATAGCACCACCAGTCCCATATCTAGCACTCAAAAAATGACGAAGGTATAGCAGTTTAAAGTTTATGACCTTGGGCGATGTTAGTCCCCCCACTCTACTTTTTTTAATTTTTTTTTCTTGCACTTGCTAGTACTAACATAGCACCGCATAGCACCACCAATCGTATAGCTAGCACCCAAAAAATGGCGGAGATATAACAGTTTAAAGTTTAATCTTTTATCTTGCACCTGCTAGTGCGTCAGCGACCCCCACACACACTTTCTTGAAATTTTTCTTTTTGAAACTGTTAGAACTAATATAGCACTACATAGCACCACCAGTCCCATAGCTAGCACTCAAAAAATGACGAAGGTATAGCAGTTTAAAGTTTATGACCTTGGGCGATGTTAGTCCCCCCTCCTCTACTTTTTTTAATTTTTTTTTCTTGCACTTGCTAGTACTAACATAGCACCGCATAGCACTACCAATCGTATAGCTAGCACCCAAAAAATGGCGGAGATATAACAGTTTAAAGTTTAATCTTTTATCTTGCACCTGCTAGTGCGTCAGCGACCCCCACACACACTTTCTTGAAATTTTTCTTCCTGAAACTGTTAGAACTAATATAGCACTACATAGCACCACCAGTCCCATAGCTAGCACTCAAAAAATGACAAAGGTATAGCAGTTTAAAGTTTATGACCTTGGGCGATGTTAGTCCCCCCCACTCTACTTTTTTTAATTTTTTTTTCTTGCACTTGCTAGTACTAACATAGCACCGCATAGCACCACCAATCGTATAGCTAGCACCCAAAAAATGGCAGAGATATAACAGTTTAAAGTTTAATCTTTTATCTTGCACCTGCTAGTGCGTCAGCGACCCCCACACACACTTTCTTGAAATTTTTTTTATTGCAACTGTTTGAACTAATATAGCACTGCATAGCACCAACAGTTGCATAGCTAGTACCTATAAAATGGTAAGATATATCGGTACACACTTTGGGGAGGGCTAAAATAGCATGAGCCTTTTGGCAAAATTTTCTCTAATTTTTTCTCGCACTGCTAATATTAACAAAGTACCGCGTAGTACCACCAGTCGCATACCTAACACCCAAAGTATAACGATTAGAAGTTTGGGGCCAGATAAGATTAAGGGCACGATCGGATGAATGGTTGGCTGCCTAAAATCCATCAAAAAAAAAGGTTATTCTGTTTAGTAAATAACTTTTGTTGGATTGAAATTATGCAAAATGTAACTTCACCATTAGACTCACAAAACTTTGTACTTTCTAACGAAGGTTTGCTTTTTTTTTCTAAAGTGCAGTAATAAGCAAGAAATAGCTGTTAAAAGTAATGTTAAAATTTACTTACTTTATTTTAGTTACTACATCTAACATAATCAATTTGTATATAAAAAAAACATTCTTGGATAGCAGAATACATATATAATCATTCTGTTAAAAAAATTTCAAAAATATTGATCATGATAGCCGTAATGTACTGAATGGATTTTATTGAATTATTACATTAATTGTACGCCATTTTAATAGAAATTGTTTAGGACTTCCTCCGAAGATGGCACTGTTAATGATGTATAGAATAAGGTTTAAAACCAGAATATTTCAAATTGAATTATTTTGGACTTTGTTTTTGTCGCATTGAAATGAAGTAAACTAATAATATATGGTGAATTATCTTTTGATAAGTGTAATATAATAATGATTGGATTAATTGCGAATATTTATGAAGCCAAAAATGACATAACCTCAACATCCATGGTTTGTAAACTTTCATGTTTATGTTTACAAGCAATAAGTAAATTATTACGGCAGTGTTACTTTGTGAAGCTTATACTGTTATAATAGTTTAAAAAAAAAAGGGTAGTGTGCCGTATCCCCAAACGTAACTAGATACTCTACAATATTCAATATAAGCAAAATATTGCATCATGTTAGCAAGAGTAATGTTTATTAAAATATCTTAGTGGAACCATTGCAGGGAAATAGGATACATTTTGTTACAAATTAGGTTGCGTGTTTGGTACTCGGCAAAATGGTTTTCAAATTTGAACGATCTGGGGGAGGACGTTCTCAAAAAACGATAATTTTTCCTACATCATTTTACACTTCACTTTGCTGACGTTCATTGTCTTGTGTATCTTCACCAGGGGTCTGCAATGGTAATTATATCTTCAATTTGAAAAGTGTCAAAATCAGCTTTAAATATATAGGCAACTTATTAGTGTACCCATTCTTTACCCCCACGTAGCAGACTTCCGTCTTTTTTGGTCATACAAAGTCCAAATGTAACGTCAAATAGATGTGATAATGAAATTTTCTCAAATTGTGCTGCCGGCAAAAAAGGATTATAATAAACAATAAACTTTAAAACTCCCACTAATTATGAAATATATTTTAGGCTAAATTAAAAATAAAAATGGAAAAGTTTATTTAGGATTAAACAATTTACGAAACTAGACCTAAATTTAGGCATTAGAAATAAACCATACAAGAATTCCTCTTTGGTTTATTCTGTCAAAAAAAAGCTATTTTGTTACATTAAATCGACTCTGTCAAAAACGACTAAACGTTTATTTCAATAAATATTTCAAACTAATAGAATATTTGGGGTCTTCGGTTTAATATTTTTCATCAAATGCTAATATCGAAAAATGTATTTCCAATACAAAAAAACTTTGAGTTGTTACCTGTAAAGTATGCTTTATTAAAACAAAATTATTACAAATGTTTTATTTTTAATGAATAACTAAGAAATTAAAAATAGGTTCAATTGTTGTAACATTTACAATGTGTATATAGGTATTTTTGAACAGTAAGTCATTACCAACCAAAAACTTAAAAGGAACACTGTTTTACACAATACGTATCAATGTAAATGATATAAAACTATTGGTGAAAAGAAGTGAATAACAGGCATTTGTAAATAATATTTTTTAAACCACACATTTTAAGGTCAATAGATAAACGTTTAGTAATAAATATACGAACAGCTTTCGAATTGAAATTGACTTTATTGTTGTTAATATTACATTAAATATTAGTATATAAGGCATGTTTGTAGGTCCGTACAGGGAAAGTTTAGTCATAGGATACATTTTGTTACAAATTAGGTTGCGAGTTTGGTACTCGGCAAAATGATTTTCAAATTTGAACGATCTGGGGGAGGACGTTCTCAAAAAACGATAATTTTTCCTACATCATTTTACACTTCACTTTGGGGACGTTCATTGTCTTGTGTATCTTCACCAGGGGTCTGTAATGGTAATTATATTTTCAATTTGAAAAGTGTTAAAATCAGCTTTAAATATATAGGCAACTTATTAGTGTGCCCATTCTTTACCCCCACGTAGCAGACTTCCGTCATTTTTTGCTCATACATAGTTCACATGTAACGTCAAAAAGATGTGATAATAACATTTTCTCAAATTCTGCTGCCGGCAAAAAATGATTATAATAAACAATAAACTTCAAAACTCCCACTAATTATGAAATATATTTTAGGCTAAATTAAAAATAAAAATGGAAAAGTTTATTTAGGATTAAACAATTTACGAAACTACACCTGATTGATGGTGATTAAGGAGGTTGATATAAATGTGTGATAAAAATATAAATATGCAAATTACAATGAAGGACCAATTGCTTTTATAGCAATAACGATAATGGTGGAGCGGTTATGTAATAACTAAAAGACAACTACCAACTAATTAAGGAAGGGTATAAATACCTTAAGTCCTGCGCCGCTGGGGGCAATAGACACTTTCACGCACAAAAGCTTTTACGGAGAACCAGAAACACGCACGAAAATGGTGTCGGTCTCGCTTTCAAAGCTCTAACACAACCGTCCTTTTCAAGGGTTCGAAGGCGACTTGCTTCTTTAAAGGCTCGAGTACGACTGTCACTTTATGCACTGTTATTGCCGGTATATAAAATGTTTCACTCAAACTGTAGGATGCACGCACAAAGTATTTATTGTCACAAAATACCGAATTGTTCGATGACGACGTAACAACACCTAACTTTAGGCATTAGAAATAAACCATAAAAGAATTCCTTTTTGGTTTATTCTGTCAAAAAATAGCTATTTTGTTACATTAAATCGACTCTGTCAAAAACGACTAAACGTTTATTTCAATAAATATTTCAAACTAATAGAATATTTGGGGTCTTCGGTTTAATATTTTTCATCAAATGCTAATATCGAAAAAGGTATTTCCAATACAAAAAAACTTTGAGTTGTTACCTGTAAAGTGTGCTTTATTAAAACAGAATTATTACAAATGTTTTATTTTTAATTAATAACTAAGAAATTAAAAATAGGTTCAATTGTTGTAACATTTACAATAATGTGTATATAGGTATTTTTGAACAGTAAGTCATTACCAACCAAAAACTTAAAAAGATCACTGTTTTACATAATACGTAGCAATGTAAATGATATAAAACTATTGGTGAAAAGAAGTGAATAACAGGCATTTGTAAATAATATTTTTTAAACCACATATTTTAAGGTCAATAGATAAACGTTTAGTAATAAATATACGAACAGCTTTCGAATTGAAATTGACTTTATTGTTGTTAATATTACATTAAATATTAGTATATAAGGCATGTTTGTAGGTCCATACAGGGAAAGTTTAGTCATAGACTATCTTACACTTAACCTGCATAAACCACTACATATCTCTACAAGGAAAATGAGTGAAGCAAATGAATAATTACACAATAATTGAAAAATATACAATTAGGCTATGTTACTACTTATCCAAAATATGCGCCCTGATTTGAATCTTGAATGCAGTAAAAGTAAAAAAGATTTTTATATCCATCTGGAATTGCATTATAAGTAGAAACAGCATTATAGATGAATCTTCTCTGAAACATAGCAGTCAGTTGTTTGGGAATTGTTAAAGTTTTAGTGTGTCTAATATTGATGCAATGCACTTTGGAGCGTGCCATTAATATTTTAGCAAATCCTCTGAAGTCATTTATAATTATTTTAAGAACAAAACATAACAAATGATGTTTCCTGCAGTTATCCATATTTAACCAGTGCAACTCTATTATCTTATGCGATACATGATCAAATTTTTTTAGTCCAAAAACTAAACGACAACAAGTATTTTGAATCCTTTGTATTTGTGTCATAGAAGTGCTTTCAAGGTTTGGACCATATATAAAATCACAATAGTTAAATAATGACAAAACTAGCTTCCGACAACAGCTTTTTCAATTGTAAGGTTAGTATAGACCGACAAGCATATAGTTGTTTAAGTGCTATATACGACCTTTTTATTAACCTTGCAACATGTGACTTAAAGCGTAGATCATCGTCAAGTATTAAACAGAAATTTCTTAAAGAACTAACTAATGGTAGAGGTATTGTTAATTATGACTTTTATCTTATCCTTAACACAATCTCTAATTTTCTCTGTGATCCGAAACAATATCAGCATCAATAGTACCTGCACGAACAAATAATTCATCACTTGATAAATATATGGAATCAATAAAGAGTACTGCTGTTATTTACTATGCGCTTAGGTTCGTTTATTATTAGATGAATCCATAAGAATCAATGCAGCATGTGATAATATTACTTAAATTGAAAAGATTCACATTGACATCACCTAAACATATTATATTATCCATCATGGGTGCTAAATAAGATAATATATTATTTAGTTCATCAACACAACTAAGCGGATTAGAGTTTGGGGATCTGTATACTGTGCCTACAGTAAAAGTTTTGCGATTTAATTTAAACATTATCCAAAATATATTCAAGTATACGAGTCAATTGCATACCAAACAAAATAACCTGACATTTAAGTTCCTTCCTTACGTACACACCAACCCCACCCCCTGGACCTTTCCTTGTGGTAGCCAACACACTTGGCCGATTTAAAGTGTCACGTTGGTGATATTGATGTAATGATTGTATCCTTTTTTAACTTTTGAAAGCAAACAAGTTTTCTGTAAACGAGTCGATATAAATTTATTGCACAAATAATAATGACAATGAAACTTAAATCTAAATTTCTTGTATAAAAACTCTAGCAGGTCATGATTGATTAAACATCAATCGCTAAACATTAATAATTTGTTAACATAAATATTGCACAATAAATAAATCAATTTGGTGACCGTTACCATACACTTGTGTATTGTGTTTGTGTTGGTCTCGTGCTAACAAAACCAACTAAAATTACCGTGTAGGTAATACTGGTTATTCTGATCAGTATCACAGCCACTGCTATCACTATTTGTATCACCCACTTTGATAATTAAAGGTTCGACAACATCAAACTGCTGTACTATAGCCCACCATTCCATCATACATTTTTCTGCATGTGTGATACTTTTTTGCCAATATGACCCATCTATTCTTTGCAAAGATTCTTGCCATATCAAGTTGACATTTGTGTCATTATAAAGTTGGTTAAGCCGTCCAACATTTTTATTGTAATATTTTTTACAGTTTGCCCATACCAACTCTATAGGATTAAACTCGCAGTGATACGGAGGTAGCCGCAAAACTTTGTGTCCGTACATTTCTGCTAGGGTATCTATTTCATAAATTTTTGGTTGTGAATGTTTTTTAATTAATGATAATAGTTCCCTTTTTAACGTGTGACTGCCGCAACTAACATTGTGTTTAATCAAGTAATCAATGATATTTAGCATTGTCTAGAATAATTACATTGGGTTTGCTTAAATTAGGAATTAAACGTTCTTCAAACCATTTTGTAAATAATGCTGCATTCATGTCTCCATGATAGTCAGCACTTGGAGATTTTGTAGAATGCAAAAGTGCTGCATTAGGGATGAATCCAGTTTTGTTGCCTGCATGTACGACTATGAACCTGTAATAAAAAATATTTTTATTAAATGTAATTTTAACTTTAAAAAACTAACCGTTTTCTTTTTACAGGAGGTTTTCTCTTTACACTGAGCTTGGAACCATTATGCCAACTCTTCTTAACAGAACCTCGACTAAAAATCCACGTCTCATCCAAGAAAACAGGATCATAAAGTTACAATTGTTTGTACATTTCATATGCTCTTAAAAACTTCACTCGTGCAGCAGCAATATGTTCCTGTTCAAGCACAGTCCTTCTACCATCGTCCAATTTAAAAGAAAAACCAATTGTTGATAGAAGTCTCGTCAGACTAGACTGGCTGAAGTTAAAAATTTGAGCGGTTACAATTTCTTGTCGTAAAGATTTAACAGTTACATGGAGCCCTAAAAGCATAATACCAAAAAACGCTAAATAAAATTGTTATGAAAACTATATTACATTTGGAATACATTTCGTGTAAATTTTTCGTTTAACCGCATCTATTACAAAACCATCTACATCAGACGATTTAGACTTGTTGAATTTTCGGTGCTTGCTCGGTGACTCTGGAACTTTATTTTCTTTTCGGGTTTCTAAAACTCTCTTTTTAATGGAACGAAGAGAACTTAGTCCTATCCCACAAGCCTCAGATGTTCGCTAACAATAAGCAACAGTTAAAACACAACATATCACTTAAAATTTGATTATACCTGCAATACTGACTCAAATGGGGCCAAGGTTCCATGATTATCACGTTCTCTTTCAAAAGATGTTACAACATTCATCACCAACAACTGAGCTTAAAAGTTCAAATGTTTGTTACGAAGCGTGTTCATTTTGATAAGTGTTGACCAACACTATTCAATGTGTAGAAGGTTCTTAGTTTAAAAAAACTGTTTGTTGTATATCAGAATTATCTTTAAAAGAAAAGTAGAAAATCGCAAGTGAAATAACAAAGCACAAATTCTAACCTAACCTTAAAAATGTTTGACAATTAATTACAAACGGAAATATTTTATGGACATACGTTCAGAGTGGTTGCATTGAATTATACAGCCGACGAATATTTTTCTAGCTATCCTTTTTAGATGGGGAAGCGCCAGGTAATAGAGTAGCATAACAATATTGTGGCTGTGTTTTATTCATATGCGCAACGATGAGTCATGCTTGACTTTATTTGATTTCAACTATATCTAACGCTTTGCTTGCTGTTCAACAACTTCGAAATTGCTGAAGGTCATTTACGATGAATAGTTACAGAAATGGAGAAAAACCAGCATCGTACCGTATCCTAGCAACCGTTATTTGCCTAACTTGGAAACGAACCACTAAACTACTAAAGTTAAAATAAAGTAGTTCCCTCTATCATGCGAAAGTCATACCACAAAGGCGGCTATTTTAAAATTAGTTCGTGTTATGAAAATAGAGGGATGCTATCGCGCCCTTAACACTCCTTGCTGTATGCATTATATTTTATTATTTTCGTGCACCTACAAACACTAACATAGCAATAAGTATCACCACCAATTGCTTAACTTTAAACCAAATGGGTGAGACATAACAAGTTGATAGTGGTTCCACCCTCGCTACTCCCTCCTAACACGCTAGAACTTCGCTTGTGACATTATGCCTCCGCATAGCAGTAAAAATTGTGTAGGTAGCTAGATTGGATAAGATATTGAAGCTACAGCGGTTTAAAGTTACGTGGGATAGACTTAGTGCTACAAACTCCCTACAACATCTTTCAGAATTTTTTCCATGAAGTGGATGGCAAAACGTATTATCTTATTTTGTGTTTTTTTGTAATTAGATTGCCAACCAGTAAAATCCTGGAGTATAGATAGTTCGTAGCTTGCAGCAACTAAGATATGCCTACAGCCCACACATTTCACATTTGGTTGAATCTTTTAAATAGTAACAATTACCGTTTTAAAGTTTTATGCAATAAATCAGCATAAAATTTGTTGTATTATTTAATCTGATGGACACAGTGGTGGCGTTATATAAAATTCTTTCCGCAACACTACTATACCTGCTTTATTGGAAGATTTGCAGCACTAATTCTTGATGTGCAATTCGGTGTTTTTATAATGGCAGAGGCACGTAGTGATTGAAAGACCATTATATTAGATATGCAACTTGTATGTAACATACCAAAAGTACACTTATAGACCTGAATTAAATATACTGTTTTTTAAAAAACAGGTAGCTATACGATTTGTGGTGCTATGCGGTGCTATGTTAGTACTAGCAGATGCAAGAAAAAAAATTAGAAAAAGTGGAGTGGGCGGACTAACATTGCCAAAGGGTATAAACTCTAAGCTGCTATATCTACGTCATTTTTTCAGTGCTAGCTATGGGACTGGTGGTGCTATGTAGTGCTATGTTAGTTCTAATAGTTGCAAGAGGAAAAATTTCAAGAAAGTGTGTGTGGGGGTCGCTGACGCACTAGCAGGTGCAAGGGAAAAGATTAAATTTTAAACTGCTATATCTCCGCCATTTTTTGGGTGCTAGCTATACGATTGGTGGTGCTATGCGGTGCTATGTTAGTACTAGCAAGTGCAAGAAAAAAAAATTAAAAAAAGTGGAGTGGGGGGGCTAACATTTGCCCTAGGTCATAAAGTTTAAACTGCTATACCTACGTCATTTTTTGAGTGCTAGCTATGGGACTGGTGGTGCTATGTAGTGCTATATTAGTTCTAATAGTTGCAAGAGGAAAAATTTTAAGAAAATGTGTGTGGGGGTCACTGACGCACTAGCAGGTGCAAGAGAAAAGATTAAACTTTAAACTGCTATATCTCCGCCATTTTTTGGGTGCTAGCTATACGATTGGTGGTGCTATGCGGTGCTATGTTAGTACTAGCAAGTGCAAGAAAAAAAATTAAAAAAAGTGGAGTGGGGGGGCTAACATTGCCCTAGGTCATAAACTTTAAACTGCTATACCTACGTCATTTTTTGAGTGCTAGCTATGGGACTGGTGGTGCTATGTAGTGCTATATTAGTTCTAATAGTTGCAAGAGGAAAAATTTCAAGAAAGTGTGTGTGGGAGTCACTGACGCACTAGCAGGTGCAAGAGAAAAAATTAAACTTTAAACTGCTATATCTCCGCCATTTCTTGGGTGCTAGCTATACGATTGGTGGTGCTATGCGGTGCTATGTTAGTACTAGCAAGTGCAAGAAAAAAAAATTAAAAAAAGTGGAATGGGAGGCTAACATCGCCCAAGGTCATAAACTTTAAACTGCTATATCTACGTCATCTTTTGAGTGCTAGCTATGGGACTGGTGGTGCTATGTAGTGCTACATTAGTTCTAACAGTTGCAAGAGGAAAAATTTCAAGAAAGTGTGTGTGGGAGTCACTGACGCACTAGCAGGTGCAAGAGAAAAAATTAAACTTTAAACTGCTATATCTCCGCCATTTCTTGGGTGCTAGCTATACGATTGGTGGTGCTATGCGGTGCTATGTTAGTACTAGCAAGTGCAAGAAAAAAAAATTAAAAAAAGTGGAATGGGAGGCTAACATCGCCCAAGGTCATAAACTTTAAACTGCTATATCTACGTCATCTTTTGAGTGCTAGCTATGGGACTGGTGGTGCTATGTAGTGCTACATTAGTTCTAACAGTTGCAAGAGGAAAAATTTCAAGAAAGTGTGTGTGGGGTTCGCTGACGCACTAGCAGGTGCAAGATAAAAAATTGAACTTTAAACTGTTATATCTCCGCCATTTTTTGGGTGCTAGCTATACGATTGGTGGTGCTATGCGGTACTATGTTAGTACTAGCATGTGCAAGAAAAAAAATAAAAAAAGTGGAGTGGGGGGGCTAACATCGCCCAAGGTCATAAACTTTAAACTGCTATATCTACGTCATTTTTTGAGTGCTAGCTATAGGACTGGTGGTGCTATGTAGTGCTATGTTAGTTCTAACAGGTGCAAGAGGAAAAATTTGAAAAAAATGTAGTGGGGGGGCAGGCATCACCTTAGCCCCCAAACTTTGAACTGTAATAACTCACATGGTTTTGGGTGCTAGCTATAAGTCTGGTGGTGCTATGTGGTGCAATGTTGGTGCAATCAGATGCTATACAGAAAATAAAATAATTTGGTGTTGGGGGGGGGGCAAGGTAATTTTGCCCTAAAATTACAATATAGAGCATACACGAGGTTAATCATTGCAATCAAAATGTAATAATTTAAGTAAGCAGCTAAGTAGGATGTTGTAAGCTTCGGTACTCATCCAAATTCGAATCGTGCGGTCGAAGGGTTAAGACATGCTGCATACAAGAATGCATTATAATAGAACAAAGCACGTTTTATTGTGCTGTATTAAATATTAAAATACGGAAATTTCGTAAACGCTTTGTTCAATTAAACTGTAATAATGTACATAATAATGTACATAGTTAATTTAGTTCATATTAAGTTCTTAGCTAATTGTAAATCTTAAGTGATGCATAAAACGTGGTAAATAGTGTTGTGGACCCACACGTGAAGGCTGCAGGTGCAACAGCGTGCGATCGCTGACACTGAAACTCGGCAGGTGTAACAATACCGCCCTAAGGAATTTAAAGTTTCTATTATTAAGAAATAGTGGAAAATTCCTTGAAACATTTTAGTGTAAGTGAACATTTTGACTATTCAGAAGTGCATAAATTATGGACATATTTAAAAGTTATTACTTAAATGCAGTTTAAGATTTGAAAACACATTCGTGTTTATCTAATGCGCTCTGATCGCAAACTGAAAAAATGCGAAGATTATAAAGCTCAGAAACGCGAGTTAACAAAAACAGGCAATGAAATCAATAAGCTTCGAGAGCTTGTTAAGTTGAAACAAAAAATAATTAAGGATACTATTCAAATTAGCGGTGTAAATACGTTAGGAAATAGAAATATGACGGAAAATTCGGGTAGTGCAACTTTAGAAAATGACTTTTACCCTCAATTTAAATCCGGAGCAACTAGCAGGGTCTCATCCCTCGAAATCTCATCAATCGCAAGTAACATGGTAACAAATTCACCTGACAAAACTAAACAGGATGTTGCTAATAAAATTAAAATTGGCGACTTAATGAGTAAGCACGTCGAACGGAAACAATTTAAAGGACAACAAAAGGTCGAGAAGGATCCCGATGGATTCGTCCAACCGAGAAAGGTAGCTAAAATAAGCAGCAACACTTCTGAAAGCTCTTTACTAGGCCCTAATATCAATGCAAATAATCCTTTCGACGCTATAGCAGATGAAAGTGAAGAGAACGACATTCAAGAAATGGACGAAGACCCGATAATTAGTGAACCACCTAAAAGTGATTCAAGGGTAAACGATCTCCACAAACCTCCTCCCCCAGTTGTTCTACATGGTCGAACAAACAATCATAAACTATTAGTCGAGACGATAAAAAGTAACACTTCCAATAGCTTTACAATAAAATACACGGACAGGAAAACGAATGTATATTTTAGTGATCGTACAGATAGAAATAATTTTATAAAGTAAATGGAACTTGAAAACACATACTTCCAAACATTTTCAGACTCGAGTGACAAAACACATGCATTCGTCATTCGAGGTCTTGAATCAGAAATAACAACAGATGAAATAGTACACGAAATAAACGAGCAAGGAATCCAAGCGCTAAAGTGCTACAAAATGAAAACAAGGCGAGTACCGTTGTATCTAGTAGTGACCCCATCAAACATTACCCTTAAACAAATTGGACAAAAAATAAAAGTAGTTAATTACACTAGAATTACCTGGGAGAGGTTGGCAAACAACAAAAGAATGGCACAATGCCACCGATGCCAAGAATGGGGCCACGCTACCTCGAATTGTTATGGTGCAATTTATTGTGTAAAGTGTACAGGATCGCACTGGACTCGAGAATGTACCAAAACTCGCGAAACAGCAGCGACTTGTGCAAACCGCAATGCGGAACATCCAGCTAGCAGCCTAGAGTGTCCCGTATATTTAAAAATTATGAAACAACGGGAAGAAGTAAATAGAAAGAATAACGTACACGTATATAAAAACCCGTCGCAAGTAGTTAGGGGTCCCGACACCCGTAGCAACACACTTTTTCCACCATTGGTTTCAAAACCCACAACAGCGACAAACCCCTGGACGACTCAGTATCAAAAACAAACACCACCTAACACGATGACTAACAATGACAACTTCAATCTACCTGTTAACGAGTTTAAAGAACTCAACACCCTAATAAATGTCGATGCAATGTTAAGCGCTGTAAAAGACCTGAATACTGCACTTAGAAAATGCAATTCAAACTTAGAGAAATTCCACACATTTAACAGTTTTTGCACAAGTATAAATAGTTATGGATTTTAAAATCAAAGTTGCCACATGGAATGCAAACGGTCTACTGAGTAAAGTAGGCCAATTAATATATTTCTTACAGCAGCATCGCATTGACATCATGCTAATTAATAAAACCAGGCAAACATCTAAACAGAAATTAAAAATAAAAACTACACTGTGATACGTAAAGATGGGGAAAACGATACTGGACAACATGGAATTGCAGCTTTAATAAAACATGGAGTAACGTATACTGAAATAAAAGAAAAAATTGTTCGTACTAGAATTCCTACGATTAGCATCAAACTTTCAGATAATACGATCTTAAAATGCGTATACAATTCGCCGCAATATAAATTCACAGCTTTGGACATAGAAGAATGTTTCAAAACAGGAAATAAAATACTAATGGTAGGTGATTTAAATGCACGGCATGTAACGTGGAATTGCCACCGTAATAACACTAACGGCAACACACTATGAAGTTTGGCAAATAGTAATAAATTAACAGTAATTTTTAGTGATACACATACTCATTACCCGTGGAACAATACAACCCCCAGCACCATAGACATTTTAGTAGCTAAAAATATAAAAACTTTAATCGAACCTGAGTCACTACCAGAACTAGCATCCGATCACAACCCCGCAGTGTTTCATCTCTGCACTAATCAACACCGGCACTTTATGAGAACAGTGCGTACTTACAAAAACACAAATTGGAAGAAATTCCGTAGAGAACTAGACAAAAGCATAACAATTAACAGTAAAGCTGAAACAGCGGCAGACCTGGAAGCAATGGTTGATAGATACGTCAAAGCCATTTAAAACACCATAAACAACAACAGAAAATTATAAATATAGACCTCGCCCGTGACGAATTACCTCAAAATATTACTGACACCATTAAAGAGAGAAACCGCATCAGGAAGCTATGGCATCAGAATCAAACTTGTGATATAAAAAACAAACTGTGCGCGCTGAACAACAGAATTGTTAAGGCTTTATAAGTATTTTGTTTGTAGTTGTATTATGCTAATCACAATTAATTTAATTCCTTAAAATATTCCACACCTATAACCCCTCCATCATCCCTACCATTAGTGCAACGACATAAAAGGGTTGGTAATTTACGAGTGGACGCTATTCAATTTCGTGCTTGCTTCTGTCTTTGGCTCGTGATTTAGTTCGGTGCATCGAGCATCAATAATTAGCAACAATTAGTGAACATTATACAGTCCATAATTATTTGATAGCAGTGCAAGTCCAATCAACAACTACAACCAGTGAAAGGTAGGTGATACATTCCTTTAAATTACCCTTTCCTTTGTGTAATTGTAAATGCAAAATTAACATTTTTGGTCCTTTCGAGCAAATATTTTGCTTATTAATTGGCATTTATTATTGGCATTCATTTTAACTACATTGTTAATTGCTCTTCGCTTAAATTAGGGGTTGACCGCATGTTAGAATAAAAGTGTAGTCACACCACCAGTTTTCATAGTCAATTGTGTAAACTAACTTATAGTAGATGCAATTTCGCATTAAATTTGAAATTTTGTACTGATACAGAATCTTATAAAGCCTTAAAAAATGACAAATCTTTGTAAATTTTAAGATAGTTTAGCGTAAGAATTTATGGTCAGAAAAGAGGTTTAAGCAGTACAGTTACTTTAAACTTGTAATTCAAGTTTGCTAGAGAATTCAGGTATTCGTAAAACCGGGTAGCATAACCCTTTGCTCATTGTTATATTGAAACTTGCAATCTCCCGTTAGGCACGTTGTAGTGAAAATTCTTTGCTTAACAGGTAGTTCAACATTACCCTTGGTATATCCTATTATTAGGTGAACAAAACCCTTCGTTTTTGTAGCTGAAATCAATATAAAATCCATATTAGTAACCTTGTTCGTTAGGATGGCACATATATCATCGGATAGATTAATTGTAGATCTAAAGGCGGCACTCGATAGATTATCTGATATATCTGATGCGATATATAAATTGGAGCATATTAAAGGCAATTGTATTTCTGTTAATATTATGGCTGAAAGCGCCTTTGATATCAAAAACGATGTAGAAACTGCTTATAAAACGTGCATCTTGGATGAGGATAACTCCGAATTATTAAATAAAGTTACAACGCTAATAATTGAAATAGATAGGTCTTTGTTAAACATTAAGATTATTAAAGCGCAATTTGATAATATATCCACTGTTGAAAAAGGCTTGACTAAAAATATAAGTGGCATTAATTCTTGTAGCAACATTCGACTTCCTCGTATGGAAATGAAAAAATTTTCTGGAAAAATAAAACACTTCCAAGAGTTTATTCAGTTTTTTAATAATTTAGTTCATGAAAATAATCAATTGCTACCGATCGAAAAGTTCTATTTTTTAATTGATGCCTTGGATTTTAAGTCTAGAGAACTCATTAGACATTTGCAAATTTCGAATAATAATTATATGGTGGCTTATTCAATTATTGTGGAGAGGTTTAATTCAAAACGTTTAATTGCAAACACGCATTGGAATGCTTTAGAATCATCACCAAAAGCAAAATCTAATTCACATACAGATTTAAGAGAATTGCCTACTTGCTTTACGGAAAATCTGTCAAGCTTACGTTAAACTAAGATTGATTTGCTTGACTTCGTATTGTTTAATTTGTTATCAAAAAAGGTAGACACAAATCTTTTGAAAACATTTGAGTTAGAAAATACATCAGACATTCCATCTTATGATCAATTAAAATTATTTCTAGAAAAACATTGCAATGCATTAGAAATTAGCAATATGGTTGTTTCCGATACACCGTCCAAATTTAATACGTCCATTAAACGAGCCATATCATCTAGTGTACCTTCAAAACGTCCCTTTGAATATTCAAAACCCCAAGTTCGAAAGTCATTCGTAACAACTTCATTCACTCAGAAATGCAGTCTTTGCAGTGGTACTCATAACTTATACCAATGTGAAAAGTTTTTGAATAAATCGCCACAAGACCATTATAACTTTGTTAAAGACAAACACTTATGTATTAATTGTCTTCGCAACTCTCATATGGTTACACGCTGCTCTTCCAAACTTGTTTGTAAAAAGTGTGCAGGGGGTCAGCATACTTTATTGCACTTTGAAAACCCTACAGTTGCTCAGAAACCTGCAATCACTCAGGCAACAGATCAACTTCCCGAACCCACCTGCAACACTACTACAAGTACGTTGTTATCATCTAGATCGTCCAACACAATGACGTTATTTGGCACCGCCAGAATTTCAATTACAGATGGGTTTGGTAAAGTTCAGACAGTAAGAGCACTTGTAGATAGTGCATCAATAAAAAACTTCATGACTGATAAGTGTTGTCGACGCTTAGGTTTAAGAAAATCGAATATTTCAATGAAGGTTGAAGGCTTAGGTCTATTTGCTTCCCATGCGTATGGACAAGTATCGTGTAAAATTAGTCCTCAAGGTAAAACTGTTCCAGAGTACAGCATTGATTGTTTTGTTTTACCAGACATTTGTGGAAACCTTCCTTCATCAAGGATCTCACCAAATAGTTGGCCTCACATAGTTGGATTAGATTTAGCAGATTCGGACTTCGACAAACCTAACCATATCGATTTATTGTTAGGTGCAGATTTGTTCGCGCGTGTCTTATTAAATGCAACTCGCATTGGGTCACCAGAAGAACCCGTGGCAATTCACACTACCTTTGGGTGGATATTAACAGGGAAGGTTCTTTCTTTTGTTACATCTCTTATATCATTAGCTGTACTTGTAGAAGATGCTAACATTACTCGATTTTGGGAACTGGAAAATATTCCAGATCCTAACAAATTATTTCCTCATGCGGAAATTTGTGAAAGGCATTTTGTGGACACTCACAGACAGGATAACACCGGTCGTTTTACTGTTTTGTTACCTTTCAATGGTTCTGAACCGCTATTTGCAGGCTCTTGGGAAATAGCACTTCGAAGATTTCTTTCACTAGAACGCCGTTTGGAAATAAATCCTCAACTGTATAATTCGTACAGAGAATTTATGCAGGATTATATCGATAATGGTCTCATGTCTCGTATTTTATCGGATTCAACTCGATCGTCTACATTATCGCCGGTATATTACATACCACATCACGCCGTGTTCAAACCAGACAGTACAACTACAAAACTTCGTGTCGTATTTGATGCTTCAGTCAGCGCTCAAAGTGGAGGGTCTTTAAATGATCATTTACTCGCAGACCTCCCTCTTCAAAAAGATATCATGGAGTTGTTATTACACTTTCGTTTACATTCTGTAGTTTTAACTGCGGACATTAAGCAAACGTTTAGACAGATTCTTATTTCTACTAGCCATCGAGACTATCAACGTATAGTTTGGAGATTTAAGTCCTCGGAGTCTGTTATCGATTATCAGCTAAACACTGTTACATACGGCATCACCATTTCTAGCCATGCGTGTAATTCAAGAACTTGCAAAAAGTCAATCGTTGCGTTTTCCTATTGCTTCCAAGATTTTAGCGTCGGATACGTACGTGGATGATTTGATTACAGGGTGTGATTCGATACAGGATGGCAAACGACTCGTGTATGAATTAAACTAAATTTGCCAATCAGGTGGTTTTATGTTGCGAAAGTGGAATAGCAACGTGCCAAGTGTCATTGACCATTTACCTGATTCCGTTCGGTATCAGCAAGCATTTTTGTTTGAAGAGGTAAACAATACGTTTCAAAAAATTTTAGGACTGCAATGGCAACCATTGAGTGATATGTTGTTTTACAATCTTAATATCGTTGATCGGCCTTGTACCAAAAGAAATATGGTTTCGGAAATTGCAAGGATCTTTGACCCTCTGGGGTTATTATCACCATTGGTCTTCTTCGCAAAGCATTTGATTCAATCTGTATGGATATTAGGAATTGGTTGGGATGAACTTCCTCCCCAACAAATTGTTTTAAAATGGAATCTGTATCTTCAACAATTATTCGAGTTATTGAAAAATGAAATTCCTTGACGTATTCTTTGTGATAACTATCAAACTGTACAAATTCATGCATTTTGTGATGCATCGGAAGCTGGATATACAGCAGCAGTTTATCTCCGCTGTGTCGATGAGAAAGGGAACATCCAAGTATCATTGGCCTGTGCCAAATCTAAGGTCGCACCAACTAATCGTATATCATTACTTCGATTAGAATTGTGTGGTGCAGTGTTGTTGTCAAACTTGGTTGAGTATGTGCAAAATACGTATAGAGATTATTTAGTATTGGATGATACATTTGCGTGGTCAGATTCCACAGTAGCATTAGCATGGATTCGATCTTCGTCGTATAATTGGAAGACATTTATTAGCAATCGTGTCTCGCATATCCAAGAACGAGTAGCTCCATCATCGTGGCATCATATTAAATCACAGGTTAATCCTGCTGACTGCGCATCAAGAGGATTATTAGCTACTGAGCTTGTTAATCATCATTTGTGGTGGATGGCTCCATCATGGTTACTATTACCTAAAGAGAATTGGCCTGCTCATATGGAACTAACTCTGACAGATCACACTCAGATGCACATTGAAAAAAGAACTTTATCCCTTAATATACACGTTGCAGATAATTTCGCAGACTCGATGGTAAATCAATTTTCAGATTTGCGAAAAATATGCAGGATTCTGGTATAATTTGTCAGTTTATTCGTAATTTGAAAGTTCGTGCAAATTTGGATATTGGAAACTTAAAACAATTATTGGTCTCCCCCGAACAGTATGCACTTCATTTATTAATAAAACGAGTTCAAGAACAAGTTTTCAGTAAAGACATTAATATCATTCGAAAGGGAAAACTTAGTAATAAACAACTTCGACCTCTCAGTCTTTTCCTTGACAGTGATGGGTTATTAAGGGTGGGCGGCCGGTTGCGAAATGCAGACGTACCTTATGATACAAAATTCCCTTTGCTACTTCCTCGGTCACACCGGGTGACAGAGCTCATTATTCGAGATTGCCATACGAAATATTTACACCTTGGACTTAGAACTACTCATTTTTTGTTAGTACAAAATTTTTGGATTCTGTCTGCAAAAAGAGCTATTCAACACTGCCTAAACTCTTGTATTCGATGTTGTCGTCAAAAACCTATTTCGCTATGCTCTCCTATGGGCGACTTGCCTCCCGCTAGACATACTGCCGGTAGAGCGTTTCTACATACTGGGTAGACTACGGTGGACCGTTTTCTATCACCATGAATCGTATTAGAGGTGCCAAATCATTGAAAGCCTATGTTTGTTTATTTGTTTGTCTTAGTACAAAAGCGATACATCTGGACTTGGCATCAAACTTATCTAAAGAGGCCTTTATTGCAGCTTTACGCCGGTTTGTAGCACACAGAGGTAAATGCTTGCAAATTCATAGTGATTGTGGAACAAATTTTATCGGAGCATCTCGGGAACTAACCGAATATATGAAGCAGTCATCTGAAACGGAAGGTATTCACTTTGTTTTTAATTCTCCGTCGGCTCCTCACTTTGGGGGAATGTGGGAAGCTGGGATAAAATCTGTAAAATCCCATCTCAAGAAGGTGATAGGCGAACAAATTCTCTCGTACGAAAAATTTAACACCTTTCTTGCTCAAATTGAAGCCATATTAAACTCCAGACCTTTATGTCCAATGAGTAACGATCCCACTGATTTTTCATTCTTGAGTCCTGGTCATTTTCTGAACGTAGAACCAGTGTCTGTCATTCCCGACCCTAATGTCGTAGATCTGAAACTATCTTCTTTAAATCGTTGGCAACTGGTTCAATGTATTCAGCAATCATTTTGGAAACGGTGGCATTTGGAGTACCTGTACACACTTCAACAGAAAACCAAATGGTTTTCTGCTAATTATTCGTTAATGGTGGAAACGTTGGTGTTGATTAGAAATACTCAAGTTTCTCCATTACAGTGGAAATGGGACGTATACATACGTTGCATTATGGAAAGGACAATGTTTGTCGTGTGGTTACCGTGGCAACATCCCAGGTGACTATTTAAAAGACCCGTGGTAAAATTATGCCCTCTCCCCATTCCAGAGGCAACTTAGTATTATAGTTAGTATATTAGAGTAAGTTAACTTTTAAATTTACGGTTATATTTTTTTTTGTTCGTTTAGACGCACTTAGAAAATGAGTTCCTAATACTTATTTTGGTGGGCGGTATGTTAAGGCTTTATAAGTATTTTGTTTGTAGTTGTATTATGCTAATCACAATTAATTTAATTCTTTAAACTATTCCCCACCTATAATAACCCCTCCATCATCCCAACCTTCGGTGCAACGACATAAAAGGGTTAGTAATTTACGAGTGGACGCTATTCAATTTTGTATTCGCTTCTGTCTTTAGTTCGTGATTTAGTTCGGTGCATCGAGCATCAATAATTAGCAACAATTAGTGAACATTATACAGTCCATAATTATTTGATAGCAGTGGAAGTGCAATCAACAACTACAACCAGTGAAAGGTAGGTGATGCATTCCTTTAAATTACCCTTTCCTTTGTGTGATTGTAAATGCAAAATTAACAAAAATCAAAAACCAGTTAAAAGAACACAGAAACTACATTTGGACCAGGAAGCTTGAAAAACTAAAACCGGAAGACAATTCACTTTGGAAGCTAACGAAATCTTTAAAGCGAGCACATAATCCAATGCCTACTTTGGAAAACAACAATAAAATAGCTAGTACAGATAAAGAAAAATCAAACATAATTGCAGAAGAGTTCGAAAAAGTTCATATCCTCGATAGAAACAATCAAAAGCAAAATGAAATAGAAGATTCAGTGAAGAACTTCCTTAAAGAACTTTTTAACTTTACAGCTACTCAACTCGACGAAGTTTTAACTACACCCAAAGAAGTGACATCGATAATTAAATATTTACCGAGAAAAAAGGCACCAGGACTGGATAGGCTCGGCAATATAGTCATAAAAAATCTTTCTCAAAGGCCGTTGTCCAACTGGTATACATCATAAATAATATAATAAAATTACAACACTTCCCTTCACAGTGGAAAAAAGCGGAAGTAGTTCCGATATTAAAATCTGGTAAAAACCAAAATATCCTGAAAGCTACAGACCAATAAGTCTATTATCATTGCTCGCAAAAATTACAGAAAAAGTAATATTAAACAGATTTGACAGAATAGAAAAAACCAAGCAGTTAACACAAACATCAGAATTTGGTTTCAAAAAGCATCACAATACCGTGCAACAAGTGACGGGAATAGTTAGCGATGTGGTTACCGGATTTAATAAACAACAAGTGACAAGGATGATCTTATTAGACATTCAAATAGCTTTTGATTGTGTATGGATAGCAGGTGTTATTTACAAGTTAATGATGCTAAGAATGCCGTCTTACTTAACAAAATTAATTTATTCGTATTTAACAGGAAGAAAATTTCGAGTAAAAGTCAACGACAGCCACTCGCACTTAAAACCCATACAAGCCGGAGTTCCTCAAGGGTCAATCCTGGGACCAAAAATTTTTACTATTTATATTGGTGATATTCCAGAGTTCCGTAAAACAAAATTAGCACTTTTTGTTGATGATACAGCAATATACAGTCATTCGTATTATTCAATATCTGCGAATCTACAAGTTCAAATTCACACGAAAATGCTCCAGGAATATTACAATAAATGGAAAGTGACCGTAAATGCCGACAAAACCGAAGTAATTACTTTCAGAAGAAAATTTACCAACGTTAAAACATTCAATCCAATAAAAGTAAATAACTTACCAATAAAAAACGCTAAAGTTGTTAAGTACCTGGGCGTACATCTAGATGAACGGTTAAGTTACAAAACCTATATTAATAAGCTAATAGAAAAGGGTTATGCAGCTATGAAAATAATATATCCCATGATGGTCAAAAACAGCAAATTAAATCAGAAAAACAAAAAACTGTTGTATACCGCGATCATAAGACCCATCGTAACATACGCAGCACCAGCATGGTGTGGAGTCTCCAAAACTACAATGAACGGTATACAAATATTTCAAAATAAATGTTTAAGGTTTATTACTAATATGGATCGTTACACCAGAATCAGAACACTGCACGAACTAACCAACATTGAGTACATACAAGAATATATACACAGAATATCAAAAAATTTTACAATACGCAATTAAACCACAACCACCTACTAAGTGATTCAATCACAAGACAGTTCAACATTAATCAAAAATACAAGCACAAATACTCATTTGAATGCCTCGAACTAACTCAAGAGGCAAAATGAACGAAACAGCAACTGCTTTAAAACAGGTTTTTTCAGCGAAAGCCGCTTTTCCTGTTAATCACACACAAAAATTTATCTAAAGTAAAATATTCAGCAGAAGTAAATCTGCAAACAAACCACAAGTGATAAAACCTCTCCAGCATCCCAAAATAACACGAAAGATAAGCCTACGGCAGGAGCATTCAGAGAAAACAATTTTCAAAATTATAACTTGCAGTTTCAGTTATTGTTATTGTATATATAAATATGTTATAATACTTTATTAATAAATTGTTTTGGATTGGATTGGATTGGTACTCATCCGATCCCTCACGTTATGCAACGTCTGGCGTGGTCAGTACTTGGATGGGTGACCGCTTTGAAAACGGCTGAACAGGGTTGTCTTTTTTGTTTTTATTTTATAATAGTTTCTTCCAAGACGCAGAGATGGCGATACATTTCTGAAAATCTTACTATTAAGTTCTTTATCTATTTGTTTGGTCTATGACGACCAGTAATCGTCTTATACATTCCTATTTACATTTTCTTTGCGTTTTAATAACTACAATAAATAGAAGAAGTATGAAAATATATTTTTCTTACGCCTATAGTTTTGGTTTAAAGATTTATTATGCATATCACGGTGTTAATAAGGTTATAACTTTTCAAAAAGAACGCACATCATAATGTACGATTAGTAGAACTAAAGTCTGTAGTAATTATTTCCTCGTACAAACACTCTTTAAAGGTTGTGCACTTCGGTATCGCTTATTAGCTCAACATCACATGCGCTGCACTGAATATGGATTTTTCTAATTTTACTTATTTCAGATTGTTTTTCCTTCATATCATTGCAGTTTGTTTACTGAGCGGTTCGTGGTAAATTTTCTTTATTTGATTTTTTAAAGCGTTTTTTAACATTCTGAAATTTTATAAGTTTCTTTTTTATTTCAATTGCTAAAATTCCTTTCTTTCTTCTACTTGTCTCTTCCTCTCCAAAGCAGCTTCTAATTTCTTCGGTTTAGAGTTTTCCTTTTCTAATTGTCGCCACATTTAGGATGATATAGCACTTGGAAACTTTGGTATACTTTTCCTTGTCTTGCTCTTTTGAATTCGTTTGGGATACATCAAAATATTATGCAGTAAACCATTTGTTTTTGGGGGAACAGTTACAAGATTTAAAATACTTATACGACCCCCGCCTTGGTTCACATTATTCACAAATGACATACTACTTTCAGATATTTCTAATAACATATCTTTGCTGTTGTTGTCTATTGTCTCACTTATATTCGAAATTGAATTTGCTTTAGAAATAAAATTAAAATCCGTAAGTGCTATGTCATCGAAACCTACAACCTCTTGTACAGTCATTCTGAAGTTCATTTTCAAATCCTTGAACTAATAAACCATTTGCTTGCAAAGACGATAGGGTTTCTTGAAATCCCTTGATGCAAGGTATTAGGTGATCTGATTCATCAATGTCATGCAACCTACCATCCGATAACACTGAAATTGCTGGCAGCAAGTTATTATCACATGCAGATACGTTAGTTTCATTCTCTAGGTTTTTAAATCATTTTTTGCTCCACTTAACTCTTTAATAATGATATCTACGTTAATTCCACGTTCTTCTAAATTATTTTGAAGACTTTTAAGGACTTCCTCTGCTTTTGTAACGTTACTACAGTTGTGTAAATTGAGCTCCCTGTATCTGCTACCATGTCCACTTCAACATTATCCTCTCTTGAGAGTGAAACAATCATTGCTTCATCATCTGTCAAATATTGAACCCCATAGTAATCAGTTACAAATGGTGTTCCAGTAACTACAACTTTTCCTCATACTCCCAGTGCTTTTTCCTCTAATGGGGTTAATTTAACATCTGATTCCGGTCCAGAGCCGGTTTTCTTGCGATGTTCGTTCAATTTTCTGAATTTACTGCGTAACGCATATTTAAATCAACAAAACCTTTAAAAATCTCAAATCTGTTTACTTTTATATTGCAGAATAAAATAACAAACCTTTCTCCATTCATCTGTATACAAACTAGGTCCATTCCCAATACCATTTACAACATTTGTTAATTTCCCATAAGGTATCTATATAATTGTCGCCTAAAGTTGGATTAATTGTCCCACTTCGGAAATTATAATCATTTTCCATGAAATGTATATAGGATTCGTACTGCAATATCGATGTATGTTTTGTATGTTTTCGCTTTCCTACAAGACTGCTGGCAAGTAAATAGGGTTCTTTGCAGGTCTAAAATGTATGAAATGAAACTATATAATAGAATTCGTAATTTCAAAGAATATTACTTTAGGTATTGACGATTGTGGACATTGTTGCTACATTATAAATCAATTTATGGTTTGTTAATAATCACCAATTTGGATTTAAAAATAGAGCAATTTAACCTCAAAATATAAAAAATAGTTCGAATGTATCGCCATGAATATAGGTGCAACCTATAGCATATCTCTGTATAGAATGCAGATACAGAAAGTAGTACAGCATACCAGTTTCTGTAGATCTACAAGGAAACGAGTTATGCACATCATGCAAGCTACAGTTTTATGATTTTACAAACTTACGATCCAGTATACAGAATTGCAGCATCAGACTGGTTTTTAGCTTAGGTGATAGGTACTAAAATGCGTTGTTCCTATTGGTCAATTTTTCTAAAGTGTATTAGTTGACTTAAAACCTATTACATTTTAAATATTATTCTTATATTGCTATTTTTAAATGAAATTCGTTGCAAGTGGTCGAGTACTGGGAACAGTCGACTTTGGGGTATCTTACCCTAAATCTAATGCTAATTTTTTTAATAGTGGCGGATATTTCATGCGTGCTAGGTGTGCGCCGAACACCTTAAAAAATTATGAGAATAGTAAATTTGGTATAACGTTTAACATTTTGAGTAATGTGTATTTTCAATTGTTTAAATATAAGTATTATCAAAATTGTGTCTCAAGTTGTATTTATAAAAAAAAGTGGTTCAGTGTAATTGTGGTATAGCTATAATACCCAACGCCGTGTTCGTATTACTCTATTACTCATAATATAATTCGTCAACAGGTTAGTGTGCGGTACCACGACCGCACAACGCCTTATTCTTACTGCATTAGGAGAAATGCAATTGAACTCTCTTCGGTTTCACGTCGCTCTCAGTCGGAGGGTTAAAAGCTACATACCTATATTGGTTGGTATCCCTCCCTCGTGTGCTGTTTTAGTATCGCACATCATTCTGCTAGATATTTTACTTCTTGGTTTTTCAGTTCTAACAAATTGTTACCATTACGCCGTGCAATTCTTCGTGTTTTTGACGTTTTTGTTATTGGACATATGTACTTTTTTTTATTAAGATGCGTTCTAGTTTTAATTAGTTTCTAATAGTAATTTAATTTAGTGGTAGTATAATAATAATGAACTTTCGACGGAAAGGCTCTTGTTTTTAATTTCGTTTTAGTGGTATTTCTTAGTTGGCTAATCATATTTTATTTTGTGTAGTGTATTTAATTTATTGTTATTTGTTATTTTATAGTGAAGAATTAACACAATTCATGGTAGTGGTATATACAGTATAAAGTGAGTACGTAAAATTAATTCGCCCTACGTTTTCGCTTGTGCTGCAAGATAACCGCACCTTCTTGCGTTAAGGAACTGAAAGTCCGTTTAAATATAATAGTGTGTTTCTTCTAATATGGAAAACCATAAATGTGTAATAGATGCACATTTAATAAAAAAGTTTTCGACAAGAGATTTTCAAGAAAAATTGGAAATTGTTAAGAATGGAAGACCTTGTCCTGCTTTACCTGAGTTAATAACCAAACATAAAACTAAAAAGGAAGAATACACGTGGCATTTTTCTGTATTGCAATACACATCGATTTCATGGATAACAGGCTGTCTGAAATTAAACAAACTGTTCTGTTGGACCTGTTTACTGTTTTCGAATGATAATGGCGTGTGGACCAAAAATGGGTTTTTGATTTAAGTCACCTGTCTTCTGCACAACATACGCACGAACGGTCTCAAGCGCATGGTGATTCCTTTGTAAAATGTAAATTGTTTGGCAAACAGCGAATTGACGTTTTGATTGATTCACAATACAAGTCAAACATAAACCAACACAACGAGCAGGTAAAAAAAAATAAAGACATACTTAAAAGACTTATAGATGCAATTTGCTTTTTATCAAAACAAGAACTTCCTTTGAGAGCCCACGATGAATCAATTACGTCTTTCAACAAAGGAAATCATTTAGAATTTTTGGACGCCCTTAGAGAACATGATCCCCTTCTTAATTTGCATTTAAAAAATGCAACTGTGTTTAGAGGTACTTCTGCAACTGTCCAGAATGACATTGTAATTGCACTAACTGATGTTATATTAGATGAAATAAAAAGAGAAATTGATACAGCTACTTTTGTATCTATTATACTTGACGAAACATCAGACGTAATGTGCAAATCTCAACTGTCAACTGTAATAAGGTACGTAAGGGATGGTATTCCTGGGGAACGGTTTGTAGGGTTTAAAGACTTCAGCTCGGACAGAACTGCAAATGGATTATTTACTCATGTATCTGACATTATAAAAGAAAATAATTTAAGTGCCAAATTAGTCGGACAAACATATGACGGGGCTTCTGTAATGAGTGACCACTTAAACGGACTTCAGGCCCACGTTAAGCAAGCATACCCAAAAGCTCTATTTACACATTGCTATGCGCATGTGTTAAACTTAGTCCTACAACAAG